>APFE030102111.1:0-42215 GCA_000404065.3 Pinus taeda | reverse complement strand
AGAGAAAAACATTATAACTAGTCTTTAAAGTAGATTTTTCTCATTTTTATCATTTCTTAGACTTATCTTTAGCTACTTCCTAATCGTGTCTTACACAGTACTATGTGTTAGAGGCAGAGAGTTAAGAAGAGATAAACATTATCATTGGTCTTTTAAGTGATTTTCTTACCTTTTATTTACAGCAGCATGAATGGTGTCTAATGCCATTAGAAAGTGGTTCTTTGCTTTCAGTTCATTTTAATTCATTTATTTCCTTCAAGTTGTCCTTTTCAGCAAGTAGTTAGACACCACTAATCACACACCTTCACTCATCTAGAATTCACCTTACACACAGCATCACTCATCTGTTTATAAATACATCACTCCATCTTAGGAAGATAAATTAACCACAAACAACACCCTAAACGACAAAAAGCTTTAAGAGGTTGCTTAAGTACATATAGTACACCTTCACTTCATCAGCGTACGAGCCCCGGGTTGACAATTAATGACATCAATTTAGGAACACTAAATTGACTAAACAGTCATGTTTGAATTTAAAAGCAAATCTAAGTGTAAAAAATGCTAATGTGAGTAGTTTTATTTACATTATAGTGTATGTAAAGTGTAACTCTTAAATATTTATGTTTTTTCAATGTATAAAGTTTTAATAATAAACTTGATTTTATAGGAAGATAAAAGAGTTACTCATAATAATTTCATGTGAATGCAATTAATTAAAATAATTAACCATGTAAAATTATATTAAAATAATAATCATCAAATTCACATCATTGTAAAAATATTATATTATTAATATCAATCCTTGTGTTAATGAAAACTTTAAAAATAATAATACATTTCATATTCAAAAGTGAAAACTTTGAAAATGATGTCCCCTTTCATAGTTAAAAAATAAGAAATTTCTTTAAAAATGATAATACATTTCATAGTCAAAAGTGAAAACTTCAAAATGATGTCTTGTTTTATAGTTAAAAATAGGAAGAATTTTTATACTAAAAATAGGAATGTTCTTTAAAAATGATAATACATTTCATAGTCAAAAGTGAAAACTTTGAAAATGATATCATGTTTCATAGTTAAAAAATAAGAAGATTTTTATACGAAAAATAGGAAGGTTCTTAAAAATGATAATACATTTCATAGTCAAAAGTGAATTTTTATACTAAAAATAGGAATGTTCTTTAAAAATGATAATACATTTCATAGTCAAAAGTGAAAACTTTGAAAATGATATCATGTTTCATAGTTAAAAAATAAGAAGATTTTTATACTTAAAAATAGGAAGGTTCTTAAAAATGATAATACATTTCATAGTCAAAAGTGAAAACTTTGAAAATGATGTCCGGTTTCATATTTTTAAAAAATAGGAAGATTTTTTTTTACAGTACCCTTGTTAACCGGTAGAGTTTATTGCAAAATAAAATTTAATAATAAATATATAGATTTAATACAAATACAAATATTAATTATTTTTTTTAATTTATTATAAAAATAAATTTAATATAAATATTAATACTAATTAACTAATAATTTTTTAATTTGTTGCAAAAATTAATAAATTAATTTTCAATTAGTTTATTTTATGTTTAAATAAAATTAATTTCATTTAAAGATAGTACAAAATAAGTACATAAATATTTTAATTGATTATGATGATGATGATGATGATTTAGTAGGACCAATGCGATCTATCGGCCCTCAAGAAAATAAAAAGAATCTAATTGTGATTCTTCGAAATCTTGTTTCTATGATCAAAAAGAAGGGAAAGAAGGGCTCCAAGATCACTATAGTTAGGCTGGATTGATAAGTCAAGAAGATTGGAAGTGTGGTAGATGTTAGGGAATTGAGAGAGAATGTGAGTAAGAGTCAGACAGTCTAAGCGGAAGCTTTTGTCATCTTCCACCTTCTTAATATCGCAAATATGACAAATTTTATCGTCCCAGGGAATCTTGGAAGTAGACCACTGCTCAATTTCACTTTGAAGCTCATGAGAATTAGTTCTTATCCTAACGGTGTTCATTTTTTTCTTAGTGTTGGTCAACATAGAGAGATAATTCTGGTTATCGAGGGTTGGGTTGATCACCTCCTTAGAGTATCTTAGCTTCCTTTTACCCTCCAGCTCCTTATCATCCCACAACTTGTCCATAAAATTGGAGGTAATAGTATCGTTAACACTCTCCTTACTTCCCATGATGATCTCCTCCTTAATCCCCCAATGGTTGAGCCAAGACTGGGCATCCTTATGCCAGCCACGCTTAAGGCGAAGGCGAGGGTTTTGACTAAAGTTAGAAGCAATTTTTGGGAGCCTCTTGGATTCCATGTTGTAAAGCTTCTTCTTATACATGAGATATCTAAACATAGTTGTACTTTCAATGGGGGGCATGTCAACTTCGATCAAGAGGATATGATAGGGAGTATTTCCCTTGATCTGGAGGTTGTAGGTTATTAATTGCTTTTGAATCATCTCAATCTTTCTCCACGACTATCTGGATATACTGCAACCCCAAACTTCACATCCGTATAAGACAATTGGGGTGACAAGAGTCTCAAAGAGGAACCTTTTTTACTCCAAATACAAAGATTGATTGACTTAGAATTGTTTTCAAGCTCATAATAAGCTTTCAAGCCTCCAATAATCCTTTTCTCGATGCTTTAATTCCTGTTGAGTTGATGAGGAAAGTTAATACCCAAATATTTATAAGAATAAACCTTCTCTAAGTAATGGTTATCATAGACGAAACTACCATGGGTGATTTTTTTGTATTTGATGATCATGACTTTAGTCTTGTCGGTATTGACTGTCATACCCATCTTAGAGCAATAGACATGAAGAGCCTTAAAATGCTTGTCTAGGTCATCATAGCTTTTTACAAGAAAAACGATATCTTCATTATAAAAGAGAAGAATAATAATTATACTGCAATTACATTGCTTAAAAAGCCTATATTACAAATTATCCATGTTCTCAAAAAATACTTTGAGAAAATACCATTTTAAAAAACATTAATGACCATTTCAATCTTAACTTGCCATTAATAGATAAATCATCAAGTTTGGAAAAAGTCGATTTATGAGATCATAAGTCAAGTTTGAAAAAATGCATGAAGGGGATAAATTTTTTCTTCGGGATCAAGGATATATTATCTATGCCCTTCCTTACTTTAGAATTCATGCATGTTAAGGGAAATAAATTGGCTTGCTGTTGGGATCCAAATTCGTAATAAGTATATCTCTATAGGATTGACTTAGGTATTGATTAAGCTCGTTAAGAATATGGTAGTGCTATTCCGTTTGGAGTTGTTTATTGAGGTGGAGGAATTGTTTGGATAGTCAAAAGTGGTCAGAATCTGGGCAAAAAAGTTTCAAAAAATCTTGTAGAGGCAATGTTTGAATTTTGTTTTTGATGGTGGAAATGGATTCAACACCATCAAAAACGTCTATGACACCTAAAATTTTGAAGTTTAACAACTATAACTTGGATTTGCAAAAATCCTTGCCAGATTTTCTCTAAATATGACTGCAATTCCATAAGTTTCCGACCAACTCCTCTACCTCATTACACTACAGCATTCTGTTTTGTTTAAGTAAAGAAATGTAGCCTGTGTTTTATTTAGCTATAGGCCCGTATCATATTAATCCACATTACATAGTACACCGAATCTTATTTTTTGTGAAATCATAGGAGTAGTACTTGCCTTCTAAATTGATGATTTGAATAGTACTGTGCATATTTATTTGAGTGAAATGCAAGCCTCTGCGCAACTATGAAGGAGACAAAAGCTGATATGATTAGATTCAGAGGCTTGCATAGCAAGGAGAAAAGGCGATTCCTATTTCCAACTCTACTGCAATATAAATGCAGTCTGACATGCAAGGGGAATAAGAGTTTGCCTTGCATTTATATTTCTCTCAAAGTTGACTTTGGCATGTTAGCAGCAAGGTAACCCCTATTCCCATTGCATGTCAGAAGCATTTATATTTCAATAGTGTTGGAAATAGGAATTGCCAGGAGAAAAAGGCTGATATGATTAGATTCCCATTATATTCCAATAAAACATGTGGATAATAATTACATGTCGATCTATATCGATAACAATAGTAATGTTGAAGTGACCCCAAAGAAATGTTTTTACTCAAACCCAAAGTTTTTTAAGATTGAAATTACCTTTCACTAACACAATATATCAATAACAGAGGTCATTGTCAGAAGGTACACAATTTTCAACGGTCTGAATGCAGTCACATTGAAACTTTGAAATGGACAAAAGTTTTGATATTTGAAATTCCTTTGGTCGATGCACCACACGAAAAGTGGCTAATATTCTACATAAACACGTGTCAAATACAGTAAAACAGGTGTCAAATACAGTAAATGTGCATGTATTTCTGTGTTATAATTTTAATTATATTATTTAAAATTATTAAAGTATATTTATATGAAAAATATATAATATGTGTTAAAGTGGATATATGTCTTTATTTTGAAATAGAGTTTAAGTTATAGTTTTTGGGCATGTAATATTGATAAACCATGGTATTGATCTTTTATATTGTAACAAAGTTTGTTTACAAATTAAAAATCTTCAAAATTATTAATTTTTTTAATTAATTTAGTTGAGTTTTTATTTTTTCCAACGTAGTATATATTATGAAGTAAGTGTTTTGATGCTTACCGTAGATTGTTGCCTATAAACATTTACCAATCATTTAATTTATATGGTTGGGCTAATTAATATTCAATGGACATATTTAAAATTTTTACATAAAAAATAAAAAAATAAAAATATTGTTTATTAATTTCTAAATCTTTTCTTGAAAATCAAAAGTTTGATTATTTTTCTAAGTATTTCTTTCCAGCAATTATCATTACATCATGAGAAAGCACATTCTACAATATGAGAAAGATATATAATGTTTATATTTAAAGTTAAGTTGATATTTGATATAAATTGATTCATTGTAATACTTAAAAGTAAAAATAAAAAATAAAAAAGCCCTATAGATGATATATATAACATTATTGTGGCTCTATAACTCAATATGGGAGACATGTTCTCTCATAATGTTACTTCTAAAAATAATAAAATAATAGTTATATTAAAAATTAAAAAATAATAATAACAAATAAACTTCAAACAAAATATTTTAATTTCCACCTTAATTATATATCAACTTTATATTGAAAAAAAAAAAACAAACAAACTTTTTAATCCGAGGGAGATATGCAATTTTTTCACTATTTAATATGGAGTTGACAAATAAAATATAAAACAAATATCATTGATTGTAATTCATTCTATGTCTAGTTGACATGTAATATTTAAAACAAAAATATATTAATATCAAAAAATATTTCAGTGTTAGTCATAAATAAAATATTTCAATGTCCATTTGATAATACATTTCACATTGTGGGGGAGAGCACGGGAGAATAGCTAGGGTTACAGGCTTTTGCAGAGGTTGTTCTCCATGGAGGGACGCAAAGGAGGGAGCTCCACTCCCTCCTACAAGCAGGTTGTGGCCAGCATGGGTAAGAAACCAATAGAAAATGATAGAGGTCTTTCAAAAGGAAGGAAAGGGGAACAATGAAGAGGAGCAAGATGGTAATAAATCAAGGGAGAATAATAGCACTAAAGATAATAAGGAAGAAGACAAGGAACAGGGAATAAAAGACAAAGCACATAAGGGACCATGTAAACCCAAAGCTGCAATCACTCCCAGAGTAGTTTTAAATGATCCTGCTCTGCAGGTGCATAGGGACCACATGCAAACATATGCAATCATTTTTAAATTCATGGGTTTATGGCCCACTGTAAAAGCTTTACAAAAGTGGATTAAATACCACTGGAAACCAAAAAGAAGCATAGACCTACATCTTGGGTCAAAGGGATTCTTCACTGTGGTCTTTGCAAATATTGAAGATAAGGACAGAGTGTTTGAAGGAGGGCCCTACTTTTATGCAGCAGCAGGCCTCTATATGCGACCATGGATTATGAATTTTGTCCCAAAGCGTGAGACTTTTACCTCAGTCCCAGTTTGGGTAAGATTCTACTCTCTACCTCTTGATTACTGGCAAACAAAATCCTTATCTGCCATAGGAAATAAGTTAGGGCATTTTGTCAAAGCTTCTGAGGCCATTAGAAGGGGAAAATATAACTCCTTTGTAAGAATATGTGTAGATGGATCTCTCTGGAGCTCTATCGGATGAGGTAATCTTGGAAGTGTTTGATGAAGAATGGGTGCAAATAGTAGATTATGAACATATTCCATTCAAATGTCGCAAATGCCATGAGCATGGGCACCTATTCAAACATTGTTCTCTCATTAAAATAGAGAACAAGAGTAAAGCTAACACAATGAAAGATAATGAAAGCTTTCACAAAGTAGTACATAAAGGAAAAGGAGGAAAAAGGGGTCCAAAGCTACATCAAACAGAAGGGAAACATGGCAGTTAGAATAGGTTCCAAGTACTAGAAGAAGAAGAAGTGATAACAAAAGCAGATCAGGCAAAGGGAGGATGTCCAAAGGAGGAGGAGAAAGAAGAAGATGGTGAACAATCACAAGATAATAATAAACTGAAAGAAACTATGATGAGTGATGCAGAACTGGAGATGGACCAGAAAATTACCCAGAGTGAGATGGAAATGGAGGACCACGAACTACAGGAGATTCTTGATAAAGAGAACCTAGACCTGGAAGGATTCCTGAAACAAGGAACCAGGGAGGGGGTAGACTCGTTACCTCCAGAGGAGTTCAATAGAGTCCAACAACTTGTTTATATGGAAAACTCAAACCAAAGGGCTGGAGAAGCAAAGAAACAATGAAATGTAGGGTAGCGAAGGTATGAAAACTATTAAAACCACACCAGGATTAGCACCTAGATACCCAGGAAAGAAACGAGGCAAGAAAAAGAAGAACGAGCTATTGATGGAATGTGGAAAGCAAATGATAGATTTAGGTAAGATGAAAGACCTAACCAACTACTCCTTTACAAGTCTTTAATAATGAAGTTCACTTCTTGGAATATCAGGGGTCTAGGCAGTAAAAGAAAACAAAGATTACTTAGTAATAGAATGAAACAAGCAGCTCCGGATGTAATCCTCATCTAGGAAACTAAATGTTCCATTCAAAAAATAAAACAAATTCATAGCAAATGGCTCAATCGATTTGAATTTCTGGAAGTCAAAGCAAAGAATACAGCAAGAGGCATACTCACTCTTTGGAACCCCCAAGAAATTGGCATAATAGATGCTGAGGCATCTAGGAATTATTTATCAGTTGTCATTCAGCCTGTGGGAGATAGGGAAACTTACCTAGTCATGAATGTCTATGGCCCCCGAAGAATGGATGATAAATTCAGGATTCTAGATTCTCTGGAGGATCTAAGAGATAGACATGCAGGAATATCATGGATATTGGGGGGTGATTTCAACATGATCAAATCACTTTCGGAGAAAAAAGGGGGAACCAGAATTCTAAGTAAAGACCCTTTGGCATTTCAAACTTTTATAGATAATATGAAGCTAGTGGACATTGTAACGATTAATTGTCTCTTTACTTGGAATAATAAAAGAGGAGGAGAGTCTCAGGTGGCCTCAAAATTAGACAGATTCATAATCTTAGAGGACATTATGCTCATTGACAAGGAAATGATAGCAAGAGTTCTCCCCTTTGGAGGCTCAGATCACTGGCTGGTTCAACTAGAGGTTCAAGGCATTGGTACCCCCAGGAATACACCTTTTATATTTGAGAATATCTGGCTCTCCCACCCAGATTTTTTCAGCAACATTGTCAACTGATGGTCAGAAGATTTGAATATTTAGGGCACAAGAATGTTCCTTCTTCAAAAAAGACTAAAACACATGAAGCTCAGGCTCAAAGATTGGAACAAGAATGAATATGGCAATATTTTTGAAGCAAAAAATCTATTGAAGGTAAATGCAGGAACTCAACCAAGCCCTTATCACAGATAGCTTTGATAAAGTCAGAAGTGATCAAGTTACTAAATATCATCTAGACTGGGAGAATTTATGTAAACAAGAGGAAATATTTTGGAGACAAAAATCTAGAGTTCAATGGCTAAAAGAAGGAGAACGTAACACTAGATTTTTCCATAGATCCACTCTGGCGAATAGAGCTCATAACAGGATTTCTTCGATCAAGGATGAGGGAGGTAATCTTCTCAATTCTCACGAAGAAATAGAAGCTGTGCTAGTTCAACACTTTTGAGGTATAACAAAGGAAACCTGTTCAGATAGAGATCAATCCATCAGGGACTTAACAAGACATATACCTAGGTTGTTGTCTAGAGAGGACAATTTCAACCTTAATAGGCTAGTGACTGAAGAGGAGGTTACTGACATCCTCAAAGAAATGCAGAATGGTAAGGCACCAGGCTCGGATGGTTTCCATGTAGATTTCTTTAAAGCTTGCTGGAATATAGTCAAACAGGATATTCTAAATGTAGTAGAAGATTCCACGATGAATAGAATTGTTTCGAAGGCGCTCAATACCTCCTTTATCTCCCTGATCGCTAAACCGGGCTTGGCTCAAACTCCTGATAGGTTTAGACCCATAGCTTTGTGTAATGTGGTTTACAAGATTATATCCAAGGTTGTGGCTAATAGACTCAACCTCTTCTCCCCACCTAGTTTTTGTGGAACAATCTGGATATGTGGAAGGAAGACAAATTCTCGATAACATCATTCAAGCACATGAGGTGGTGCACTCTCTGACTAGAAATAGGAAGGCAAGAATGATCATGTAATTGGACATAGCCAAAACTTATGATAAGCTAAATTGGACCTATATCAAGAAAGTACTTATTGCTTTTGGGTTTGATCACAACTGGGTTAGATGGGTCATGGCCTTGGTTACTTCTTCCAGTTTTTCAATTTTGGTTAATGGTTCTCCCTTGGAGACTTTTATTCCTTCAAGAGGCCTCAGGTAGGGAGACCCACTCTCTCCCTTTCTCTTCATCCTCATGATGGAAGGACTGGGTCGGTCTATCAAGCATGTGAAAGAAGTTGGTAAGATCAAAGGTCTCCAACTTTCTAATAATGGACATGCCTTAACTCATCAACAATTTGTTGATGATACCATGCTGCAGGGAATCCCCATGGTCAAAGAAGCTCTTGCGTATAAGCAAATCCTGAGTGACTTTGCCATGGCTTCAGGGATGGAAGTTAATCTCTCCAAATCTAAGATTTTTTTCTTTAATACTAATATTGCTATTCAAAATAATATCTCCAGAATTCCGGGCTTTCAAAGGGAGATCCTCCCATCAAAATATTTGGGAGTTCCTCTAATTGCTAAACATTTACACAAGAGCATCTAGGAGTCGGTGATTAATAAGTTGCGAGATAAAATCAGGAAATGGACTACTAGATCTTTAAACTTGGCTGGTAGGTTGGTGCTTACAAAGGCTGTCCTTCAACCAATCCCAGTCTTCATGCTATCATCTCTCCCAGCACCAAAAGGAGTCCTGCAACAATTCAAAACCATACAAAGAGACTTTCTTTGGGGCAAGGGGGAAGAAAGAAAGAAATGGGCCTTGGTAGCCTAGGAAAAACTCTGCAAATCTAAAAACCATGGGGGTCTTGGATTGGATGATGCTGAGATTCTAAGCAAGGTTTTAGGGGCAAAATTATGGTGGTGTTGGGTAAAGACCCAAAGGCTTAGTGGGCTATTATTTGGAAAGAAAAATATGCCAGCACTTGGCACAATAATGATCACATAAGGACGTTTGGAAATATAAAAGGCTCACACATTTGGAATAAGGCCTGGGAGAACAGGGGCTTAGTACAAAATACGAGGGAGATATGCAATTTTTAATACGAAGGAGTTATGCAATTTTTTCACCATTTCATATGGAATTGACAAATAAAATATAAAACTAATATCATTGATATTATAGGATGTAATTCATTCTATGTCTAGTTGACATTTAATATTTAAAACAAAAATATATTAATATCAAAAAATATTTCAGTGTTAGTCATAAATAAAATATTTCAATGTCCATATTTGATGATACATTTCACATTGTTAAAATTAAAATCATCATAAAATTAGCTAAATTATAATTTTCTTTTAAATTATTATTATTATTATTCATGATAAAAAATCAATATACAAGTTAAACATATATAAATTTGAAAAAATATGTAACAAGATTCTCAACCATAGAGATTAAACCTTCATTTTATCATAAAGATTCTTAATATGCAAATAACTTAATTACAATACCATGACCCAATAGCATGGTTTATGAACACCACATGCCCAAAAGACTATAACTCATATGACATTTATTTAGGGAAAATTTTAAAGATGAAAAAATTTCTTGAAATTTAGAAACCTTGACAAATCTTACTAGTCCCTAATATGCAAACTACAAATGTTGAGGATATTTCTGTAGAAATATTCCAACTTTGAATGATTTTATATAGTCTTTATAAAATATTATCCTTTTTTCTGATAAATTAATTTTATAGTATAAAATTTGGGAATCATTTTAGGAAAAAAATTGAAATTAATGATTTTGTTTCTGGAAAAAGCATAGAAAAGACTTATGAATTAGAAAGCACATCCCTACCATCCACTAATAATTATAATAAATTAATGAAATTAAAATATTTCCTATTCCAAATACACGTTTATAACATAATTTTATATCATTTTATATAGAGAAAAAATAAATAATTATTTACTATTTTAAATAATTTTACTTTCCATTGTAAGGGAATGTGTAATTTATTTATTCTTAATATGAAGTGATATATAAAATTTAAAAAATATTAATAACAAAAAAAGTTTATATAGGTTATTAAATTCAAATATTTCAATATGCATGTTTTCTTAAAAATTTTAACATCAATATTATATAGAGAAAGAAAAAAAGAATTCTTTTATTCCATTAATAAATGCTTTCTAATTCATGATAAAAGAAAAAATTTGTAATTCATTTAATATTTAATATGGAGTTCATATGTAGCATTTAAAAAATATTAATAATACAAAATTCATTCATTATATATATATATATATATATATATAAAGTGAGTATGTATTAATTTTATGTAGATAATAAATAAAATTTTTAATGTAATTATATGTATAATAGAATAAAACAAATGATTTTTTTTTTATTATTAAAATATTTTATTAGTGTATTGCTTAAAATTAATATAGATTCATCTGAATCTTAATTTACAAAGAGTCTAAAAGAATCAAATTTATAGAAGTGTAAATCTTTTCTCAAATTTTACACTTAAAAAAAATTTGAATTTTAAACATTTTGATCTCTTCAAATTTAAAGTAAATTTATACCAATATATACTTTTCACCATTTTACATTTATATTAATTTGAAATCGAGATTATTATTAATTCATAATTGTAAAATATTTTTAATAGTTCCAAAAAAAACCCTTTAAAAACTTCCCTTCCCACTAAAAATGTTATAAAAAACAAACCCAAAATTCTTTAAAATTCCAGTAAGTCTCACGAATAAAATAAAATAAAAAACACATTACAAAATGACAAATTTCTTTTTAACTGCTAAAATAATAGTCAACTTACGTTTTCACTAGTGAGAATTAAGACTAATTATTTTATAATTCATAAACACATGTTTTTCAAACAATAATGCGCCTGTCCTGGTTCTACCGTTCTGACAAAAGCCGGGAACTGTGTAGGGTGGGCCGCTACCAAACAACTTACCAATTGGATTTTACCACGTCTACGGTCCCAATAATTTGACTGATAAAGGACGGGCAGCTACCCGACGTGCCCCCTGCCCGACTCCAGGTGTCATGGAGATAGGGAGGGACATGGATTCTCATAACCAGATAAGTAGCAATCTGTTAAGAGCACATGCGAGATTCGAGTGTGTCGAGTTTGTTTCATAAGAACTGATTATTGCTCTGTATAATTTTATCGGTATTAACGTGACCTCAGAGAATTTTTCTGATGGAGGAATGGGAAAACCGCTCTGATCGAAGAATGGTAACGTATTCATAGAAATGATTGGAAAAATTCATTTGGGTTTGAGGATTTTCAGGATTTCAATGGAAATCTGGATGTGGGCTGCGATGTTACGATGTGGTTCGAAGAGATTGAGCTCTTTCTTTTGCTGGATTGTGGGATTTGAATGCAGGAGCTGTTTCTGTGGATGATAAAATTATGAGTTTGAGCTCTTGCTTTTGCTGGATTGTGGTCATTGAATGCAGAAATTGCTTCTCTGGATGATAAACTTGTGCTTATTTTATAAACAGTTTTGGGGATTCTCCTAAGTTTTTATTGATTGCTCTTGTGCATACCGTTCTTGTCGTTGTCAACCCCATTATCATATCAATGTCTGGGATGGATGAGCAAGACAGGGATGGGATCAGTGAGGGCTCAATATCTCTGCTGTCATCAGAGTCCAGGTGGGTTGATGGCAGTGAAATGGAAGGGGAATCCCCAAGGTGGTTTGTTGACGATGATCAGACTGGACACAAAATCAGGCGCAGGCTCATTAGGAAGACCAAGAGAGTGGATTCCTTTGATGTGGAGGCCATGGAGGTGCCTGGTGCGCACAAGGGCCATGATAAGGTATTGTGTATCATAATTATGTTTTTAATTGAATCTGAATTCACATAGTTATCCTTATAGGTTGTAGTAGGATATTGTGTTGTAGATATTGTATAGAATATAAGTTATGAGAAATTTAGGACACAACAAATACATTCACGCATACAAGCTCAGAAAGTTACATAGGAAAATGTATCTTCAATTGATGAATTCCTTTCGCAAAGCACTTGTACTACGGTCCCGGGTCCCTCTCTTCTGACAAAATAAAAATTTCACATCGGCAACAATTGTTAGACAACTATAGTTTTCGAAGTACTGCATCTAAGTGTTGTGCATTAACAGAGGTTTCAGTCCCACCCTCTGAGGCAAGGGATTTCCATAAGCTACGGTCATACAAACCGAACTAGATTATGCTGACAGAGTCCCTCAAAAGGGATGTAGTGCCCGCATAACTCGGAAAACTCTGATCTGGAAAGGTACGATCGATTGTGATGGAGTTTGACAGTTAGTTTCACTGGAACCTTTATCAATCCAGCACTGTTATGCTGTGGGGAAAGAAATTTGACATGAAATGGGAAAAAGTTACACTTGTTGATTTTCAAGATCCCAGTGAGGAGATGCAGCATCTATTAGCATATCTATAGGTGTGCAGCCATTAGGTCAGAATATGGGTCTGACTGTTCACAGTTCTCACTAAGTATTCTGATTTAGTTCAAGGGGTCAAATATTGAATATCAGACCATTAATTTAAGTCTTTCCGGCTCAGTGACCCAAACATGGTTATTGAAGTGTACATTTTCTTTATGATAATGTAATTGTTTGTGCTTTTTTGCTAAAAAAAAACAAATAAAAAATGAGTGCATGCACCAAAACCTTTGCCAACTTGGAAACTGGGTTCGGGGTGCGAGTACCAAAGTAAATGCAATAGCATCCTTCCTCACCCATATGGCATTCCAATATATCTAATTAATAATACTAAGGGAACTATTTTCGTATGACCTTCCTTTTCATCTCAATCTATCTATCTTATTAACGATCTTCGAGTGACTACCTTAACATGATCCTATCTAATTAAGGATCCTCAAGACCTTTACGGGACCTTTTCACCACAATATATCTGATCTAATTAAGGATCTTCAAGTGACTACCTTAGCATGATCCTATCTAATTAATGATCCTCAAGACCTTTACATGACTCTTTTACATGACTCATGATTTTTTGTTACTCCTTTGGACTGCATATGGCCTATTCTTTAGCTCAGGTAACTTTTTCACACAAATCCTTTGGATTTATGATCCACACAAACCAATTTATGTTTTTATTTTTCAAAGAAAATGAAATCTCTTGCCTGGAAAAATGGAAGGACGGTCCATTTCACCTTAATCTATCTATCTAATTATTGATTTCCAGGTGACTGCCTACACATTTTTTTCCCGTAGAAAAAGTCGTAATTTCCATTAGATAGATGAAAATTACATTCTGTATATGCAGAAGCATTACTTAGATCTGGCGCTGCCTGTCCAGTTCAAAAATGTAAAAAAACTGTGCATTCTCCACGCAGGGAGTAGACTTTGACTATATAACCCACAGATAACTTAGAGTTCTGTCCTCTGCTCAGAGGATGAGGAGTAACCGACTATTTACATCATTAAACATAACTGATAAACAAAAAATAGATGATCTTCAACAAAATGACAGAGATTAAAAGTTTCCAAAAAAATTAGTGCTGTTCTCATAGTGCTTCCGGGTCTATGAATGGCCTACGATAGTGCTGATACACGACCCCATCCAAGTGACTGCCTACACATGAACCTATATAGGCAATGATTATTTCACATGAATTTTCGTTCCACTTCAATATGACTATCATACATTCCACACACGATTCCTTTGGAATCCTTGTGATGACCTATCCTTATTCTTTTGGACTACTTTATATGATCTTTCCTAACTCCTTTGGATTCCTTTACATGACCTTTTCTTTTGTTGAGGTAATTTATCGCATGACACCTTTGGACTTATGATTCACATAGACTAATTTATGTGTTGATGTTTCCCAACAAATAGGAACTGTTCTGCTAGGAAAAATGGAAGGATGTTGCATTCCACATTGATATTTCTATCTAATTAATGACCCATTGGTGATTGTGTTTGTAGGATTCTAATTATTGGTCCTCAGGTGATTGCCTTCACATGACCTTTTGTTCCACCTAATATTACTATTATCAACATCCACACACGACTTCTTTGGATTCCTTTCTGTGACCTTTCCTTATTCCTTTGGGCTACTTCATATGACCTTTTCTTACTCCTTTGGGATCCTTCATATGGCATTTCCTTTTGTGTGGGTAATGTTGCCTTAAAATCTAGGAGGCCTTGTGAGAGGCCTCATTAGGCACGAACTAGACTAGACACAACAATGAGGTGGTGCCGCTATCACCTTAGCACTCTGCCTCCTGCTTTTTAGTGGAATTTCATCACTTGGGAGGCTTCCCAATATAGATCACCTAAAGGTATTCTAAGTTGATAGGATCAAGGTGATATTTAGGAGACTTGATCAAAGAACTTTTCACTTGGATTAGTGCACATTTCTTTATAATAAGGAACATTGTACCTATGAATAAGCCTAGAAAATAGGTTTGTAGCCTAGGGGTTCAAGATGTAACTCAACAATCATACATCTAGGCATACAAGCACAGGGAAAAGGTTTTCTTGAAGAGATATGACGAACCAATGGAGTGGCAGACCTTCAAATAGAGCTAAGTTGAAGCCTTGTGTAGGATTAGGGTTTTATGAGGCCTTAAGTTACCCAGGGTTGATGACATCAGCCCTAATGAGGCACTTTTACCATGAAATATGCTAGATTTTGAGTTTGTTAGGTTAATCAATGTAGGAGAGTGCCAAATCAGCTCCAACGTTCCAATACCTCAAGCCCTAGTTGAATTCATCATAAACCCTAGCCCTAACGCTTGCCTTGAAGGGCCAGAAATAGAGAAAGAGAGTAAAAGATACAATTTCATAGTTTTTAATCATTAAGATGGTTGCAATTGCCTTGTCCCTACTTAGGTGATGGTGTCTGAGGAACTTTAACCATGGAAATATCAAATCTTTGAAGGGAGCAAGGGGGAAACCCTAGCTTTTCACTTCCTAACCCTAGCTATCATTTTATGAGGGGAGAAATTCACCAGAAAAAGACTCTTTATGAGGTTTTATAAGGAATTCAAGGATACAAGATTAAGCATGCAATAATTGCCAAGAATTTCATGTAAACATATGCTTTTAGACAAGGAAAATAGAAACCCTAGAAATATTTCATTACATGCATAACCATGAAAGATATTCAACAAAAATACTCACAATATATCCAAGAACATGCCTTCTTTCAATTCCAAAATGACGTCTCCACAACATAAACTAGTCTCCAATAACCAAAATCCTCATAAGATCACATCTCCACAAGTAGCAAAGTACAAAGAGCAAGTAGAATCTCTTCTAAAGAGGTTGAATTCCACACAAGTGATGTTGAACAATTAGTAAAGGTGATCCTCTACTTATATGAGGTCTATCACCTCTAATTAATGACTAAAAGCCCCTACACAAGTTTGATTTTTGAGTAGACATAAAGTAAAATTGGGTTATAATACAAACCACTAGCTCAAAAACAAAATATGCCAAAAGAAACCCACACATGTGAGCCATAAACATAAAAAAGGGATGACATCATGCCCTTCTAGGGCGCCAAATGCTTCATCAATGTAATGAAAAGGTTGGAAAGGTCTCCAAGCATCATGATCTTCCTCCATTTGAGGAAGAACCCTCAAATCGAGCCTCCAAGCATCTTCATGTGTCCAAAATCTAGTTATGGGTGCCATACGTCATCTTCATGGGTGCCAAGTAGACAACGTGGTGCTTTCTTTCTCCAACATTGGGGCCCTACCAAGTGTAACAAGCCCTCCTCAATCATCCATGGGGATGATCATCCGCATTTGGGCTCTGGATCAAGGCATGCCCATCAAGTAGTGTCAAGGTCAGCCCAAAGGAATGCTGGGTCCACTGGTACATCATCACGAATCCTCCATGTCAAGCAAGAGAAGCTCAATTTTTTTGCACTTGGGGGGTGCTTTGGGATATCCATCAACTACTCAGGTCATCAAAGTGCCCTATGATGTGCTATAAAGGGGCAACACTGAATTTGCCAAATCATCATGCTCTCTAAAAGTGTAATGTGGCCTGAGCATCATGTGGAGTAGAGTGCCCTAAAGGCCTCAACTGCTTTGGACCACCTGGAAAAACCATCTCAAAATCAAGTGAAAGTAACCATTCATTAGAGGCTAAGATCGTAAATGCATCTAAGTGGACCATACTTAAGTGTGAAGGGCATATTAATTCTTCAAATTGGGATCCTGTTCAAATATCTAACTATACCAATTCCCATAAAAATGTTTCCTACCTTTGTTGGAATGGCTAAGTGGTCAACCCTATTAGATGCTTCTAGCCCCTAAGGGAAGGTGGCATTTGCAAGGGCAACCCTTCAATCCATAAGTGTCAATGGAAGTAGGTGTCAATGGAGGGGAAGGATTTCATGGCCAACTGCCATGGTCACCGGTTAATGAGAGTCCACATCTTGAGTGTATAGATGTAATGGAAGGAGCAATTGCGGAGGCATAATTTACCCTTCTTCACCTGCTTTTTCCACCCCTTTGGTGCGCCTTTTACTTCTTTTTGATAATGTTTTTATTTTGGTGCATAGTTCAAGGATCAAAGCTTATGCTTTATAATATAGTATTTGTTTTACCCCTTTACCCCTTAAGATGAGATAACTTCTCGCTCATTAGTGTTGGGACATGCAAGGGTTCCTTTTGATGAGATGGAGCATCAAGTGCTTAGGAGCTAGGTGGTGGCTAATGAGGAGGGAAGAGCTCATGCTAGGATTTTGTGCACATGTTATCTTATGTCCCGACCATCTTTTGCATTTTGACCTTTCTTTTTCTTTCATTGGCCATTTTATGCTTTTTCATTCTTTTAGCTGCATCAACCTGCAAGGCAGTGTTTTTTGGCTCGACTCAAGGATGGTGGATAAGAGAGTGCCAAATCCTAATGTATTAATGGCAGTTAACCCGAAGAATGGAGATGGTATTGTTACCAATCAAACTAGCAGGGGATGTAAAAGGGATTCCTAAGAGGGCAACTGCGAGGTTAAGGGCAACGGTGGAGGCTTAGCACACTGTCACCACAACTAAGTCTCCTTGCTCTTTACATAATTTCATCGATGGGAGGAGTCCAGGTAGTGTAGGGATCACTTGTAAAGCATATGCCAATGGATAGGTGGAAAGTGACCCTGGAAACCCTTTCCCAAAGATGGAGTGAAGAATGGAACTTGCTTGCTCTTTAAGAAAGGGACTTAGTCCTCCAGGGTAAGGGGTGAGGATTGGAGGGTCGAGGTAGAAGGAATATGCTTATAGACAAGGTTCTCAATCCCTATAATCCTTGGCAAACTTGGATTCCAAAATGGTCCTTGACAAATAATCTTTATTGAGAAGTGGGACTACACGAGGCCAAGTGGACCCAGTCCAGGTTCGGGGATGGAATGTAGCAACCAATGATGTTCCTATCCTGGACAAGGTGAAAGGAAAGGACCAAACAAGAATATTTACTTCAAAATGTTGAATCGATCCCGTTGAGGTCTAGCCTTGGGGATGCATAGGCAAAATTCTATCCTAGATCTAGGGCTTGGGATTCCCGGAGATTCTATTGTTAGAATTGCCTCAAATTTGGAGGAGAGGGAGGGGACCCACCAACGCAGTAGCCTGTAGGAGATCCAAATTTTTCCTTGGGTCAATTCCCAGGAAATTGATGCCTTAGGTGACCTAATGGGGCTAGACCTCGGAAAAAGGTGAAAAGGGTAAAAAGAGGGTTAAAATGATCACCCTTTTTGAGGGATCAATGCCTAATTCAGTTGGGGATATGGAGTCAAGGAGGATGATGAGTAAAAACTTGGTTTCTTGACCAAGGAGGCCCAAAAAGTCAGCGTCACCAATGTTGAGAGAAAAAAGAAAAGTGACCTTCAAGCATTTATACTTCAAAGAAAATGATGCAAGCTTATCTAGACAAATAATCTCTAGGACATTTCATTCATATAACATTGGCCCATACATTCAATTAGCTAAAACATGCTTAATTCCACATTTCAATTATGCAACAACTACCCTAATTTTAGCAGTATGCAGCAACAAGAATTACAATGTGAAAATTTACTTACAACGTTATAGAATATATCCAACTAGCATTTCGTTTGCAAGACAAAGCTCCATGACAAGAAAAATAACCCAAATCCATACGTCAAAATTCATCCATCTCCAAAAAATATCCTCTAGGGAAAAATGCAAAGTTGTCTATGATCAGAGAGATCCCAAGTTGAGTGATCATCCAAATGAATGTATCTAACATCAATATATAACCTCCTAAGGAGTTCAAATTAGCCCCTAATGATAAAATAATGTGCAAATAAAACCTCTATTGGTGACAAGCCCACCAAACTAGCTCACAAGTGTAAAAATAAGCCTCACAAGGGGCCAAATAATAATATGTACATGTCGTAGGGCCCTCTAAAGGTATAATAATATCTAGAAGTGCCATATTGAGGAATAAATTCCTCGGAATATGATGGACAAAGGGGTGGCCCCTTGTTCGCCAAGTAGTAGACCTATGGTGCTCCTAGTGGGTCTGAGGGCACATAAATGACCCCATGGGTCGCCATATGAATCGAAGATGCTTGTAGATCCTCTGTAACGGTCCAAGTGGTGGAATGAATGTTGCCATGACATTGTATAATCCTGGGACACTTGCTAAGAGTGTGGGGCTCCTGTGGGGGCTTGTTGGGCATAATGTACCAAGCATATCACCATCATCCCAAAAGTGGATCGCTAGTAATCTCTTAGCATCCATGAAGATCCGTGGAGTGCTGTCTGCTGCTGTGGAGGTCAATGGTTGTCTATGCACAACCTACATGTGCCAATATAGACCTCTGGGGGTTAGGATCCCATATAGAGAGACCAAACCGAAATGGGAACCACCTGTAATCTTGCATAAGATCCAATTCGTCCCTTAGGCTTCTAGTACAACCAATCATTAAAATAATCGGGTAAAAGAGCTTACAAATCATGGATAACAACGTGGGCACTTCATAATGGCATGCCCTTCCGTAGTGGGCTTTTGCATGTGTTAGTGTCTCTAAGCTCCAAAGGGGGTTAGCCAAATACCTTATTGGGTGATTTCAACCCTTAAAAGGGATAGTATGTCCCACGTACATCCCTCTAGTGGGGGTGGCAAGTGACAAATAAGTGGAATGGAACAGGGAATGAGAGGGGCAATCGTGGGTCACATAGTGGGGCATAGGGGTAGCTAGATAAGGGGAAGGCCACACTTGTGTATGTAAGGGCATAGGGGTAGCTAGATAAGAGGAAGGCCACACTTGGGTATGTAATGTGTGGGAGGGGGCAATCGTGGTACATGAGGTGCCCCAGACTTGATTTTTCCACCCTTCTTTATATGCCTTTTGCCTTTTATGAATTTTTTTAATTAACTGCTTGGGGCTCAAAGGACAAGAGCATGATATGTAAGATATATCAGTGATTACCGCTTTTAAGGTAGGGCGGTTCATTTCCCTCCAGGGGTTGGGACAATCATGGGTTCCTGAATGATAAAGGAGGCTCATCTAGGGCCTACGCAACCAGGGTGATGGCCATGGATTGGGGTAGAGCTCATGCATTGGCTTTTGCCCATGTGCTGATTATTTTGTCCTGACCATCTTTTGCATTTTGTGGTACAATTTCCTGTTAAATGTGGCCGATTATGCTTTCTCTTTTTCTTTTTATTGCTTCAACCTCTAGGGCATCATTCTAGCCTTGACCCAAGGTGGGGGCAAGGGGATAGGGAGGCTAACCCTACGTGGACCCAAAATGGGAATGTGGACTCAGGTGGGAGAAATGACGAATGGGGTATAGTGAGCGGAAAGGGAGTAACATGTGTGGGTAAAGGAGTGGGACCACGCAGCCAAAGTTGGGGTTTCCCAAGTAGTACCACCCTAGAACCAAATGGTCAATAAAGGAGATCCCACGAGACTAAGATCCAAGAGTAACAACCAAAAGAGATCAAGGGGATAAGAGCACAAGCTCACTCTTTCTGCCAAATCCCCCCATCAATCCATACCCAGAAGTATCCATGATAAGTATACCCAAATACTCAATTACCAAATGACAAGACATACCTTTAGATTTGAGAGGCCCACCTTCAAACATACGATCAATACAGGTGGGTGAGGGACCACATGGTTGGCTCAAGTTGCAAAGAAATGGCACAACGAGCTAGTAGGAGGCATCAAGGGGTTGCTAGCTGCCGGTTGAGGCTCATCATGGAGAAAAATTTCTCTTGGGCATATCACCCACAAAGTGGTGGGTAACATCTGGCTCCAACTGGGACGTGATCTCTCGAAGAAGTGGGTGAGGCTGCTCGAATAGGAGGTCACGAGAACTCCAACAGTCTCTTGGTCATTGTAGACCTTTTATCTGCACATGTCAAAGATCAAAGCCATGGGGCAACATGTTTTTCACGGTGTCTGATGGTCATCCATGCTTAATGTTAGCTCATAAACCAATATAATATGCAATTTTTTGTTGTTGTTATAAATATATGCAATCTAATCTATCATGAGAAACATCATATGCGGTTGGTTCTAATGCAAAAAATCATCATATAATGCATCCTACTCTACCATGCATATGACGAAGCTATTATTAAGTGCAATCATAAAGCCAATGCAACCAACATATCATCAAGTCAATATAAATGTGCCTGCCTATATGATTACTTATGCAGCAAATCCCAAAGTGAATGCAAATCCAAACACATGGAGGATGTTGCGGGTGGGAGGTGGGAAAATATGATGTCCACACATGGATGATTACATGAGAAGAGGCAAAAAATGATGTAATCTAGTCCATGACATCTTCTCTTCCAACCAAAATATAGAGATGTCAACAACCAAAGCTCATAAAATTTTGATGGATGAGCATATCACTTCCATCATTGCCCTTATCATTTACATCATGGCTTATGACCTCCATCGGGTTATGATTAGTAGGAAAGGGAGGCTGAAGAGATAGAGAAGCATGTTACGCATGATGATTACATTGGAGAGGGGAGACCATGGAGTGATCAAAACCTCGCGAACACGTCCAAGGAGGGAAGTTATAATCAATGAAGGGATTTTCCTTGACACTATACTCGGGAAGGGAAAAAGGCTCACAGTTACTTGAGATCATACGACCAGGGGTGAGGGAATCACTTGACAAAGACTCAAGATGATGATCAATAGGAAAACAGAAGAGAGAAATATTGCATTCAACGAGTTGCGCTTCCCCAAAGTCATAATCTAAAGGCTCAATTGATTTGAACATAGGATCATACTCAGGAGAAGTGGGAGCCTTATCAATTTCCTTAGTATCAAAGATCAAGTCTCTCTTAAAAGGAAAATTGATCACTTCCAGCTGCCCCTCTTTATGTAAAGGAAAATGAAGATTTTCCTTCCCAAGGGTATCAATGGGTATGTCATCATAAATCGTGCCTAAGGGGAAAGGAAGACCAATCTCATCCTCATCCTCCTTGTTGGTGTCGGGAGCACAATCAAATTGAGGACCAACAATTTCCCATTTCTCCTTTTCAATGCGGAAATAATCTTCAATGTCATATTTCAAGGGGCTAATGGGATCATCTCTCTTAAGGTTTTCAAAAGAGGATTCGTCGGGAGTAATATCCTTAAGCAAGTTAGGTTTGGTCTTAGTTTCACTTTCCATAAACTCATCCTTCCCAGCACGTGTCCTCAAAATCATGATTTTCATCAAGTGGACCCAAGGAGGACTTGCCTTCTTGCTCATTACCTAGACTCTCAATGTTTTGATGATGCTCGATGAAAGCTTCCTCTTGGACGCTTAATGCGGGGTGTACTTGAAAATGTTTAAGAAATCTCTCAACAAACTCTTCAATAAATGAGATGCTTCTAGGCGCATGATCATGCAACCACGAGTTATGACCACCGAGAGATCCCATGAACAATAACATGAGGACATCTTGGTGGACAACCTTCTCTCTTGAAGCATGTGCATTAAATCTTTCTACGTGGTCAATCACGGAGAATGGATCACCATCAAACATGAGCACATCACGTACCATCCTTCCTGCGACATGATTAGGATATCCAAGGATGCTAGCAATGTCCAAAGCGGGAAATTTATGAAAGAATGACAACCTATTTGAGGAATACATGAAACATATGTAGGAGTCGCCAGGGTGAAATTAAAGATGCCTAGAAAAATGCTTGCTTCACCCTACAAGCATCGACCTTAAAGTTCAATGAAGAACGAGGGCTTCATTCTTCCAATGGATTCGCCAATAATGATATGTCAATATGTGGTATGGGGAACAAAACATACATTTCGTGTCCTCAGCAACGACGCCAAAAATGTTACCACTCAAACTAGCAGGGGACCTAAAAGGGGTTCCTAAGAGGGCAATTGTTAGCTTAAGAGCAACGGTGGAGGCTTAGCTTGTTGATTTTTGGTAGTATCAGATGTGCTCTAAGTCTCAAATTTTGCAGGGATGCTTGGGCACATGTATTCCAAAGAACCCATAAAGCGTTTTGGGAAATTCCACTTGGAGATAGGCTAATTAAAATAATTAATTATTTTTAACGGGTCCCTAAGTCTAAATTTAGGAAATTAAAATAATTAATGGGTATTGTTGACCACTACGTGTCAATGACCCATAGCAGTACACCCCATTTTTCCGCAAAAGGGATAGTGCCTAATCGATGTGTTCGTGCCGTACAACTATCTTCATCAGTTTCACTTCCAAGATGTTATGTAAACCCTTTCTGCATGTATATGATGTAAATTATCTTAGCAGATCCGTGTCATGTATGTAATTGCTTAGGTAAACCTACTTTTTTGGTGATGATCTACATTCCGAGAGGTTTTTTGTCTCACCGATCCATTCTCATATGGTCGACAGAGTTTTCCTTCAGTCTTACCCCAAAGCCGGAATGGATTGTCACTGGGATCTTAGGTGAGTCTTAGTGTTCTAGATCAAGTCTATGTAAAAGTGATTTGGGAATAATCCTAAATATTTGGTTAGGTTATTTTATTACAAATTGTTTGGTCTGCTGGATTATATTTGTGTCGTGGAAATGGGTAGTTTATGAGGGTCTTTTACAAATGGGTTTCCCCCCTTGAGATGTAAAAAATATGAAAATCATGATGTAAAGTGTCTTGAGGGTTGGAAAAATAATTTATCCTCTCATAGGTTAATTAATTAAATTTCTTGGCAAAAAATTAATTAAAATCCTAAGCCATAAAT
This sequence comes from Pinus taeda, assembly GCA_000404065.3. NCBI lineage: Eukaryota > Viridiplantae > Streptophyta > Pinopsida > Pinales > Pinaceae > Pinus > Pinus taeda. Next base: position 18,227 of record APFE030102111.1, on the reverse strand, counting down.
TTAATTAATTCTAGGTCGTAGGTAAATTTAAATTCTCCAAAGACAAAATTCATCGGTCCTTAAAAATTAAATTTTAAGAGGTCCAAAGATTAAAATAAATTAATTATTTTGATAAATTTTAAGCCTTTGATCCATGGGGTTAAGTCAAAGTCAAAATTTTGGGGAAATTAACTAAAAAATGTAATTAAAATGCATTTAATTGAAAAATTCGAATTTCCCCAAATATTTAAATATTTCGACGAATGAGACTAGAAGGAATTTTAATCTTCATCAACGGTTGAGATTGCTTTGACGAGGATCACCTGAACTAGCCGTTGGAGGATTTATCTTTAAATAGGAAGTCATTCGTCAGTCAATTCATCCGACCTTTGAGTCGCGTGCTAAGCGAAAATCTCGTGTAATCTTTTTCTGAATTATAAAAAAAGACTTTGGGGTTAATTTTCGCCAATGTTACTCTTCATGGAAACACTGTAAGATGTGTTGTTTTCATGCGTAATTTTTTTTAGCCATTGATGATAGCTTCTGAAGAGTGATTTGAGTACATGTATCTTGCTCAGTCGCTGGGGTTTAAATGATAATTTAAATTTTGAATGTAATAGTAGGTATCTCTATTTATTTGAATTTTATTATTATTTTTTCACTCTATTTTGATGGTTGAATTGAGTTTTGCAGGAAAGTCTTGATTTTTAGATCATCGGGCGTTCGGGGAAGTTTTTAGCTGGACCAGCCAATTCCCGATTTGTGTTTTTTGAAGAGCTCAACTTAATTTAATCTCGGGCTTATCATAAGATTTTTTTTTGGTGATGCATGGGGGTTTTGAGCTAAACACCTCCTTTAAAATTTAAAAATTTAATTTTTATGTACGAAATTGATAAATCTGGCTATTGAGAGCTTTAGATTATCAGATCTCAGAGTGGAGTTGGATTCATACTCCTTAGATTTGATAGATCTACCATTCTTATGCATAGATCTGTAAATTTTTTTTTGGTTTTCTGGCTTGGGTTTCTGGGGTTTTATTTATTTTTTGTATATCTCGGTTCTGAGTGTTTTTTGTTTTCAGTTACAAGTTTCAGATCTGAAGGTGAAGTTTGATTTGAAGCCAGATCTAGGCATTGGTGGGTAAGATCTGACCTCAAAATCATTTTTGCAGTGATATTATCCAACTTTTTTGCGGTCCAAGGGTTTTAAAATTTTTTAAATCTGGAAATAATCTTACAGGGGGTTTCACTGATAAATCTGAAGCATTAAAATACATTGGTGTGAAATTCATTTTTCTGGGTTTATCTTGAGTTTTGGGCTACAATTTCTTTGCTCCTTGAGGTTTTCCAACAAAAAATTTTGGATTTGTTTGCTACCATTCTCCTCTCTGTTTGCTACATTCAAAATTTGTTTTTCTTTAATTTTTTTTCGAAAATCGTTTTCAGTTCTGCTGCCCGAGGTTTCTCCTCAGACCTATGTTTTCTGTCATTGCTGCCATCCACATGTCTGCAACCCTCTAAGAATCCTCCTTAACTGCTGCCAAATCTTTGTTCATCTGCCCATCTCTAGCCACAAACTCCTGCAAAGCTTCAACGCTGTCTGTCCAACTCATCCTCTCAATCAGCAGCCATTCCACCTCCTCTCACTACACCGTCCTCAGACCTGCAACCCTTTGTTGCTCTCCACTGTCTGTTGTTGCATCTCTGCTGCTCCAAACCAGTCCTCAATCCGTCGTTGCAAACCCTCCATCACCTGCAAAATCATCGACGACTCCTTTATCATCTGTCTGTAGCTCTCACATATCACTGCACGTTGCCTAAACTCCTTGCCCCTTGAAACCCCTTGCACAGTCTTCTTCCCTCCACGCGTCCATGAAAACTGCAATCCACATTCCTAAAACCCCGCTCCTTCCCTGCAAACAAAGCTGCAAACCCTCTCCTTTATTCGCTACTCCAAATCCTCCGTTATCGCTGCCATTCTTCCACAAATCTACAACCCTCCTCTTCGACTGTCTCAACTTGCAGAAAACCTTACATCCTTCCCTCCTCTCGTTGCATCCACAAGATCGAGCTCCATTTTTATCCGCGTAATATCCTTCATCCTTGCCGCTGTCGAGCCCTGCCGTCAAACCTGCATAAACGCACAAAGCAAACACATTCGATTTTTTGTTTTTGTCTGGTTTCATTTGCTTATTTTTTAGTCTTCACGGGTTTTAGGTTAGTTTTTCCTATTTTTAAGAAACTAAAAATACTATTTCATGCTTAATGAAACTTTGGGTTGAACTCAGTTCATTTTAAAATTTCGATTTTTTTCATTTATTTTTTGATTTGTTTTATTTTGCTTTTTACAATTTTGATTTGATTTTTTTTCTTTTGATTTGATTTGATTTTTTGATTTTTTTTTCCTTATTTTGAATTTCATTAAAAAAAACATTTAAAAAATTTAAAAAATTAAAAAAATTTCATTTTTTTTTTTAATCTAATTTTTTTAAAATTATAGTGACTAAGAAATTTTAAATCTAAAAAGGGATTCGCTCTCTCACACAAAATATAAAAAAAAATTAATGTGGCCTATGGCCCATTTAAAATTTTAATTTATTAAAGTCCTTTTGATTTCATTATTTTTGGTCACATTAAAGTTTAAGTATTTCATCTACCACATTAAATTAATTTCCTAAGGAACAATTGAATTGATTACATAAATTTCCTTGGTGTCATTCTGTGGTAATATTTCTCTATTGTCATGTGATTAATGTTTTAAAATTTATATTGGCTATAGGAGAAAGTTGATTAAATTCTAAATCTTGATCATAATGAAAATTATTTTAAATATGGAATCTCTTGCATGATAGAGTTTTGGGCATTTACATTTAATCGTTCAAGATTGTCATTATTTGTCACATTTGTAAATTGCTTTGGATAACTTGTTTTTACTTAATCTATGGTTAATCAAATACGAAAGCACTGGTCTATAATCATTTATATCCCGTGGATGTGTCTTGTGTTTAATCTATTCATCTCAGTTAACCAAGATTTGTCCTAAATTCATCAGGTTTTCCATCTTCAAGTTTACTAGAGCCTTTGTTCCACATGCTATTCTCATTTATTCACCTTAGGGACTACCCCCCTTGACTTGTCTAGGAGAGAGTCTAAACGGAGTGACAACCCTTACTCTGAGCGTTGTTGCGGTGCCTAGACACTTTGTGCGACAATGGGTATTAATCTAACTATGGGTGTAACTTCTAGAAGAAGATGAAGATCAAGCATAAATGATCTTAGCCATTGATTAGATTCTAATCTGGGCTGTTGAATGTTAACAAGAAGATTATTTAAGGAGGCTTGAAGGTCATTTGGAAGACACAGAGAGAGAGTTCAAAAGATCGAATTTCTGAAGCAGAGCAGCTGCCGATGAGAATTTCGAAGTGAGCTTTTGCAGTGAGGGGCAGGGATAGTTCCGGTTGGAGATTTCTTCTGATTCGGGAATACCTAGCAGAGGAGGCAAAGAGAGATCAGGGAGAGGCAACATTGAGGTAGAAGATGCTGATGCAGAGCTACGGAGGGCCACGCAGAGGCAGCGCAGAGCCTTGAGGAGGTCTGTAAATTTGCTAGGGAGATTGATTTTTGAGCTGAAAGTCGGTGTGTGAGACTGAGAGGCAGAAATTGAAGCTCTTGGGTAGCAAATCGATCAACTGGAGGACTGATGTTATCCCTAGAAGGTTTGATGCTGGGCTGACGCAGAGGCAGTTAGGGGCAGTCATTCAAGGGCTGGATTAGCCAGGATTTCCAGTGATAGTGTGAGATAACCTCACAGAGCTCTCTGTCAGTAATATTATCTGTAATTGGATTGCCGAGAAGGCATCCATAAATTGTATTCAGATTTATTATTGCATAGTAATAAAACCCTCAAAGCTGTTGTGCCGGTTTTCCCGCATTGGGTTTTTCTAGGGACATCTGTCCAAAAATAACTATCACTTGTGTTGTATCTTTTCCTATCCAGTTTCTTGTTTCGGCATATTATTTTTAATTAAGTGAACGCTGCATTAGTATTTACTTTGATATTTACCATAGAATACAGTAAATAACTTGTATGGATTAACAAGTAGGAGAAGTAACATCAGTTTGTTGCAGTAGAGATTCCGGGTTAAGGAATTTTCACATGGTATCAGAGCAATGTAGGTTAAATAAGAAGAACAGTGCTAGAGAACCCAACACTGAGTAGAGAAGGAGGTCGAATAGTTGCAGGCGGTAGTAGTTCGAATCCCCAGAAGGATTGCGTAGTCCATGCCAGGAGGGCTGAATTTTTGAGGAAAGTCTCTCTCTGAGTGAGTCGATATAGAGGAAGGGCTTCTAAACAGAAATTTTGCCGTGCCAGAGGGAGTAGCACAGAGCCTCAATGTGAGGAAAGAGATGGTGGGATGCAGTTTTCAGTAGGCAGATTGCTGCGCCGTCAGGAGTAGCACAGAGCCTCAATGTGAGGAAAGAGTTGGTGGGATGCAGTTTTAAGTAGGCAGATTGCTGGGCTGAAAGACGTCAGAAAAGAGAGGAGAAGCACCGTGAGGGAATTTTTTCTCAGTAGACTTCATGCCAAGAAGTCTGTTTTCTTATTGCCTGAGCAACAACAGTAAGAGACAAAGAGGAGCAGTTTGACATTTTCGTGGCAGAGCTGGCAACTAGTGGGTTGAGAGATCAGGACAGGTTGGATGGGGCATCCAACTATGTGATCTAGAAGGAAAGGATGTCGTGTCTTCTAGATGAGCATTTTCTCAAGGCCTATGTCGACAGCGTGGTGGTTGTGCCCGCAGATGCATATTCGCTAAAGAAGTACAGGGGAGAAATGGCGAAGGCCAAGAGGATGATCCTTGATGGAGTAAAGGATCACATGGTGTGTCACATCGCTAGCAGAGGGACTACTAAGGAGATGTGGGATGCCTTGGCAATGCTGTATCAAGGATCTTTCGAGCAACAGAAGATGTACTTAGAGCAGAAACTGAGATTTGCGCAGATGATGAAGGGGGAGCGCATTGATCCGTTACTTATGAAGCTTCAGGAGACCCAGGACGAGTTAGCAGCCGTGGGGTCTACACCTCAAGGTTTCGAGATGGTGAGACTAGCCCTAAACTTAGTCTCAGAAGAGTGGCAAGTTCTTGTCTAGAGCATCCTGGGCAGGGCAGCTTTTCCAGACTGGGATAGTATGTGGGCAACTCTCAAGTAGGAAGAGTTGAGGAGAGATCTAGTCAAGTGTAAGCTTGACGAAAGTAGCAGTAGTGGGTCGAAGCCCAAGTAGGAAGAGAATGCAACTCTTGCACCCAACGGGCATCAGGAGCAACAAAGGCAGAAGAAAGATGTTTCGAAGATCAAATGCTTCAGGTGTGGTGAAATGGGTCACTACGCAACACAATGTCCTCTCAGGAAGAAGGACAAATATGAGAAGCATGATCCGAAGGCTGCACATGCGAAGATTGAGGAAGAGAGTTTGCCATGACAAACGAGATACCTCCAGGAGGGAGCTGGGCTGTTTTAGAACTGTAGTTCGAAAGAGCTACAGATGGGTGGGATCCTTGAGGAGCCCACCTCTCGGATCGATTCCTTGCTACGAGAGCCCAAATCAGAAGTAGCAAGATGGACTAGTGTCAGTCAAAAGGAGTGTTGGAGCGACAGATGCAGTGACTAGAATGCCAAGTCTGAGTAGTGTAGTGCAAAGTTGCAGCAGTGTAGGGAGGCACAGTGGAGTAGCAGCAACAACGCAGTGGCTTTAGAGGGATAGCGTGGGACTAGCAATAATCAGATCTTCAACATCGAGATGCATATATGCTGAACACTTGTTCAAATTTTGGGATGTTTTTCAGTTGCAGTGCAAATGAAGTGTTAGTAGTGGCAGTGCTAGCAGCAACACAAAAGCATCACTTGAGAGGGAGTTGTAGTACGAATGCAACGGTGATAGTTGCAGTGTCAGCAGCAACAGTGCAGTAGTTGGTGGACGACATGTCTGGTTGAGACTGGTCTGGGACCAGTGGTACATACTCTGAGACTGACTTTGAGTTAGTATGATACATCCTCGATCATTTCTTCTTCTTCATAATTCGGACAAAAGCAGAGCAGAACAGAACAATGCAAGAGCAGAGCAAAATAGAGCAAAACAGTACAGATCAGTACAAGGCAGAACAAGTCAAAGTAGATCAGGCAAAATTGAGCAGAGCAGGGCAAGGGTCAGGCTATACAGGGCAGTGCATTTGATGGATGAATAATAACGACTGATAGTCAGATTGCAGATGAAGTTCTCCATGGTTGAGAGGGAATGTTAAAATTGGCAACCAGGGCAAAACTTCATGTGGGTCATCTTATTCATGGCTGATAATACTTTTATTAGATTCCTCTCGTCGAGAGGTGTAGGATTGATATAAAGATCATCCGATTCTGATAAGTATTCATGGAGATATGAATTTATTTTGATTATGGAATTATTATCAAGCCGACCTACATCTCATGTAGGCTCAGAAGCCCAACAGTCACATCTATTCTCCCACCAACGTTGTGTATAAATATAAGAGGACTTTTCCTCATTTGCATCTCATCTCATCACATCTCTCTCTCTCTCTACTGCGCAGATATGAGTCTCTTCTCTACTACGCTAAAATGGGTCTCTCTCTCTCACACTTGTGAAACCGGAAGCTGTTGAATTTGAAGCTGCAACTGCAGAAGTAAAGATTGACTTGTGAGGCCTAGAAGATATCCTCTTTGGAACTGTGTTGTAGGTTCATCTGAACCTCCTCTGAAAGCCGCAACTTTTGGTGGTGGAATGAAGTCAATCCGATGAACGGTTTGCAAGATATCGACTGCCCTAGTTTGAAGCCGGAAACTGCTGAAACTGAAGCTGCAACTGCAGAAGTAAAGACTGACTTGCGAGGCCTAGAAGATCTCTCTTTGGAACTGCGTTGTAGGTTCATCTGAACCTCCTCTGAAAGCCGCAACTTTTGGTGGTGGAATGAAGTCAATCCGATGAACGGTTTGCAAGATATCGACTGCCCTAGTTTGAAGCCGGAAACCGCTGAAACTGAAGCTGCAACTGCAGAAGTAAAGATTGACCTGCGTGGCCTAGAATATCTCCTCATCTGAACTGCGCTGTAGGTTCATCTAAACCTCCTCTGAAAGCCAAAATGTTTGGTGGTGGAATGAAGTCAATCCGACGATCGGTTTGTGAGATATCGTCTGCCATAGTTTGATAATGAAGCCGCTAATGTTGATGCTGCTGATCTAGGGTTTTCTACTGCTTATATGAATTAGATGTATTGTACTATTTCTCTCTGCTGAATTATTGAAGATAAAAGAAGATTTGATCAAAGGGTTTCCCCACACATTGTGAGGTTTGTCCCTGGCTAGCCGCCACATCTTGTGTCTCTTGTCTTGGCTTGTTTTCTGTCGATCGTTTAATGTTCTATCTGCACTTTACTTTATGTACATTGTGATTGCTAATCTGTGGAATATAATAAGAAAAAGAAGTAAACTGTTATAAACATAGAACATACCATAACTTAACAACATACATGACATTATGAATATGTCTTACAGTACCATCAGATAAAATAACAAAAATTTTCCCACACCCTTTGATCTAATGACTTCTATCATCACCAAGGTAGTTTTGTGCTCCGTCATTGATTTCTTTAAAATCTTCGAATTATTATCTGTTTCCCGACATATGTGTGGATGCTCCTGAACCTACATACCAGATGTCTGCATCTACATTCTCATCAAAGTCTGCCATGAACAATCTGAAGTTCTACACATGATTATTATTTGCGAGATGACCTACATGTCTTTTCTTCCTTTGTTGTTGTTCATGATATTTCTTCTCCCTGCACTCCTTAGCCATGTGACCAAGTTTTCCACAATAAAAACATTTAATTTCAGAGTTGTTTCTATTCAGATGCATATCTTGAGTTTGATTTGGTCTTTTTTGTGGGTTTCCTCCATTTTGTTGTTGCGGATTTCCTTCTCCTTTGAAGAAGTTCTTCTTTGCCATCAATGCAAGATCTGCACTTTGTGGCTTTAGAGTCGATCTTCTTTCTTATTCTTGCATTAATATTCCTGTCAGTTCTTCAAACTTTGGGATTTTCTCTCTCGCATTTATCCTAGTGATAAACATTTCGTAGTCATCAGTCACACCATTCATGGTAATTGTCACTAAATCTGTATCTGCAACTGTATCACCAATGTCTGCCAATTTGTTCTTCAGATCTTTGATCTTCGCTATGAAGGAAGCAACTATTTCATTTTCCTCCATCTTCAAGGATAAAATCTTGCTCTTCAAGAACAGGAGACGATTTGTATTCCTGATCTCATACAAATCCTTTAATATTCCCCAGATTTCGCTTGTCGATTTACATTTCTGATATGTGGTATGATGTAGTCTTTCACTGACATCTTCAGTACTGTCCTTGCTTTACCTTCTCTCTTCTCCCAATCTGGGATCGATGTTGATCCAGCTGCTGGCTACGGCTCATCCCCATTTGCAATCATCCAAGCACTCTGCACTTCTAGCACAGTTTGCATCTTGAATTTCCAATTCGCATAATTGGAGCCATCAAGTTTTTTATGCTCATTCAAGTATGCTTCAATTATTTGATTATTCATCTTGACGATTCAAAAATAAAAATAAAAATCTTGACAGGAAAAAAAATGTTAGATCTACCCCAGATCTTTATGAAAGACAGTGTCCCAAATCCTTGATCACGAATTCGGATTCAACACTCCACAACGGTGTTAAAGGAGCAGATAGTTGGATCTCTACCACGCGGCTTTCTCCACGAAACCTCCAAGCAGGTCTTCAGCCTCCACCACGCAGCCTTCGAGCAAGTCTTTGGCTTCCACAGATCTCACGTAGTTCTCACCCTTCCACACTCACCAATGTTCCGCAAGTCAGATGTTTCCACCACCTCTTTCGACCTCCACGGCGATCCTCCTCATCAATTTGCGTGTGTTCCTCCGTGCCACCGCTTTTGCAACCTACGTCGGTGGTCCTCACCAATCTGCTCGCACTTCACACAGCAATCCGCAGCGAACTCTGCCACAATCAGCAGGCTTACACAGCAGTCTTCGGCTCAGCAGCTCAGGCTACCTGTGGTTGCTCATGCCACAACTACGATTTGGGCTGAATGCGTGACCTCAAGCACGTGGATTGTGGGGAGGTTCGTTGCCCGAAGGCGGTAGGAGGATTCAGTAACGCCCCCAAAGCACGGAGCCTTTTCCAAGGCACTCAGTGTTTTTCAAAACACGCAACCTCAACGTAAGAAAAAAACACACAATTTTTCTTCCTCACAGTTGGCGCGATTTTCCACTGATCTCTCGCATCGTTTGACCAATCAGTCGCGCTAGTATTGCCAAGAAAAAACACGAAGTCCACTACTGAGATTGGCGCGATTTTCTTGCTGATCTACATGCTTCAGCGCGATTTTGTTGCCAAACTACGCGTTGTTTTTGGCTCATGTGCGTCGGCCTCTTTCCACCCAACGAACAGGTTTCTTAGCCCTGTCGCTCTGATACCATGTTAAAATGAGACGCTGTATTGATAAATAAAACACCCACTAGTTAGCTCTATGAAAGAGAGTCTGAACCAAGAGAATCTGGCTCTGTAGAACACTCTACATTCTCAATGTACATCACACATTATATAGCTTACATAGTTTTAGGGTTGTTAGAACTATACCCTTAGAAATAGAAACTAATTCCTATCCTGAGGTCTCGTGAACCAACTCACACTATTCTAAGATTCCCCATTATCTTCAACAAATAGTTATGATTTCAAATTAAGAAAGACAAAGCCCCTTTTGTGCATAATGTGCTAAGTAACCCACCCATGGTTACAAACTTACAAGCCAACCATGATAGCTCAAAAATTATATTGAATTTCCCTCCTAAGCTCACACAAGGTTGACGGCATGCATGCATGGAGGCCAAGAGGGGCAGCGTTGAGGCCTTACGTGCTAAAAATGTGAGAGGGGGCCTCAAAAGAGATGATGAAGAGGGTGGTACTCTCCTTATGCTGCAAAACATCTCCAAACCCCTATTTGGGCTTTGTGGGCTCCAAATGGGTCACATAGGTCTCCAAGTGGTTCAAGATCAAATCTATACTCCATCAATGAAGGCTACAAGATGACACATGCCCTCCCATGTCTCCCTAGGAAAGCCATAACCTCCTCTAGGTCGTGGATCAGCTGCCAAGTGTCGGGTAAACTGTGTAGTTGGTTGGGCAACATGGTCCAAGTGCAACATCATGCTCTCATCCCCTTGAGCCCCAAACAGTAAAATAAAAAATAAATCAATAAAGGGCAAAAGGAAAATGAAGAAGGGTGGAAAAACGAAGGTCAGGGTAACTCATGTATCATGATAGAACGGAGTGGGGACAAAGGGAAGGCTCCAAGTCACATGCCATGGTACAAGGGCAGCTATAATGAGGAGAGCCCACGCCTTGGGTATATGAATGTAGGAGGGAGAAATTGTGGTACATGAGTTACCCCGGCCTTTGTTTTTCCAACCTTCTTCATTTGCCTCTCTTGGAGAGCCTTTAGCTTCTCTCGAAGCATTGAGCCCTAATTGAGCCTCTCCTTTGAATGGACCTTGGAAATCACTCAATTTATTATCATTGATCCCATCATTATAAGTGATTTCCTTCATATTGGGAATCCTCCCATCGGTGAAAATCTATAAAGAGTAGGGGACATTAACTGAGGTGACAATGGGTCTTTGTCCCATTGTTGTCATTTGGTCCCTTGATATTTGTAGCTTGGGAGGTACTCCAAGCCTTACATTTCGGGGTTTGGAGGTTGAAGCACCACAAAAGTGCCTTGTGGGGTTGGGACCCAAGCTTGGGGTTTTGTACCAAAAGGTGTGGGGCAAAAACCATGAGGCGATTTTGACGTGATGATTTGAGATGATAAAGGACCCTTAAAGGAACTTGGGGAAGAGAAAATCATCCAAATCGGAGGTCTAGAAGTTGAGTATGAATTTTTTAATATTATGTGTGGGATTATGGCACAAAGAGCAAATCGCCCTTAGCTTGAGGAGGTGCCCTTTAGGGCTAGACGTTGCCACAAGAGACATGTATCAAAGGAGGTAAGGGAGACCTCATTTGGACACATCCTAAGAGCAATCACATCAAAGTATTACCTCTGAAATTGCAGTGGATCTGAGGCAGCCTAGCAAGGAGCAAGGAGGACGGTTTGGAGTGTTTCTCTTGACTGTTTGGTTTGCATCCTTTGGAGGAGCTTGGTCGTAGATCAGAGCTATGTAAGGGTGTATTTTGTGCTTCTTTTGTCGTGGTTTTACTTTTGTTCAGGGCCATAGAGGTAGTGGTAGGTACAACTTGCTTAGGAGGATTGTTTGAGTGGGCCAAGAGGACTTAAAAAGCTCCTCCGCCCTAGCCGCAGTGAATCCAAGGGACAGCGCAGGAGAACAGGGGTATTTCCTTAGAAGGCAAAAATCTTTGTTGTAGCAGACCAGCATGTTGTGAGGTGTCTTAAGGAGTATCCTTGGGCCTAAACAATGTGAGGAGAGGAATAGAAAAGGACAGCAAAGGAGCAACTTGTTTGGACAATGAATACACTAGTTTGGAGCAGAGATTTAGGTGTTGTAGCAGCTTGACTTCAGCCCTAACCAGAGCTTAAGAAGCACAGATCACGAGGCAGGAAGACAGCAGCAAGTTTTGCAGGTGACCTCTTGTTGATGGTTGGTTGCTAGAGGATGTAGCGTCCTCATTTGGACAGAGGTGGAGTAGCCAAAAGAACAGTTGTTTGGGAGCGTTGTAGTGGCTTGCTCCAAGCCCTAAGTGCAGGTAATTGAAGGACAAAGGGTCTGCTAGAAGAGACAGAAAAAGGTGAGCGTAGGACTGATTCTTGAAGGACAAAGAAGGGAGGTCAAGGGAGCAGATCACATCATCCCAAATTCGTTGTTGGAGAAGGACATCTTGTAGTGATAGTTGGCAGCCCTCCATTCCCTAAGTGTGTCTTCATTGGGAAGCATAGGAAGGCACTAGTGGGAAGAAAGTCCCTAAGAGTTGTGTCCTTGAAGGACAAAGGAGTAGCTAGTTGGGCAAGAAGATCCTAAGAAGCTGAGGAGCAACAATGGGTAGTTGAGAGTTGTGAACAACTTGATAGAGTCTCGATGTGTTGATGTGTTGAAGAACTAACGATCAACTAGACAGCGGGTGGAGCTGAGTTCAGTGACCTAATGGAGATGGTTCACTGATAGAGGAAAATTGGACTTACTACAGATCAGGAGAAGAAAGGACCAGGCAGGTGTGTTCAAGGAACAACCAAGAGGGGTTGAGAGAGTGTGCTACATCAGCGAGATGGTCAAAGTATCTTGTTTAGGGTAGACTGGTTGTTGAAGTGACCGACATCAAACCCTAGTTGTATATCGTTGTATCAGAGGATATATAAGGACCATTATCCTTGGTATGGGAGCCCTAGATTGTTGTATTATCAGCAGTGTTTTTAAAACCAACCGGTCCTAACCGGTAACCAGTGAAACCAGTCGGTCAGCAAGGCCATCAGTCCAAACTGGCTGAAAAACCCGATCAGCAAGGTCATCTTGCCTGTTTTGAGCCCTAACCGGTCCTAACCTGCTGGTTTAGGACGGAACCGGCCGGTTAACTGCCACGACCGCGGAGGACCCATGCAGCGACTTTAGGGTCTGTGTACTTGATGCCACTTTCATCAGTAGAATGTCTTTTGGTATATATTATCTAGTAGGGTTCAGATTGCAATTTTGATAGAAGATTTCAGTTCTCTGTTTTTATTTTAGTTCTTTGTTTTTACTTTAATTCTTTGTTTTTCTGAGTAGGTAGATTAGAAATTAGACTAGGACAGTTACCGTGTGCTGAAGAATTTAAACTTAACTGTGGTGTGAAGGCCTTTTTTTAATTAAATCTTACTGCAGACTGATATGATATCTGAATATTTGGCAGATCAATTTACAACATTATTGGCCTTAAAACCATTTTGATTGACAAGGTGGGTGTATCTGTGAGAATGTAACTATGGAATTTGGATTTATGCAAGAATCTATTGCTTGCACAAAATCTATGCATACCTTTAGTATGAGATGCTCATTTTGGAAACATTTGCAGGGTTTAAATACTTCAATACGGAGGTCTTGTGACATATGACTTCTTAAATCCTTTATGCTCATCAAAATTTCAAATATGCAAATATACAAAGGGAAGACAAACTCTCGGGATGGTCTCTATCCCTTCTGAAAAACTAGAATCTGCAAGGGATGGAGCCACTCATGTATGCAAATAAAATAACTAAGAATCCCTATCAAATAACTTTCTATATAATTGACCAGAAATCTGAATTTCTTTTCTATCACAATAACAACAATTGTGGAAAAAGTTATGGTCATCTTGCCAAAATCCGTTTGATAGGTATATATCAGCTATGGCCCAATTTGTGATAGATGTATGCTTGTCAATAGTTTATAGTGTTAAAATATATAAAACATATGAACTGCAAAGTCATTTGTTTGATAAGCTTAATCTATGAAGTGCTTTTAGGAGAAGCCCAGTGATTTAAAAATTCTAGAAGCGTTAGGAGCTTTTGTATTCAGTATTGCAGAATAGCAGGAGCAAATCTCAAAATGTACATATAATAGTAACATGCAATGTGTACTTGCATAATGGTCATCAAAACTTTGTACTACTACCTGATATGCAATACAGTTATGATTGAATATAACGGCGTGGATAAAAAACTCAACATTTGTGGCTTGCTTAGTTATGGATATGAAAAATATATTTTACTTTCAATACTTGGATTTATTTGTGTGAAGTTTCAACAAGACTTGCCATTTCTTTTTCTTTGGTTTACATTGATCTCTGTTCTAGGACTAGTTTCTAATTTTCAGTACAAAACCTAAATTCTATTTGGCAACTTCTTTGAACTTAAACCAACATATATTAGTTCAACAGTCCATTAGGTCCACTTCTATTGTTATTGGTGGCATTGCTACTAAGGTTGCAGATCAGGCTGAGGCATCCTCAGACTCTGAACCAGATGATGTCTATGTAGCACCTGATGATGATCATGTGTCTTGTAGTGGTGATGAACTTGATGATTGATCATGTGTACACTCAGTACTGTAGACTTGTAGTAGGCCAATGGCCTCATAGCTTGCAACATTGTTTTTGGACTTTATAGGCCATTTAGAACCTCATTGCTTATGTATTTTACTATTTTGTCGATGATATGTATTGCACTCGATGCCATTTTGATATATTCACCTTTACATGGTATATAAATGAGCAAACTTTGCATATTTTGTCTCTATTGGCTTGGAATCATGGTTTTAAATCTTAAAAATAGTTTTGTTTCATTAAAAATTAATTATTTAATGTATTTTTTAAAACCGGTTCGTTTAGACCTAACCAGTCCTGGTTCGACCGGTTCCAGTCGGTAACTCGGTTCATTAGGTGGACTGGTCCGGTCACCGGTTCCGGTTTTTAAAACATTGATTATCAATTGATTAATATAACAAAGTTGGGTTATTGTAAAATTGTAAAAAGTTGTATATATCTTGTGCACTAGTAGATTTCCTATTGTATATTATTCCATTGTGCAAGGTAGTCTTGATGTGATACTTGGATTGGTAGCGTCAGTGATTTAAGATTTTATCTTAGACTTGAGTATCGTGGAAAAAACAACATAGTATCGAGCTACTTTAAAGAGCCACTGAATCAGAGTGTGCATAATGAAGCAAATCCAAGGGAGCTGAGATTGTCTAGATCATGGAGCAGACGATTCGGCTAAAGATATAGAGATGTGGCCTTGATTGGCTTAGCAGCGAGACTGGCTAGGAGTTTTGGTGGATTGGTGGAAAGCTTGCTGAACATCAGTTTTTTGTAGGACAAGTTGTTGATCATGGACTTCCTATGACTTTCCATGGATCGTTAGGAGTCAGGACAACTTGAGGATTGCTTTGGCATGGATGAGATCAGGATGATCGAGATTGCTTCATGTGATGAATTGCATATTGGCAAGCTATTTTCTTCACTGGATCGTGATGTTACATATCCAAAGGTTAGAGGGATGTGTATGTGTGGTGTTAGATCTAGGAGGATGAGGGCTTGCACGACTAGGTTGTGGTGATGATGGTCCATGTTCGACTGCAACTCGAACTAACCTTGTAGGACGGAAGATCAGTAGCAGGTTGAGCCAAAGGAGATCGTCTAGACTCAGAGTGATTTGAGCTTCAGAGGAAGCCACCCTATGAAAATGTTGAGGCCTTCAAGTAAAGATGAGATGAGGCAAAGGCACTACAGAGATTACAGGGTTCATCCTATAGAGTATGTTGCATAATGGACACGAGATGGGGTAGTGTCGTCAATGATGATGATGGTGGAGACTTCCTAATGTTTGAAGTACCTCCCTCGCTAAGAGGGAGTGTTGATATGTGTAGCTTGGGAGGTACTCCAAGCCCTAGGGTTCAGGGCTTGGAGGGTAGACTCTTAGAGTGCCACAAAAGTGCCTTGTGGGCTTGGAACCAAAGCTTGGGGTTTTGTTCCCAAAGGTGTGGGGCCAAAACCCTAAAGAGATTTTGACATGTGATGATTTGAGATGATAGAGGACCCCTAGAGGAACACGGGGTAGTGAAAATCATCCAAATCAGAGGTCTAGAAGTTGAGATATGAATGTTTGAAGATTATGTGTGGGCTTATGGCAAAAAGAGCAAGTCGGCCTTGGCTTGAGGAGGTTCCCTTTAGGGCTAGATATTGCCACAAGAGACATGTATGAAAGAAGTTAAGGGAGACCTCATTTGGACACATCTTAAGAGCAATCCCATCAAAGTATTGTAGGAATTTACAAGGTAAGTTCCTCAGACAGAACACCAAAAGGACACCGCTCACAAACAGATCACAGATCAATACACCAGTATTTTGACGTGGTTAAAACCCTCAGAGAGGGAAACAATCCACGGCCTGCGCCAACGTGGCTACTACAGGCAATTTATTAATAAAAGAATGAAAATTTACATAAGCTTCTCTCATCCACGGTGAACCTACAAATGACCCTCCATGCGCTTTAAATAGAATTCATGGACCAATCGGGTGTCAAGCCACGGATCAAGTGTCGGTAATACCGAGGAGAGAATGAACCGTCAGATCACTACATATCGTGACCATCAGATTGTAAGTTACAAAATGTACAACGGTAAAGAAACACACTTTACCTAACTCAATACCTAACTCTATACTAGACCAAGTTGAACTTAACTATTTCCTATGTGTCGGAATATCCTAACATCCCCCCTTAAGAACAACTTGGGATAGGATTGAAGGATTTACAAATATGACACAATAGGAGAAGGAAGGAGGCACTAGAGCCTATCCCCCCTTAGTGACAACTTCCTGAACTCCAAGCATATATCGAAGTTTAGTGAACTTCGCCTCTGTGAGAGCCTTGTGAAGATGTCTACAACCTGATCATCTGTTGAACAATATTGCACTTCAAGAACATGGTCATGAATGAGCTTTCTGATGAAGTGCATGTGTAGTTCAATGTGTTTGCTGCACTGATGCTGAACTGGATCTTTGCAAAGCTGAATGGCACTTTGATTATCACACCAAAGTGTAGTCGGATGTTGCTGCTCAAAGCCAAATTCTGAGAGGATCTGACGAAGCCAAAAGGCTTCCTTACTAGCTTCCACGGCACCATGATACTCTGCTTCTGCTGACGAAAGAGAAATGGCAGCCTGTTTCTTACAAGCCCATGTAATAGGTCCTCAACCAAGAGTGAAGACATAACCGGCAGTAGACTTCCGATCATCAGGGTCACCAGCCCAATCAGAATCAGTGAAACCAACTAATAGAGGAGCTGCTTTGGCACTGTAATGAATCCCAAAACTGTACTGTACCTCGAACATAACGAAGTATTCTTTTAGCTGCTTTCCAATGAATTTCACGGGGGTTTTGCATAAAACGAGCAACAAGGCCAACAGCAAAGGAAAGGTTAGGACGAGTATGGGTTAAATACAAGAGTTTTCTTACAAGTTGACGGTATAAGGTAGCATCAACTTCAGGAGAAGTACAAGAGACTGAAAGTTTGACTCCAGACTGAAAGGGAGAAGGAGCTGGCTTACAATCTTCCATGTGAAAATGACGAAGAATATCACAAGCATCCTTGGACTGGGAAAGGGAAATACCCTCCTTGGATTGCAAGACTTGAAGACCGAGAAAATAGTGTAAGTGTCCTAAGTCTGTCATTTCAAATTTTTTTTTAAGGCTGGACTTCACATGGTTTATAAGGTTGGGATCACTACCAGTAAGAATAAGATCATCAACATAAAGAACAAGGATGATAAGAGAGTGGCCCACTTTCTTGGTGTAGACAGTATTGTCAGAATAACACCTAGAAAAGCCAGATTCTAAAAGAAAGCTATCCATTTTGGCATACCAAGCCCGAGGAGCTTGCTTGAGACCATAAAGAGATTTCTTAAGTCGACATAAAAGGCTGGAGTCTGTTTGGATGAAGCCAATGGGTTGTTCCATATAGATTTCTTCATGCAAGTCCCCATGCAAGAAGGCAGATTTAACATCCATCTGATGGACTTCCCATTTTAAAGAGGCAGCAGGGGAAAGAACAAGGCGGATAGAGTTCATTTTGGCAACAGGGGAGAAGGTTTTAGTGTAGTCAATTCCTTCAACCTGTGAAAAGCCCTTAGCAACAAGACGAGCTTTATGTTTATCAACTTTCCCATCTGGTCCATACTTGGTTCTGTAAACCCATTTACATCTAACAAGTTTGCGTCCCTTTGGTAGAGGAACAAGATCCCATGTATCATTTGCGAACAATGAATGATATTCTTCATTCATAGCCGCTTCCCAATGTGGATGGCCTGAAGCTTCTGCAAAAGTGTCAGGATCATGATTTACTGGAGCTTGAGCCAGTAAAGAAGAGGCTCTTTCAAACTGAGAACGTGTACGTCGCTGATCGGTAGGATCACTGGCAAGATCACCTGCTGCATCCCGAGTAGCACGGACCCATCTTGGAAGTTGAGGATCCTGAGAAGGTGGGGGAGGATTGTCATCCTTACTTTCAGCATCTTCAGCTTCAGTTTAAAAAAAAAAAATGGAAAGTCCATGCCAAATCATTCTTGACAGCACTAACTACTTCCAATGGGTATCCTACATGGAAGATTTACTTAGAAGTAAAGGTCTCTACAGAATAGCCACGAGCCAAGAGAAGAAACCAAAAG
>APFE030102109.1:20410-53325 GCA_000404065.3 Pinus taeda | reverse complement strand
AAAGGCATTGTATGGTTTTGAAACAGGCACAAAGATCAAAATGGTAAATGTAAAGATTGATACCTTCTTTCTTCATAAATGGATTTGTGAAGCAAAAATGATCCAACTTGTACTTTTTAAGAAAGATGAAAAAGGAAATGTTGCTTTTAAATAATCTTTTGTATGTGGATGATCTCATTATAACAGGCAGTGCTCACAAGTTAATTGAAGAAATTAAAGTTCAGTTGTCACAGGATTTTGAAACGAAAGATTTGGGTGAATTACATTACTGTTTAGGAATTGAGGTATGGAGAGAACCTGGTAAAACTTTGATCACTCAAAGAAAATATACAAAGGAGATTCTTAAAAAGTTCAATATGACAGATTGCAAAGCTATGTCAATTCCCTTAGAACAGAATGCAAAGTTGTACAAAGAAGATGGATCGAAAGAGGCAGATGGAACATTATATCGTCAGTTAGTGGGAAGTTTGAACTATCTTACCACTACCAGACCAGACATTGCATACTCAGTCAGTATCCTTAGTCAATTCATGGCTAAGCCTTCAGGAAACCAATGGAATGCTGCAAAGAAAGTTCTCCGATACTTAAAGGGAACAGTAAATCTTGGTATTATGTATACTGATGAATCTGATGTTGCACTGACAGGTTTTTCTGATTCAGATTGGGCAGGAAATCCAGATGACAGACGATCTACCTCTGGCTATGCATTTCAATATTGGATAGGGGTCGTATCTTGGAGTAGTAAGAAACAGCCAACTGTTTCTTTATCATCAACAGAATCAGAGTACAAAGCTTTGACCAATGCCACCTGTGAAGCTATTTGGTTGCGGAGAATTCTTGCAGATCTTGAAGAAACGCAAAGTGGTGCAACATGTATCAATTGTGATAATCAGAGTGCTATCAAATTAGCACATAATCCAGTTTACCATGCTAGAACAAAACACATTGAGTTACAGTACCATTTTGTATGTGAGAAAATTGAGTCAAATGAAATTGGATTAATATTTTGTAACACCAAGGATAATGTGGCTGATATATTTACTAAGCCCCTTGGTAAAATCAAATTTGAAGTTTTTAGAAGTCAGTTAGGTATTGTAGAAAATCCATTTCTCCATTAAGGGAGGATGTGAGAATAATGCAGAAATAGAATTAGTTATGAGTGGTTGAACAGAATTAGTTGTGAGTGGTTGAACTGAATTAGTTGTGAGTGGTTAGGAATTGGTTGCACATATTCAGGAAGTTTAGGTGTGTGAGTTTCCTATATAAGTGTGATGTAATTGAGAAAATATTTTAATGAAGTGGTTTGAGCTTTGTCTCACGTTTGTTAGTGTTTCTGCCTGTCTATTTGTTGTAGTTTTCTGTTTTAATTTTAAAGGCATCCCTGAGCTGAACATGGAAGCTCCCTCCCTTCAAGTTTTGTTTCATCACGTCCACGAAGCAAGGGAAGTTGATGGTGTTGCTGATCTCTTCACGTTTAATGATCTCTTTAAGCTCTGCATGAGTGGGATTCTCCCCCAGGGATCGCATCATAGTTCCCAGTTCAGCCGCTATAATGTACCATCGCGGTCAGTGTCGAATAGGCTGAACGCCTCCCGCATTGGAGCAATTTGCTCCTCACTTTCGATCAAAACTAAAATTTTACTGAAAAACTATTTTGTTTGTTCCTGTAAAAATTAATTAACATCAAAATTCCCTCTGAAATCCACTTAATATCGTATTGGATGACTAGTAAGCATTGTTTGGGATGATTCGTAGCAAATGGGGTGATTCTCAGCCACCGCCCCGCCACCACCACCCGACGATTCTCAAAATTGCTCCATCAGCTACGAATTGCCCCAAACAATGCTTACTGGGCATCCAATACGATATTAAGAAGAGAAATCCTAGCCCTGAGAAAGATCTGCGATGATGGCACTACTGGGAATTGAACTGGGGTCGCCTTGAGTGTTATTGCAACAGGGGGCGATGTCGGTGCTGGTGCCGGAGAGGCTAAGCCCATCAATACCATGACGAAAATGAAATCCAACCATTGCAACCCTTTTTAACACATTGTTGCAGAAATTTCCCACGCAACTTTTCAATTTGAAATCCAGGAAGTAGTGAAGCATTTGAAATCCTTGGCATTTGAATAACATTGAATGTGTGTACGTGCACGTCTTATCCACTTACCAGCCTCCGGATGAGCCATTCAATGATGGGACATACCAGAGATCTTCAACATGGTCAGAAAGGTTGCTGACCATGGCTTCTCTTACGCTACCCAAATATTGGTTTCCAGAATACCCTCCACACGTATAGGTCGACCTATCTGGAATACTTTGATAATGCCAATAAAGTTGTAATAGCTCATAGGGAGATCATAACATTCATTATGAGATCCGAGTCTGTGAGCATTAAAAGGGAGGTGGTGAATGGGCTGAAAAACTCAAAAATAATTAAACACAAATACTGCCACCTTATTAATGCAATTGAATGATATTGCATGCCCCCCACCGTCGCTCTCTTTTCTTTCCAATCCTCACACAGCAGTAACAACATGGCCATGTAACCGACTCTTAGTAGACTCTCCTCTCCATGGAGCCTTCACTAGAGAAAATATCACATCAGTGGCTGCTAATGACATCAATAATAGCCCAGCTATTCTAATCCAATCAGTTTTGCATATAGAGTGAGCACAAGGAGGACTAAACACAAAATGAAGTGGGCTTGTGTATTGCCATTACTGCTAATCTTCTACACATATAACATTATGTGGGCATTATCCAAAACCCATCCTCATGGTTTTTGTTTTATTTCTACTTATTTTTCTCAGCCCATTCTTGCAGCCTATCATGGATTGCTTAATTTAGAGTACTTTTTTTTTAATATAACTTAAGTTTTGAAGTTTCACTGGTGAGTTTGGTTTGCTATGATGTAAAATTCTTATTATTTGTGCGGGTCACGAAGAAACTCTTTACTGGATTGGTCTGGACAGTGGAGGAGAAGCAGTAATGGTAAGTTTCAGCACTCTCAATGGGTTCTTTTTGCATGCAGCTTTCTTTATGTAATTGAAATGTTTTGTTTCAAGTATGTTCATGGAAATCATGTGATTATGTCGTTGCCTCTTTTGTGCAAATTATAAACTTTTTGTTCTTGAACGTGCACCACAGAAAGATAATTTTGACATGAGTAGGGATGCAAGTAGTAGTATCAAAAGAAGCAGCAGTAAAAGAAACTTGGAAGATCAGCACAGTGAAAACAAAGATGACTCTTTAGTTGCTAAAGATTATGTGAAAAGTGATTATGGGATCTCTGATCCCCCACCTAGTTCAGGCTGGCCAGCCAAGAAACCAGTGCAATATAGGATTTTCAATCATCCTCCAGCTCCTCCACCTCATCCAAGACATTAAACAGTCCAACCTGAAGATGTTTTATAGAGATACTCTTGCCCATGTTTTACAGAGATACTCTTGCCATTACTACAAAGGCATGCATTTGGAGATTAGGTATATGATATTTTCAATTTTCAAAAGAGTAGTATTTCTGTAAAAGTGTTTCTCATTGAAGATGGAAAACGTTGACATATGCCAAACCCTTATCAATTTTAGTAACCTTTGTAGCACTATCTGTATATAAAAGTTCAATATCTTTAATATGACATCTATGTAAAGCACTGTATTTCCTCAAACTACGATTATTTCTCATTTTCAGTTTCTATTTCTTTCAAGTTCAAGATTCTCCTGAAAATAAAGGTTTCACAACTTTTTCCAGTAAAACCTTTCTGCCAACCCTTAAATAAACCAATGAGTGCAACATGGAAGAATTCTGCCCATCCTAAAATAAACCAACAAGTGCTAAAAGAGGACTAAGGCTCCATGATTATGGTTAAATATTATGGTATGCTCTGCTTTGGCACTCTTCCTAACACCTCTGCTCTGTCTGTGGGTAGACTGTTCTGAGATTCGAATGCGTGATGTATTCGACTGTTCTGAGATTCGAATGCGTGATGTATTCGACTTGTTGCAGCAACGATTGAGGAGTTCCAGACCAGGGTCAAGGTGCGTTCATACTATCTCCCAGCTTGGTTGGTGAGGATGACGCGGATCCATGGCTCTCAATTTCATGTTGATTCTAATTCGATTACTTTTCTTCATTTTCCTGCATTCTACACAAACAAATGCTACAACACTCCTCCTCTGCCTCTTCCGATCTCCCTTCTGCTGAGTACTTGAAAGATTGCAGTGCGGCTATTTATTCATCAGAGAGGCCAAGACTTCACTGGTCATCATCATTCAATTCATGGATGAAGACAATCCTCCAAGGCGGAAAAAAAAGATCACGACAAACTTCTTTGATTAGGTAGATGAGTAATGCTATTGTGAAGAGTACTGCCGCAATTACCGAAGAGCTAACTAATACCTGCCACTGCACGTCCATAATTACTCGATTTCTATTTCTAGATGTATAATATGTCTCAGGTGGCGATTTTTTTTTTTTTTTAAGAATGTCTCGAGTTGATCTTCTCTAATTTATCAATGAGGTACGTGTTTTATATCCCTCAGGCATTTTCAAAATCAATATATAAGCGGACATATATTCTCGGTGATTTTTTTGGTCTTAAAATATATTGAGTGTCCCCATGGGGTTACATGGACTTTCAATGTAAGTTGTAACTAAAATTCATTGTCCCTGTCTAATAATATTAGACATTAGACATTAGTTGGAGGTAACATTGATAAAATTATGAGTTCAAGATTTAAGTTACTATGCTGAAGATAATATAGAAAGTTCAGGCTTTCATATGGTCTATTAGTGTTATTTTAGTTCATTATCATTCAAACAAGGGGCCGTTAAGTTTGGTGTTATTTGTGTCTAATATATTTAGATGAAAATTGATCGAGATTAGGTTTTTACCTTGATTAAGAAGATTTTTAAAATGATTAAGTATAAGGGAATGGAAATAGGAGTAGTTTTTAAAAGCAAAATCCAAGTGTGTTTTCTAGTCAATTCATCTTTATCTAAGATAATTACATGAAAATTGATTGAGATTATGTTTTTCACCTTGATTAAGAAGACTTTTAAAATGACCATGTTAAGCATAAAGGAATGGAAATAGGAGTAGTTTTTAAAAGCAAAATTCAAGTGTGCTTTCTAGTGAATTTATGGAAAGACAATAGATGAGTCTAAAATATTTGAAATGCTTTAACAATAAGGTTAGAGTTATGGTACATTAATATATTTTTAGTTAATTTTATTATGAATTCACAAGAGATTAGATATATTCGTTTAACATTGAAAGCTTTTTATTTCGAGGATTAAGAAATACTTCTTTATTATATTAATTTATCCATAAAGGTCATTTACTTTTTAAAAAATAATTTTTGTTACTTTCACTTTAGGTTTGGTTTTTGATCCAATGGGTTTGTATAGATCTCGAGGTAATAGACTCCTTAAATATGACTCAAGGATTTCTAAAAGTATTCTTCCAATATTAATGAGTTTCTATGTCTACAATGTAATCATCACAATGAAATAATAAGCATTTACTACCAACTAGATGTTCATAGCCCCATAAAAGGTTTTTATATCCCTCGTTACTTCCCCCATTGGGGTGCTTTTTATTTATTTTATTTCTCCCTTTTCTTTTATTTAGATATGATGATGGGTAACATCTAATTGATAATAGTGGGGGAAGCAACGCATTGAATAACCATATTAATAGGGGTGTCTCCTTATATTGGGTGTAAATTCTTGACCTAATTGAGTTTTTAGAATTGTTGCCAAGGGAGATGTTATTATGCTGTTGTTAAGATATTCGCAGTGAATTTGATAAATGTAATCCTTTTTGAGTGGTAATTGATGTTAATGGAGGTCCAAACTTAGTTTTCTCATTTTGGTTGTGTTTCCCATTGTGGTATTAGCGTCCATGTGCTCCTCACGAGTCACCTGCAACAAAATAAGACAAACACAAAATACCATGTAACTATATTTAAAACGCCATCAAAGTTATTATTGTGGTTCATAAGATGACAGTGACAGTGACCTTCCTTTAAAGGTTTGGAAAGAAATGAAAATAGATTATTATTATGGCCTTACATACTCTAATCAAAGTAAATCGAGTGGTCATAGGTAGCTCATCGTATTCTCCCTACATGTGGGGTATGATTTCACCGATGATGCATTATTAGGATTGTGATTGACAATAGAGTTATCTTCTCGGAACTTGCTTTTTTTTTCCAATTATTTCATTCTTGAGAGAAAATCCTCTAGCATTTAGGTTTGGGATTTATTGATAGCAAATGAAGTTATCCTACTTTCATTTCTCAGGAACACATTTATGAGGGAGTAACAAGGTTCTTGAGGTGTAACTGAGTTGCTTTAGAACAAATGAAACTTGCTTCTGGGATTCCTTGTGAACTTTTTGTGAACATATTTTATGGAGAGGGTGATCAATTTAGCGAGGGTCATTAGAGAAGATTCACTGTAATCTGACTCCAATTCCTCTTTTTAGCGAAATCCTGGCCTCCTATGAATTTATCATGCTCAAAATTAAAATAAGGATAATCAAGAAAATGTGCTTGATGTGATATGGTAAATTGGTCCATCTATGTTTAGGTGGAATAACCATGGCATGTAATGGTTGAAAACATTTTGAGTTTATACTTAGGAAAGAAAAATGATATTCTACCAAAAACATTAATGTGTTTTTTCCTCATAAACAACTTTGTTTGGCACATAAAAATTTGGTTTTACTAGCATATTTTAAAAAGTTTGAAAATTGACCCTAAAAAAAAAATTCATCATTCCAGTATCATCACTTTTTCATTTTGAAGCTATATTTTACACGAAAATTTCGTAGTAAATTTTGTAGTCACTGCCATTTTTAAAACATGTTCAAAATTGACCCCTAAAAAATAAAATCATCATTCCAGTATACACACTTTTTGTTTTTAGCACTTCTTTTGATGTTTTTTCGGGGTTTTTTGGCCAGAGTTCCCATTTTGAGTTTATAGTTACCATTTCAAATTTTACATTGTTTTTATTGAAAGCAAACAAACAAACAAAAACATAACTATTACTAACCCCAAGGGTTAGCTCACTTGGTCAAAAACCGTGTCTCGCCATCGAGAGGTCATAGGATCGATTCTACCAGAAGCCCTTGGGGTTAGGTCTTGCCAATAGGCCAAGGGGCGATTAACCCATATTTTTATGTGGATGTAACGACCACTCACTGACCAAGGTGTTCGTGAACTACACTACAAAAAAGAAAAATTAGCTATCACTATTGGGAAAAATCCCCATATCCAATAATTGAAGTTATGGAATAAACAATTACATGCTTGGGAGTTCATGCAATATTGATGGCACCTATGTGTTGTCATTAGTGTGCTCCACTACATGTAGATCCAAATAGAACCAAATATAACTCAAACTAGGGTTGGCGATAAGAATGGATTTGGCCAACGTCGAGCTCTCTACATCATGAACTAGGAAGTTGTGACAATTATGTTGGAAAGATGTGATATCAATTCATTAGGCATGTGGGATACCCTGATTTGGTTCTGATAAATGTTAATGAAAAGATCTGAAACGCTTCCATAGGTTCATCTGCATCATTTTGAAGCCTTTGGTTTTGGCACAAGTCTCTTCACTTGATCTCCCAATTGTAATATTTTGCTCACTTTGATAGTCATGGGCCCACGGTATATGTGGTGTGGTAAACCACTAGGTCATTGAACCAAGGTGGAATCTATAGCAATGGCTACCACAAAGATATTTCATTGTACATTCTTACTTGTAATGATGAAGAAGCTTTGGCAACAGAAGCAGATATTAAGGTGGAACAAGAATATTGCAAAGATGAGGAGTTCTAGCTAATGGTTAAAAAAAAAAATCTCGCATCTAGGAACCAACCACATTAGATATTAAATTTTTTAGGATTGTCAAACTACATTTGCATCCTTAAACATTTGTGGCTCATGCTATCCTAGACTAGGAATATTTATGTCTTGAGCTTAAGTATAAAATGGTGAAATAGGAAAAACAGAGTTGCCTTCTTTTCACCTTTTGCATTTGGTTGGAAAAGAATCCTAGTGGAATTCTTCACACCAATTCAACTAGATGTATCATGGAAAACCCTATTAACATCTTATTAGTGGTAGAAGAAAAGGAAATCCATGTCTATTCGTAACTTCAATTTCTAGTTGATGTGTTTTTTACTATGGTTTGTTTACTTTCAAGTTTCTTTTTCACATCTGCATTTAGAAACCTCAATCTGAAGCAAGTGTGGTTTCTTATATGGCAAATTATAGCTATTGTTTGAAATCCTTTATGCTAGATAAATTTGTATTGTTTGAAATGGTTTATGCTAGTTAACTTTGTAGTTAAGATTTACTTTGACCTTGTTATATGCAACCTTCAATATGTTTTTTTAATATAATTAGAATCATATATAAAAAGACTTACCACATATCTATCACAATAGATTTGGTTTCGCTAAAGCACATATACCCTATAACCTCTATGCTTTTATGTGTCCATATATGTTTCTAATTTGAAAGTAATAGAATAGACATGTATTTAAAAAAAGCAAAAAAAACTATTAATATAAAAATGATTAAAAAAATGGATTTTTAAAATAAAAATTTAATTAAAAAAAAAAATTGAAAACAAAAAGGAAAATGTCATTACCGCATAAAGACTAAATAACTAAAATTGATGATACCATATTAATCAATTTTTTTTTAAATTGATAAAAAAAAAAAATCTTTTAAATACATTATTAAGTGAAAATTTAAAATTTAAAAATAATATAAATAAACGACATTAATAATACATTTAAATAAAATAAAACACAGTTTTAAAATATTAAAATTTTATAAAAAATTGTCAACTAAATTAATATTTCATAAAAGAATTCAAATAAATTAATATTCGTTTTTTTATAAGTAAGAGAAGGACCTTTTATTAAGCTAGCCAAAAAATACATAATTTACAAGAAACTGCACCCACTCTAAGAGAGTGTCCTAGTGAGCAGGGCCGGTAGAAACCCAATAGTAGCCAAAAGAAATTCTAGAATCCATGGACCAAGGCCCACAAAAAGCCTACAAGTGTCCCACCAAGGGTCCATAATAGGACCCACAACAGACCACTCAACAACCAACAAACAGACCTGACGACAGCTATAGGTTGAGTCCTCTAAACAATTTCAGGTTCGGATCTCTCGAGCAACAAGCACAAACCAATCCCCGTTGTTGATTATTCAACACTGATCCAATGGCCATCATGGATATCGCGTGGACAAGAAGCGCGAGGGTTAACCGTCCGATGATGGCGGTTTTCTCTCACCTCTTGCCACAACGTGTCACACGATGTGTGGAATCAGAGGAACACTACGAAAGACCAAATACCATTTTTATCCGACTCGATATACCATTTGTGGTTTTGCATCCGAAGTTTCACGAAAAAACCCAGAACGCTCGATCGCCAAGCGATGACAGTCAGACCATTCCCACGGACATTTCTGAGCCTTCCACCTGGATTCTCTGTCACACACCCATTGTTCCAAATGTAAACAGGCAATCAGATCTATGATGCTACCCGATTCGTTACCTTCATCATTCAAACAAAAGTGATCAAAGTTTTGGAGAGCAGCTAAAACAAAATATGCAGACGTTTTAGGTGACCCCATCCTCCCACCTATCTCCTGAATCCCTTCGATCAATTTTGTTCATCCATAGTTCCATACCTTTGGTTGCCAGATAGAAACAATCCTCTCACAGTTTTCCAGTTGGTAACAATTCCCAAGCATGTCAAGAATCCATGTCCCTATTGGTCACTCCTTCGTTGGCCAACCGATCCGCTAACATATTTGCTTTCCTTTTCACATGGAAAAATCTGATCATTTTAAGGGTTTGCAGGTGAGAGTGGATATGGTAAAAACCTACAGTAGCTTCCAATGCTTCGACACTTTATCTGGTGAAGTTCCATTGTGTATTTTCTTGGCTGCTCTAATGATCAATCCCGAATCTGCTTCAATGATAACATTATGTAAATTTGCCTCCACCAAGATCTCCAAGCATTGCTCTAATGCCAGGAGTTCAGCCATGTTATTGGTACCCTTCCCCAAGTGGCCACGGAAGATGTTTTTTGTTTGCCCCTGATGATCTCTTATGGCACCCCCAAAGCCAGCAAACCCTGGGTTGCCCTTGGAAGTTCCATCAATGTTAACCTTGAAGAAACCCTTTGGAGGGGGCTTCCAATTGCTGGCCCCTGTATTTATTGTGCTCACTCCCTTTATTATTCCTTGAGGACTGATGGACTGGAGTCCCAAAGTAAGTATAATGTTCTCCTCTTGAGGCAGAGGAGGATCCTTAGGAAGTGACTTCAATAGGCTTTTTATTGTGTCTTTAAGCTACTTTAGAATTTGATCGATTATGTGTTGGTGCTCGCGAGCTTTATCTTTGAAGATTCGCTTGTTGCACTCTTTCCAAACATTCCACATGATAAAAACTGGTACCAGAATCCAAGCTTTGTTAATAATCTCATTCCCTGAGAAGTTCTTCCTCCAGTTTTTCAAAGTGTTGGATATGCTGAGACTGTCCCTGTCGGTTTCTTTGAAGATTGAGGCCACCTAGTTCCACACCTTAACAGTAAAAGGGCAGATGTTAAGAAGGTGTTCAATCCTTTCCTCATGTGAGCCACAGAGGTGACATTTGGAAGGGCCAATGAAGCATTTCTTTAGGAGGTTATCCCATGTTAGGATCTTTCTTTGATGCACTAGCCAGATGAATAACTTTATTCTCATCCAGTAGTTTGCCAAAGCTGCTTCTAAACTTGATTAGTATTCAAAAAGTTGAATCTTGTGACTGCCTTTTTTGCCTCTTTGAGGTTAAAGTTGCCTTCATTATTCTTCCCCCATCTTAATTGGTTAGGTGAGGAGGAAACCAAAATCCTTCTATGCTCTAAGTCCTGGGTAAGAGCATTTGCCTTGGCCTTCAAAGGACTCTCATCACTGTAATTTAGATCCTTCCATTTCCTCCATTTTTCATTATTCCTTCCCTGGTCCAAGAAATTTTTTACCAATAACAGACCTTTGCTATCTGTGTCTCTCATGAGGGAAGCCAGGTCATTCTTGTAGAGGATGGGTTCATATTGCCAGTTGTCCTCCCAAAATCGAGCAAGGTCCCCTGCCCAGATTTCCTGAAAACAGTGTTGCTGAACAATGCTTTTATTCTCCCAAGCAAGGTTCCAAATGTTTGAGCCCCTGATTTGTCTTGACATTCTAATATGATCCTTCTCCTGCCATTGCTTGGCATACTTTTGTTTCCAAAGCTTGGCCCAGGGGGCATTTGGCTCCTTGATCCATCTCCACCAAAGCTTAGCTCCCGAAACTTTTTTGAGAGTCTCCGGATCATGCAGCCCCAAGCCGCCATGGATTTTGGGCTTGCAGAGCTTGTCCGAGGCAACTAAAGCCCACTTATTTTTCTCTTCCCCTCTACCCTAGGAAAGTCCCTTTGTATGCTCCTTATCTGTTTCTTAATACCTTGAGGAGCAGGGACAGCTGCAAACATGAAGATGGGAATGGCCTGCAAGACCACTTGTGTGAGTACAAGCCCCCCTACTAAATTTAAAGATCTGCATGTCCATTTTTTGATCTTGTCCTGAAGTTTATTTAAAATTGGTTCCTACACATTCTTGCTTAGAGGTTTTCAGTAAGAGGAATGCCAAGATATTTAGAAGGTAATTGTTCCCTTTGAAAACCAAGAATCCTGGTAATATTACTTTGTATAGCAATATTAGTATTAAAGAAAAAAACTTTGGACTTGTTGAGGCTTATCTCTGTAACTGCTACCATAGCAAATTCGTTTAGGATATTTTTTATTGCTCTTGCTTCCCTAACTATGGGTATGCCCTGCAACATAGTATCATCCACAAATTGTTGATGAGTGTTAGCCTCTCCATCCGAGGTGAGCTTGATACCATGAATTCGACCTTCAACATTTGCCATTTTGATTGCCCTACCTATCCCTTCCATCATGAGGACGGAGAGGAAAGGTGAGAGCGGATCTCCTTGTCTGAGCCCTCTAGAAGGTGTGAAGGTACTTGAAGGAGCTCCATTAAGCAGAATGGAAAAACTAGTCATGGTAACTAGTGCCATAACCCATCCTATCTAGTTTTGGTCAAAGCCATAGGCTTTTAGAATAGCTCTTATATAAGACCAACTAAGTTTTTCATAGGTTTTTGCAAGATCCAACTGAATGATCATGCCTGCTTGATTGTTTCATTTGAGAGTGTACCACCTCATGTGCTTGGATGATATTGTTGAGAATTTTTATTCCTTCCACATAGCCTGTTTTCTCTTCTGAGATGAGGGAAGGTAGTAGGGGCTTGATTCTATTTGCTATCACTTTGGAGATGATTTTATACACCACATTACATAAGGCTATGGGTCGAAATCCATCTGAAGTCATAGCATTTTCCTTTCTGGGGATTAAAGCTTATAAGGAAGCATTAAGTGCCTTCAAAACCTTTTTGGATTTTCTGGAGTCTTCCACAACCTCAAGGATATCTTGTTTGACTGTTTTCCAATAGGCTTCAAAGAAGTCTATAATGAATCCATCCGGACCTGGTGCTTTTCCACTTTGCATTTCCTTAATCACCTCACTGACCTCCTCTTCCAAGACTGACCTGTTAAGATCGTGGTTGTCCTCTCTGGTAACCAACTTAGGAATATGCTAGGTGAACTAATCAATGAACCTGGATCTATTCTCTATTGGCTCCTTTGAAATATTGAAGAAATGTTGTACTAGTCTTGATTCCATGTCCTTGTGAGAGACAAGATCAATACCCTAAGAATCTTTAATATTTGTGATTCTATTGTTTGCCCTATCGGCCATAGTAGATTTGTGGAAGAACTTTGTATTTCTTTCACCCTCTTTAATCCATTGAATCCTGGATTTCTATCTCCAGAAAATCTCCTCTTGTAAGCATCGATCCTCCCATTCTTCCTCCAA
Source organism: Pinus taeda (assembly GCA_000404065.3). Taxonomy (NCBI): domain Eukaryota; kingdom Viridiplantae; phylum Streptophyta; class Pinopsida; order Pinales; family Pinaceae; genus Pinus; species Pinus taeda. The sequence goes on along the minus strand of APFE030102109.1, from coordinate 40,330 downwards.
AGAGTTAGTTAGTTTTTGCCTCTCTTCATTGAAGCCCTCTGTGATGTTGATCTGATTGATTTCCTGGAGTTTTTGATCAGCTTCTATTGTATCCTTGAGGATATCGCCAAATTCCTTTTTGTTCCAATCTTTAAGTTTGGATTTAATATGTTTCAATCTCTACTAGAGCATGAACATTTTAGTGCCCTAAATATTCAACTCCTCTTTCCACCATTTATCAATGTTACTGGTGAAATTGGGGTGTGAGAGCCAGGCATTTTCAAATCTGAAGGGCCTGTTTCTCGGAATTCCCATAAAGGTAGCTTCTAGCTGAACTGGCCAATGATTCGAACCTCCAAAGCGCAGAATGGATGCTGTGATGGATGGTCCTGTGAGGAGAAGATCCTCAGAAACAATAAATCTATCAAGTTTAGAAGCCACTTGAGAAGCCCCTCCCCCTTTATTGTTCCAAGTGAAGGTTCCATTTATTATCTCAGTATCCACTAGTCCCATGTTCATAATGAAATCTTGGAAATCTACAGAGTCTCTGCCTAGCTTTCTCGTGCCTCCTTTTTTTCCTGAAAGAGATCTCAACATATTGAAATCTCCTGCAACTATCCAAGGCATATTGGGATGTCTTGCTCTTAAACCCTCCAAGGAGGTAAGAAGCTTGAGTTTATCTGCTTGCTTTTGAGGTCCATAAACATTTGTTATCATGTATATCTCCTTATCACCTATAGGGTTACACACCAAAGATAGATAGTTCCTGGATGCTTTAGCATCTGGGATTCCAAATTTCTGTGGATCTCATAGTGTAAGAATCCCGCTTGCCAAGTTATTTGCCTTAACCTCTAGATACTCATACTTAATTTACCATTTATTATGAATTTCTCTCATTTTATCCATTGTCTCCTAAATAAAAACCATGTTTGGTTTTTCTTCTTTCATTATGTTACTTAGATTCCTTTGTTTCCTTCTACTGCCTATACCTCTAATATTCCAGGTTGTGAGCTTCATTAAGAAAGGTTAGTAAAGGAATAGCTGGTAAGATCTTTCATCTTACCTGAGTTAATTAGTAGTTTTCCAAATTCGTTTAGCAGTTCATGTTGTCTTTTCCTTCCTGAGTTCTTTGGAGATTGTGCTTGTGAATTCTCCATCATTTTGACCCCACTTGGCTCCTGGCTTTCGTGGTTTCTTTTCACACGAGTTCCCTTCGATTGTGCCCTCCATAGAAAGAGTTGTTGAACTCTATCATAATCTTCTTTTGGCAGGGAGCCCACTCCTTTGTTCTTTCCTTGTTCCAGAAATATTTCTAGATCTAGGTTTTCCCTGTCTAGAATCTCCTGTAGTTCATGGTCCTCCGTTCCTGCCTCACTTGGAGTCATCTCACGGTCCTTACTAATCTCCATGTAGCTTGGTAGATCCTCCTTTAGCTAGTTGTTTACTATGATATCCTCCATTTCAGCTTCCGTATCCTACTCCTTAATTGAGTTCTCCCTATCCTGGACTGTCTCCACAATCTCCTCTACTTCCTCTAGGATTTTGAAACTATTGTGTCTTGTGTATCTGTTTTCACTGATCTTCTTGTGTGGCTATTTACCCCCTTTCCCTTTGCCCCAATCTTGGTGAAACCCTCGTGATCTCTATCCAAAGAGGTTTCCCCATTTCCTTCCATATTGTTGTTGGGCAGTCTCTGAATAGATGGTCGTGTTCATGACATTTGCAGCACCTGAATGGTATGTGCTCATAGTCCACCATTTGCACCCATTCTTCATCATATACCTCTAATTTTAGTGCTTCCGAAAGGGCTCCAGATAGATCCATTTCCACACATATTAGGGCCAAGAAGGTATATTTACCTTTCAGGGTTGCCTTTGATATCTTTAGAAAATGCCCCAGCTTGTTGCCTATGATTTTCAGAGATTTTGGTTGCTAGTAATCCAAAGGTAGCGAGTATAGTCTAATCCAAACCGGTATGGATGTAACTGTTTCACGTTACGGGACAAGGTTCATCATCCATGGTCACATGTAGAGTCCTGCTGCGACATAGAAATAAGGCCCTCCTTCGAACACTCTGTCTTTGTCCTCTAGGCTCATGAACACCACCGTGAAGAAGCCCTTAGAACCCATATGTAATATATTTCTCCCTTTGGCTTCCATTGGCTCCTAATCCAGATATGTAATGCCCTCTCCGATGGCCATAACCCATGAACTTGCATATGATCGCATGTTCTTTCACACGGTCCCTATGCGCTTGAATCACTGGATCACTCAATATGATTCGAGGAATAATGATCGATTTGGGTTTATAGACTCTAGTGGTTCTTGTGGAAGTTGTTTTTCTACTACTGCCTCCCTTCTCCTTTTCTTCACCTATTTCTTGTTGATTCCCTTCGTGATCCTGGAATTCGTTTCTTCCAATTGTCTCCTTGCCTCGTGCTTCTGAAATCGTTTCCAATAGTTTTTTGAAATGCTTCCCTCGTGCTTCCTTGCCTCCCTCTGTGATTGCCTCACTGTAGGAGGGAGCAGTGCTCCCCCTACGCGTCCCACCATGGAACCCTAATACAAAACCCTAGCGCCAACTCCAAACCTTGCTCAAGTTCCTTGTCAATCAAAGTCTGGTAAAAAAATCCAAATAAATTAATATTCATTTATTTATAGTTCCTGATTTTCTTATCTAAAATGATTTAAAAAATTTTGGTAATTGATTGATAAATAATGGTGTCTTGTGTTGTCTCAATTTATTTCAGTTGTTGATCTGTATATTTGTGAAAGTTGCAATCTTGTTTACTTCATGTTTATGTTATTAAATAACAAGTTTTATATTTTCACACTTTGTTGAATAATGTAAAAAGTGTCTTGTGCTAATAAGAATATTATTCTTGCACACTTTCTCATCCAAAATGACTTAAAAATTTTGTTTAATTATTTGGTAATTGATCGATAAGAAACACTTTCTCATCCAAAAGGATTTTAAAAATTTGTTTAATTATTTGTTAATTGATGAATAAGAAACCTGAGCAATGCACATAGAATTAAGTTTTATATTTTCACATTTTGTTGAATAATGTAAGAAGTGTCTTCTGATAATAATGGTCTCATCCTTGCACACTAATGTGTGGAATATTTTCTGAGTTCTTTGATAGTAACAAGTATTGCACTGGTATAGTTTGGACATTTTATTTTAATAAAGGAAAAAAACAAAAGAATAACCTTGAAGAGTGTAAGTTTTCTTTAAAATCACTGGGTGAAAACATGTTCGAACCTCTACATCGGTGAAAGAAGTAAGAAGTTTTTGCATTTTCACAATGGGAGGATCTTCAACAATGGAGTGTTTTTTCTGAGTTACTTTCTGAACGAAACATCGGAAAATTTGCACACTCTCGAATAATGTGAAAAATGCTTTTTTTGGTTACGTGGTAAAGGATAATTGGCATAATCTTGAATACCATGAGAAGTGATATGAGAAAATTGAATAATGATTCTAAAGAATGAGGAAAATAACTACTTCGTGAAGGAACATAGAAACTTCCGCACTCCTGAATAATATCAGAAGGGATAAAGGGAATCCGGAGAAATAATATATTTTGAGCGTCTCCTAGATAGAGTCACTGCAACATCATATTTAGAATATTGCCCCTTTTCCCAATAAACTCCATCTTCCACTCCAAAATCCATGATGGTAAATAGATTGTATATAATGGATTACATATAACTCTCAAGTACATTACAATTTCAAAGCACAACCAATGTGAAAACCGATCTAATTGCACTCTCAGTTGCAGTTGCGAACTCCTAACCCATCTTATTGCACTTTAAATTGTAATTGGAATGTAGTAAGTAGGGATGAAATTTGATGGGCAAATTATCTGTTACATTTGATTGGTAAAACTGTTTTAACAGATAAAACTGGATGAGCAAATTATCTCACATTTAAAAAATAAGTCTATTTTAACTAATGAATCTGTTTTGAAATTCAACCCTAATAAATCTTAAACATTAACTCTGCCCGCCCTAACAAACACCAAGACAAACCCCTAACAAACACCAAAGCATTCTCAAGTCATTAGGTTGTGTGCCCTTCGATATCCATTGTAGACAACCCAATCAACCATGCGCACAGCGGCATAAGCCGCACGACTGAACCAACATGGACGCTTATGAACGCTAGGATTATTGCATTAAATAGGTACTATTTACAGTGCGTTTCAAGATGGAGAAAGGCATTAAGATTCTTTGAAAAGTTGTTTGGTCAAGACTGAACCAACATGGACGCTTATGAACGCTAGGATTATTGCATTAAATAGGTACTATTTACAGTGCGTTTCAAGATGGAGAAAGGCATTAAGACTCTTTGAAAAGTTGTTTGGTTTATATTTACAGCGCCGTTTCAATATGGAGAAAGGACATTATCTATATATAAGATTTTTTGAAAAGTTTTATGTTTATCTTCTCATCAATTAACTATTAACTACAGACTGTAAACACTCCTAGAAATAAATAAATATACATATAATCCAACAATAGCGAACAAGTTTGGAAGCCACACAAACTGTATTAACTACATTTATGGAATTTCCATCGCGTGAAATGTACAAATAAATTAGGGTTGCGTTTAATTCATTGGGGACTTTCGTCGAACATTTGGCATGCAAACCTGCAATTGCAACTAATACAAATTTGTAACGCACAAGAAAAACATAACGTCATACCTTCAGAATAGCTCCAAAAACAACGTCATACCTTGCATATGACTGAGGATTTGAGAGTATCATTCTTTCCTTTTAATTTACGAGAGCAAATCTTGATGCCACAATCAATTTTGAGTCCTACAATTTACTGGTATCTAGGCCTCTATCGCCTCCATATTGACAACCTCTTTCCATCGTTGTCGCTGCTACCTGACACGAGGAAGTAGATAAACTATAGATCAATCGACTGGTGCAAAATGTGAGGATAAAAATATGACTAGAATTTAAGATCATCAACCCTTATAAAGATTCTAATATAACACCGTAAAAAAGAGACCTTAAGCTATGGAGATTATTTATATAGCTAGCAAAGCATACACATAATGGTGGCACCCGCTGCGCAATTGGCAGAAAGTTTAATCGGCTACATTCAGATAATATGCTCCATGAGCTCTGGGGATGAGATAGAATTAAAATGAGCCTTATAATAAAAATCTAGCATCCATATCTTTCAAATAAGTTGTCTCTCCTGGATTCGCACCAAGTGAGACAAGGTGTCACGCAATTCTCAACGAGAAAAATACATAAACAGTGCACCCGCAATCCCAATGTAACACCTTACTTTCACTAAATATGCAGGTCATGAAGCTCAGGAATATGTTTAGATAATACATTTCAAAGTACGCTGTCATTGAAGTTGATACATTCGAATGTGTACGCTGAAGAAAGGTGGCCTTATATGTATATGTGAAAGCTCATTCAATTACATTTGAATGTGTACAGTGAAGAATGGTTATGGTGGGGATAAATGATGATTTTCTTAAAATCGAAATTTATCGATTAAAATCCAGAGCGGTAGGGTATGTGATTTTTTTAAGCTGCAAGTTAAATGATTAAGGAAAAATGGATAAAATCAACTTAGATCTATTTAAGTAAGCATCTAACATGATTGTAGATGGATCAAATTTAATCACATTGCAAACTTTTTAAGAATATAAAATATAATGTTTTATTTTTAATTGTTTAAATTGTATTTTTGAATGTTAAATAGAATATATATAATATACAAAAAAAATTATACCCAAATTAAAATGGTTTTTTACTATTAACTTATTTTCAATTTTATGAGAGTTGTTTCCATGTAAATTACATGATAGAGCATTTGTCGACGTGTTTTGAATCAATGAGTGTGGTGAATCAATGAGTGTGGTTCATCGTCACGACATGTAACTAGATCATGGCTATTAAAATAGGGAGAGCAGATCAAGATTGACTAAAAAAGGCTATATTGAAAAAACAATTATATTCGCTAAGACTAATGCACTGCTAAGAATTGACCAAAAAACTGCTAGATTTGACTATTCAATTTTTAATTATATAATAATATTAAATTAATATTTTATTACTTATCATAAGTTATTTAAGTGAAAAGTTAACAAAGTTTGAGTTAATATTTATATTCCAATTTTTTGGAAATAATATTTAATATTATATATTATATAAAGTGTTATAGTATAATGTTATTTTATTGTTTGTGTAAACTAATAAATTTAAAAAATCTATGGAATATTTGTAGGTAAAGTAAACTAATATTAGTTATATTTAGAAACTTATAGTCTAAAAAAGGAATATATATTGATAATCATATAAATTAATCTTAATTCTCATTATCTTATGTATACTAGAACCTTCAAATTAGTTATGAAAAAGGAAAATCAATACTAAAATTTTTCTTTTATTAAAAGTAGTATTCGAAATGATAAAGGTATTATTCTAACCACCAATTGTTAAGGCATTAATATCAAGAAATCTAAGGGAACCAGAATTACCAATTTAAAGGAATTAGAGTTTGAGGGGATTTATTGTATTGTTATTAACCATATAATAATGTTATCATAATAATATTTAATTAATTTTATTAATAAAGTCGTGACCTTATAACATAAATATCTTATTTAAATAAAATAAGCCTAAAGAGGATCAAATAACTAAGGTTAGAAAAAGAGGGTTAGAGGATGTCGAGGGGGAAAAACTAAATAACAAGCAATTAAGAGAGGGGGCGGGAAGGGGAGGAGACGATTAAGAGGCGAGGGTCGCGACCTAGCAACTACTCATCTTCCAGCCCTCCTCTCTATTGAGATTACTTAGTCTCCTTTCAGTTTCAATGGCTTCCCTAAATTTTCGATGATGGAAATGCGAAACTCTAGCAATAACATTTATTTTCAATTATATGTCAATATTAATTGGTATTAAAATATTTTATCAATAACAAAATTATTATATTTAAACATGTTACTCACACTTTTTTTACTTTTAATTACTTCACAACATATTCTTCTATTATAATTATTATAGCCTACACTATTTTTGTACTTAAACTTTTATTTTTATTTTAAAGGGAACAGATGATAGACTTAGACATCCCCTCATAAAGTAAGTGTTTTTTAAGATCATATATGTTTTTTTCTTAAAAGGTCTTAAGCAAAAATTTAGAGGGGTTTTGGTTAAAAATTATATGTTAAAATATATTAAGAATATAGTATATTTTCTTAAATTTTAATAGTAAAATGATTATCACAAAATGTCTTTTATTTTGATAAATTAAATATTATTATATATCAATATAAGAGATATCCCAATTTAATGTTTAAGTGACTTAATATTAAATTGACATATAATATTCTAGAAAAGAAATATATTAATAACAAACAAATCTTCAATAAAATCTTAAATCAAATATTTCAATGTGCATTTTTAGTAAAAGATTTAAAAATATTATTTTATATTTTATATTTTCCTTCTAATTAAAGCACAAGAAATTATAATTTTTTCGATATTACATGGACTTGACATGTAAAATTTTAAATATGTAATAATATAATATATATATAGAGAGAGAGAGGGGGGATGTTTTTCTACTTATAAATATGAAGGCATGTATTAACAGTTTAATATAGAGAATGTGAATCATAAATAAAATATTTCAATGTCAACCATATATGATATAATGATAATGAAAAACAAATTATTAAATATAAGTACAAACATTTCCTTAAATTTTTCATTCAAAAAAAATTTGATTCCTATAAACACTTAACATATTAGAATTAAAATAAATCAAAATTAGCTTTAATAATAATAGTAAATATTTTTTATTTTAATAGTAATTATATTAACATAATATTTTTATAAAAATTATTATAATTTAATGTAAAAATTAAAAATATATTTTTTATATCGTTAATTTATTATTTTATTATCAATTTAATAAATTAATTTTTATTTAAATATATATTTTTATAAAAATTATAAAAAAAACATAATATATATTTAAAATAACTCAAACTTTAAAAATGTAAAAAGTTAAAATGGTATGATTATGTGTACTTACACCCCTCTCTCTACACACACACATAATATATATATATAACACAAAAAAAATAATAAATTTTCCTCTAATATAATTTATAATTCATTACCATGTAAGTAAAATATTATATTTTTTCAAATAATATTAAAAAAAATTTAGTTATAAATTGGGTTATATAATGGAGTGGTAAGAATTGTAAGAGTTGCGGGGTTATTTTTAATTTGATGGAAAAAATGAAATTAAGTATAATTGGATTAGAGAATTGTATAAATAATAAGGTATATGTATTTAAATTATTACAAATATGTTTTTTCTTTTTTACAAAAGAAGCAAACAATGATTATTTGGTGGTTTTGAGAAATTTTGACTTGATTATCCATCACTTTGTTCATGACTTTTCTTTAAGGATGGCAAGCTAACAAGTATTATTAATTAGAAAATTGAAACTAGTCTTCTCTACAATTAGCCTTTTTCATAATGAACAATTTTGTTGTAGATGATCTCACCAATGAAAATGTAAACTTGGATACAGGATTCCTAATGAGAAATAGTATTATTTCCCTCACAACTATCCCTTAACAATATGTCTGCTATGTAGTGTAAATTTTTCTTGTATGTGTAGGTCATTTGGAGAATCTACACATCCAAAGACCTTTTGTCCTTTAAGATGTTGAGAATAAAGACTCTCCACAAGTTACAAGTATAGCTAGCCTAGAAAGATTTAAATGTACTCACTTGCTATATAGACAATGCAATATTCTCCACACTTTTTGATATTTTTTTATTAAATTACATTAATACACATAAACTATGTTATTCCTAAGCTTTTGAAAAATTTAATTCAAAATTGAATTATTCTTCTTATTATATAATAATTTTATATCTTAATATTCCATTATAATGATCATTTGAACCTTTTTTATTATTTCAAAATTTAGTTAAAATTTAAAAATAAGTAATAAAATTAATATTAATAATTCCTTGTATAAATGTTAGATCCTCCTTTTCCATTAATTATAGAGAAAATTTACACCACACATAATTGAATAGGTGGTGTCAACTTGCTCAATGGGAACCAAGTCCATTGGCCACCTATCCGCATTGTATGCCATCTAGTAGCAAAAAATCATAAGCCTCTCTAGCCAAGCTATATAAGTTTCAAATTCTTGTCGAGTTCCATACTCTAGAAATCTACATACATGTACAATTGCATGATGAAATTTAAAATCTATCCGCATATATAAACAAAAACACCAGAAAGTAGGCCTACTAGTCATGTTGTTCACTTGATGTTGATTCCACTTGTGCTAGATCTTTAGCATTCATATCCGACAATTCTGTCTGAACCAAGATACATGGCAAGTGACGCTCAATTCGGCCAAGGTGAACATCTTGTTCATGGAGTTAAAACTACACCTTCTAGAATTCCTGCTTGTAATTTAGCATTCCTTGAACTGTAACAGCCACGACTACTAAGACGTATTCCACCGCCTTTCCCAGCAAGATTTTCATCAACGAGTAAAGGTAGATGGTTTGCTTGAATTAGGAGATTCTACCTCTTGTATTTCCAAGATCTAGGATGAGGACTCTCCAGTCCTCCAGCTCCATATATGTCTCACTCGCTTGCTTCACTTCTTCCCGTTATTCTAACAACTTGCAGATTTCTTCATTGGTTCCCTCTTGGTAGGCGGTTGTCACTTCACTAATTAAAAGTTCGATAAAATTCCTGCCTCTTCAGCCATATGAGGGTCACGATTTCATGTCTTTCCTAGTCGTGAGAGGTTTCTTGTTGCAGCCTCAGGTTTTTGTAGGACATGCCATGGTCTCTCTAGTCCAATCATGTACAATGAGAAAAATTGTAGTATGGTTACATTTCAATTTATTACAACAAGATGAATGCACAGGTGGTAGTTTTGCATCGCTCCGACCCGCCAACATCATACCCCCTATCAATTGCGATGCCTTGCCCCTCAAGTTTGCGGGTGGGTTCCCCAGAGAGGACCGACCCAAGACCTGCACTAGAGGTTTCACTTCACCACAAACGGCCCCTCCTGGCGATAGTGCAACATGCTTTGTCTCCCCAGTCCCACGTTGAGAGGTGTAGTTTCCTACTGGTTATTGACCTAACCTGGCTAGCATACCCTTTGTTATCCGCCCAATTCACAGAAGGAGGACCCAACACAAGCATCCACCCATCCCTGAGCCCCATGATGTCACCATCACCAACTCGCCTTCCATAGCCAATTCCAATTCCCTGTTAGGTTTCCCACCCACAGTAGTTCTCATCCTTCTCACTCATTCCCAGGTTTATATAGACTCCCCTTCCACTGCATATGGACATAATGTAGAGGTTACCTCACAAAGTGCAAGTGAACTGGCCAACAGTAACCCCATGGCCCAACCCCCAACTTCTCTAGCGACACGCCTACATGCTTCAACATTATGCCCTCTACTCAGAACCATCAAAATTCCCATACGGGAAAGGAGAATCTTGAAGCAGAGCAAGATGGAGAGGGTGCCTATCGAGTGCCAAAGACAAAAGCAGAAGCAGACATATGCCACCAACCTATGCCCCCAGCTTCCCTTAACTTTACTATCCTTCTCCAAAATTCCGTCCCTCTCCCTCAAACGGAACCCCAAGCAAGTCAACATTATGAGAGTAGAGAGAACTGATAACATACCCGTAATCCTTTGCGCATAGTCGAAGGAAGCGTTGTTGCTCGTAGCACCACAGAACCAACCTGCCACACAAATCTCTTTGCCCACAGTCACTTTGATAATCACCAACCTTCTCTACGGAGCAATTACAAAACCCAACGCATCCCTTCCTCTCGCTGCCACCTTTCCTATGTGTAGTGATTGCCAACATGCAAGGGGCCACTGCACCCATCGCCTTGAGCATGTGGGGGGGGTGGTTCTATACCTTGCATTACTCACCATTAACCCCATATTAAAGTGGTAATTTGCCGGCTCACACCCTGATTGAAGTCAGATATGTTAAAACACTTCTTGATATAAAGTAACCACTCAATATAAAGTAACCGTTTTAATCCCTGCCCGGTAAGGTTAATATATTGGACATGAAAGAAAGAAAGAACTTATTTTTAACATCCACAAGGCTAAAGATAGCCTATGGGATAGATGAATTTCTTTTACATAGTCTACCTGTTTCAATTCAGAAGGGGAACTGGAGAGTGGTAATGGACTAGATGAGTGTGAAAATCATGAAGTTAGTGGAGAAACTCAGAAATGATAGGAAATCACTACATATGTTGTGGCCAATCTATTAAGCCCCATCTAGTATTTCATTCCACTTTCTAGCATGTCTTTCCAAGAGAAATAATAACACTAGAACTTTTGAATATAGAATACTATACTCAGTGTAACAAACCTTTAAGTATTTCACAGATAAGTCTTGATCCTTTAGTAGAGAAAACTTTGTAATTGTACCAAATTTACAAAAAAAAAATTAAGATGTCCCCATCATTTAATTATAATTATTTCATAATAATTATATAATATTTTATGTAAATTATAATAAAATTAAAAATTTATAATTTCCTTTTTAATAAAATTAATATATAATTTTTATTTTTTATTTATTTTTTATAATTATATTATATTAACGATAAATTTAAATTTAACGCAAAATTAGATTTTGAATTTGTCTCTACTTCAATCCATTTAAATTACATAACCTTATGAACATTAAACGTGTATCCAATACTTTAAACACATTGCTTCATTAAATTGTTAAGATAATCATTGTTACCAAAAAAAATGAGGAATTGGAAATTAAGCTAGTCTCGTATTATTTTTATCACAGGCCGATTTTTAAACTAGAAAGGATGGGGTGTTACGCCCCCATGTCTACGGTAGTCTTCCAACCGTGTCCGGCGAGGTGCGGCACCACCGTACACTTTCTTTTTAACAATACTCATGCACATGGACTACGCCTTTCACATAAACATACTTAGTTTATTTTTCTCAACCAAGTAAAAAGCATTAATCTTTACACTTAATGAAGCCCATACACATTCATTAACCGTTTATGCAATTAACCAAGATAACAACAATTGCACACAAGTGTAAAGGGAGGAGCAACTCCCGAATAAGTCTGCCCGATAATAATATATTATGAAAATCTTCAATAATACATCATACAAGTGTGCGTGCCAAAATCTGAGGCCAACACTTAGAAATATTTACAACAAGGCAAGACAGCGTTTACAACCATGTGCCAACCTCCCTTGGTAGGAGCGTGCTCACCCGAGCCACCAGAACTCCTCCAACTTGGTTCTGCACAAAACTGCCTTCTACCGTGTATTGTCGTCCTACAAACAGCCCCTTGGTAAAACCTCGCACTTATTTCATGCGCATGAGAAGTGCGCACTTCTTGCTGCGTCCCTTTTACCCTTAGCTCGAATGTAGAGAGGAGAGCGAATTGCTTGATCCAAATGAGGCTCTACGCCTTTACATTTATACGCTAGCCTGCCATATGGTGAAGGGGTGTCAACTTTAAAGCCGACCCGTTAATTTAGTTTTACAAGCCCCTGCCTTAACATTTTTGTAGGTCGGCCTTTGCCCATGGCAAGTCCTCCCCTACGCTAAGTATAAGGCTTCGGCCTCCTTTACATTTCGCATTATTTTCCAAGTGTTCCATTGCTGTCGCACTTGTTCGTCGCATTGTTGTCGCACGGTTCGTCGCATTGCCAGGTCGCCCGCCCATCGTGCACGGTTCGTCCGCCGGGGCGCCCGCCCATCGTTCGCGGGTCGCCGCCCATCGTGCACGAGTCGCCCGCCGGGGCGCCCGCTCGCACTTGCTGTTGTTATAACCACGCTTGCCCGCGTTCATCAACTCGTCGCGCCTGTCTGCTGGGTCATCGTGCACCTCCGCATCCGCACCAGCTCGTCGCACTGTCCGCCGGGCGTCGTCCCGCCCGCGCCCGCAGCCAACTCGTCACCATGTCCGCCGGGATCGTCGTGCACGCCGCGCCCGCACCAGTCGTCGCACTGTCCGCCGGGTCACGTGCACGGCCCACGCCGCCACCAGCTCGTCGTGCACGGGTCGCCCACGGGTCGCCCGGCCATCGTGCACGGGTCGCCCACGAGTTCGTTTTGCTGTCACTTCCAACCGCCGTGTGAAGAGGTTTTGCCCGTCGCGCACTTGCCCAAGTTCGCGAGGGCGATTACAGGGGGATTTTGAGCATGTGTACTTCCTTATACTAATATTTTATTACATAATTATGGAAATATTAAATTGCCTCAGGAACTTATTATTAATTTTCAAACAAATTTAATACTTTTATTAAATAAATTTAAATATATTTAAAAATAAGAAAATGTTTTTCAATAAATTATTTGAATAAAAAAATTAATACAAAGGTAGAAATAAATATAATTTAATATTATATATATATATATAAAAATGTTAACAATTATTAATTTAGAAAATTAAAACTCTAAAATAAAATTATTAATGTAATTAATTTAAAAAGAAATAATCAAATATTTTGGGTGCAGATGGGTTTTTAGTGTTGAATCAATTTCCACTATAAAGAAAAATTATTCAAACATTTTAACATTTACATTTTTTGAAATTTCTTTCGTGAAATTCCAACAAGAAAACTGTCATCCAAGCTATTCTGTGGCGTTTAAAAATGTCTAGTTATATTTAGCTTAAACCATAATTTTTAAAATACTTAATACAAAGTTTTTTACTCATTTAATGCATGTAATTTGAAAATCTCTGTGGTATATAATATATAGTATTAATATATAAATGGACAAATTGTTTCTTCAACTAATATTTTTTCAGAACTTATTATAAAACATTCTAAATAATATATAAAATAGAAAACTCTAATTTGTTTGTTTGAATAATATAAGATTTAATCGATTATGCATTACAAAGACATTAAATTATAATAACAAAAAATTATTGCAAAACAAAAACTATTGCTTACCAATGCACATATTTATCTTATTTATCTAATTAACTATGTATAATTTATTTAGTTAACCATGTATAAAAAGGTTATGGGTCAATTTTAAATAAAAAAAAAAAAAAGCTACATATCTTATTGTAAAAATTGACCATTTTGCTAAATAAAATTTGTTTATATATAAATAAATTAATGTTATAAATAATATTAAGAACTTATCAAGGAGGAACTTATTAGAATTGGAATAATATGAAATATCTATGAAATTGGTGGGAGGGGAGTCACTTAGCACCAATCTAAGTTTTTATATTTATTAAAATTAATGGACCATTTTGGCACCAATCTATTTTTTTAAATTTATTAAAATTGATAGACTGTTTTGATAAATAAAATTTTCATATATATAATGAATGTTGTAAATAATAATAAGAAACATATTACTGGTCCAAATCCCCAGTGGGTGCTTACCTACTAAAAAAAGATAAATAAAATTTTCATGTATATAATGAATGTTGTAAATAATAATAGGAAACATATTATGGAGAAACTTATTAAAATTAGAATAATCTCAAATCCAAAGTTACAATAAAAAAAAAAATTCATATATATAATAAATGTTGTAAATAATAATAAGACATAGAAAAACTTATTAAAATTAGAATTATCTCAAAATCCAAAATTAAAATAAAAAACTTCGACCACCTTAGTATAACTCAAAATACCACCTACCATACTAAAAATAACCTATAGAAGAATAAAATATTCACTCTGACACTATTTAGACGACACAAAAACTTGGGAATGCATTCATTGTATGATGCCCTGGCCTGTTAACAGATATGTAATCATCGTCTACAATATTTGGTCAGGCGATGTCATCATCACGGAAGAAAATTCAGCCGGACGTCTCTGAATGAGATGATATGGAGCACAATACTGGATGGAGTTTACATCTTGAATGAGATGATATGGAGCACAATACTGGATGGAGTTTACATCTTGAGAAGTGTTTGAGCTTTACTTTGGGCTCTTGACAAATATTCTGTTTTCGACGTCACTTAACTCAGTTCAACGATAACCATCATACCTACATATATTATGTAACAGGACTTCAATCCTGTGACTGTAAATAAGATGATAGATAACTGCTTACAAGCATATGCTATGTGCTATTCAAAATAGAATCCATGCGTTTATACATGCTCGCATGCTTGCAGAAGCATCAAATTGGTCTTTAATGATGTCCAACAAGAGCACAGTAATACAAGAGCAAAACACATAAGATTGAATCTTGTGAGACTATTGTAATCTTCCACAGCTGGATGCAGTGTGAAGTGTGATTAGCTAACCACAAGTCCTTCGATGTTTTGGGAAGCAAACTTTAAACATTTGAAGTAATGTTTCCAATCAGTTCTTTAGGAGAACTACATCCCTGCCCCCAAAATCGAGATTTTCCACATTCGCTTTTGCAGTATCACCAACATAACCACCCTTCTGGTTGAGGAATTCTTGCACGTGTTTTTTCTTTATGGTTCTCCGACGTTTTATCCCTTGTGGGATTGCCATGTCTCTCTTCCTTTCACCATGTTCAAGATCTCTACGAAATAAAGTGAAAGGTTCATAACGGAAACTGTATCCGTCCTCTTCCTCATCTACACTGATTTCAGCTGGGTTCTGATTCAGTGTGCATATTTCTAAATTGGAAGCCTTTTCTCCACAGAAAGCAGATTCCTCATTTTCTTTGTTCAGTTTCGGTCCCTTCGCTTTGTCTGTCTCCATTGTTACGTTTTGTTGGGGATTAGGTCCCAACGCCCAAGAGGATTGGAAACAATGGTATCTATTATCAGTGAAATTATCAAGAGCAGATCTGTGGTTTCCTTTCCGCTGCATAATCATGGGTGTTGATCTATATGATCTTAAGCCTTTTGTAGAACTTGACCCTTTTACAACCTTCGTACTGTGACAAGCAGGAGAGGTGGTAGAGAAAATCTGTAGATTTCCATTGTTATAAGCATTTGTAGATTGCAATCCTTTCTTCCGTTTTTTGCCCGACAATAGTGTACCACCGAAGGGAGATTTGTTCCCTTCCAGAGCAACCTCACCGTTGCCATTGACTGTGGAAGAAGGCATAGAAATTCCAGAGACCCACTTTGACGCATAATGCTCAGGAGGCATGAACTTTGGAACAGGAGGTATAGGTTTTATTGAGCTCGTGATTTGTCCATGCATACACATGCTATCTTCAATGGGTTCTGAACCTGTAAACACTCTTCCAGTGTCAGAAAATGTTTCCTTTTCAATCCTCTCCGGTACCCCTGATGAGTGAAACCAACTGAAATGATTTTGTGAAGAAGCCTGAGATAAATGGGAGAAATTTCTGTTGTCTCTACTATCTGTTACCATGCTTTCTTCGTTTCCACACATTGCCGGAACTGATACACTTTGCCCCATTAGCCTCAGCCCAGGTGTGGAGGGAAAACAGTAATTCTTCCCAAATGGTTGTCTTGCTTGAGCATTTACCTGCTGCAATAAAGCCGAGTTACTTTGCCCGTTGAAATAAATAAGACCCGAACCCCCATCCGTTGTAATTGAGAGATTTGGGATACCATTTCCTTTGTGACTCTTAGATGGAATATGAAATGTTTTGCCAAAATTTCCTACTTCTGAACTTTCGCTGGTAAAGATTTGTGGATTGTCAGTGCCTGTGATATTTATATTTGAGTACCAATTATGATTATGGGAGGACTTGAACTTATTTTGATAAATTGGAAGCACTGAACCTGTGAAGTCTAATGATGCAGGGGTTCCTTCCGTGCACAGGTTTTGCATTTGCATATGGCCACAATATGTGGATACTCCCCGCAACTGCATAGAATCTACCGCCATGCTGTTTGTAGAGAAACCTCCATACTGATCACAATGAGCATCAGGAACATGTGATTTAGAGGCATCAATGGAAAATGGCAGATTACACGCAGAGACTGTTTCATCCAACACTGGTGCAACAAAATCTCGAGAATATTTCTCCCATGGATTGAACCACTGAGTTGATTGCGACCTGGCCAGATCACCTTCAGCTGAGCCGTATGTTATCCCTTCCTTATCTGAAAAGATTGAGTTATCTCTTACAGTCCGGGAAACATCTATTTTTCCATAGTCTACTAGTAAACTACTTTGGCACTGATTTCTTGATGAGGGCAGCAGATTTACTTTGCCAGTTTGTTTGGGCTGTGTTTTAATCTTTGCAGTGTTCTGCTTGAGGCCTGTTCCTCCCCCTACATGTTGATTGACCTGACTCGTAGCTGCTTTTTTCATTTGCAATCCTCTTCTCTCTTTCTGGAGGTTATGGCTTTCGTGAGAATGTTTGAGGTTTGATAGACCTCGCTCATGTTGGTTTTTTGCCATGAGCTCGACTATGTCCATAGGAATCTCATCTTCCATTACAGAAAGCTTCTGCCTACTTTGTTCATATTCAGGGGTGAGGAAATCGTGCTGAGGTGCCTTGTCTCTGGATGCTGACATAAACGGTAAGGTGCCCTGAGACATTTGAAGAGCATTGGTGACAGCTTCAGGTAAACTTGAAGCTGATGAATTCTGAACCAGAAAACGAGTAGAACATTGTTATAGAGCTGTCTAATTGTTTAAGACGCGGAAAATGTCTCAGAAGCATATGAAAGTAAACAGATCACCCAGGTTTACATCAGTTTATTTAAATTATCCATCCTCAATAGAATCCTGTTGTAACTTGTAACTTTCCCAATGACAATGTAGTATTCTAAATGCTTAGTGAATTGAATGCAAGGACTTTGAGAAAATAAGAGACAGTGAAGCAATCAAGCATCATATCACCTATCTATATTTGATCGATCACTCTAAACCTAAGTGAATCAGAATAGTTATCTTCAATCAGTGTAGCAGGACAACTGAGAAGCATAAGCATTCATCCATGACAGAATAAAACAATAACTGGTAACTGTGGTTAACCAAGATGAGCCTCTCCTAAACGGCTCTCATTCCAGCATTTTAAAGTTCAAATTCAAAACCAGTTTAGCCTTCAATGCTGTTGTAAAAACAAAAATGTTTTGACCAAAATGTAGATTCTATTGATGTCTATTGAATAACCTTTTATAGATGTTAAATTTTTTTAGTTTTAACAGTATTTATATAAAAATAAGGTATCAAGTGGGGTAAATCATCATAAAAAAACTGGTAATTCTAATTTAGCTTTAAAAAGCTACAAGCATATAGCGAATGTCATGGAACAATAAGACCGTGTTTGAATTGGAAGGCTCACAAAGTGTATTTACAAAGAAAATAATGTTCAATACTGATAATTTTGTAAGAAAATTTTAATAATGACTAACAACTTTAGGCAGAAAAAAGATCATGTACTCTTATTTACATTTTCCAAAACTTACATCCTTAGAAAACAAACTATTCAAGAAAGGGTTATAAATTTAAATAATTGAAAAAATAAACATTTCAAAACTTAGAAAAGTTAATAGTTCTATTCCTAATTTATGAATGTCATGGGTACCTATTGATTATAATGATTGTCGATCGGCTCCCTATCATGCTAATATTAACCTTTACATTACAAATGGATCTTCTTCGCTTGAAATTGACTAATTCCAGTGGAGGTATTAAAATAGGTAAATAACGTACAGCAACTTCCTAATCCAAAGTGCATTCACTCTTGTAACGAGAAGTCGTACTCATTCTTTCATCGCGAGATTTATATTTTTATTGTTTGTTTCGGAGTATAAAGATTGAAGTGAGTACGAATTGATCTATTATTAGAGAGCGAAAAAACACTTTTTGTTTTTTAAATGTATTTAACGTTTTTACTATGTTTTAATAGTGAAAAATATCATTATCATAAGTAAAGCATATTTCTTGAGCAAGAATAAGAATGGAAGGCATAACTAATTTTAAATAATATTATTTAAGGCTCTGTGGTGACCAGAGCTGGAAGGAGTCGATAGTCACAAGGAAAATGTTGTGCATACCACTTTGTTCACGCGTTGGTCATGGTTTGAGGGTTGGTTTCCACTTGACAGTTTTTTAATCCTATGGTTCTTTCTTTGGAAGATAAACTTGATTATAGAAGGCTTGGCCAACACATATTCTCTTTTGATTCGACTAAACGTCGACAAATATCACTTCTTTTTTCCCTTCGTTGAAATTTACTACCACAAGAGAGCATAAATAGAAAGGGCCAATGTTAAGGCAGGATGAGTATGCAATCCCCATATTAAAAAAATATAATATTTTTAATTTAAATATAAACCCACTAAAAGAAAATTGAAATTTTCACCCCCCACACCCCTGAAATTTTAATAATAATTATTTTTTAAAGTGGCAATGATGTAAATAAAAAAACTTTAATTCCACCCACCCCACCAACCCACCCACTGATATTCCATCACCCCACTCACTTGATATCCATTTTGCAAACTCATAATTTCGAAAAACCTTATATATAAAAATTCAATCAATTAAAAAATTATTTAAAACAAATAATTTGTAAAACTATATGATTAAAATAAAAATACCATAATCGATAAATAAAAGGCTAAGAAGGAAGTTGAGAAGAGCATACGAAAGAAAACATGAATAAATAAATAACCCAAAATTTGATACTTATACTAAAGTTCTTTTGACCAAACTTCCAAATAGATTAAGTTCCCTCGAAAGTAACATATGATCAAGGATCTGTCGAAGTATTAGAGGATTTTGCATCTGGCTCTTGGATGAAAGCCTCTTTCCAAGAAAGCCTCTTGTAAGTTATGGGATTTAGGGAATTTCTTTGGACCAAAATTTCAAATAATTAATTTTTTATATTCATTTTAAATAAGAAAGCATCTTGTCCTGGGATGAAAGCTTAGTGTAAGTAGTCGGATTTTGAGAGAATATTTTATAAATTAATACATTA
>APFE030102108.1:0-13587 GCA_000404065.3 Pinus taeda | reverse complement strand
TCACCTTGTTTATTTGCTTGAAGAGAGACACGATGTTATAAATAGTTCATTTTTTATTTATTTTTTCTGTAAATTTTGATTGGAGGCGGCTGTTCTCATGCAATGGGTTTGGATTATGCTTTGGTCTTACAGGCAATGTCTATCACTGGATGTTCAAATGTTTTGATTAGAAATCTGCAATTTGTCAATAGCCAACAGATGCATCTCGCAGTGGTGGACTCTTCGGAGATCCAACTAAGCGGGCTGCAGATACAAGCTCCCGAGGATAGCCCAAACACTGATGGTATTCATATACAAAGAGTTCAAAATGCCCAAATCGACAACTGTGTCATCGAGACAGGTTGGAAACTATTAATTCCACCGCTTTGCGTTAATTTGTTCATTCACGTAAACCCATTTATCGTAGATCCAATAGCTTAATAATAATTTAGTATATATCCATCTAGCTTAGACCTATCTTAACGTTGCTATAAGTGCAAACCTTAATTTTACCTATCTAAACTTCAAATTGACAAACATGCTAATTATGGTTGTAAATATTGTATACCAGGGGATGATTGCATTTCCATTTCGTCAGGCTCATCTACAATTAATGTCAAAAATATAAATTGTGGCCCAGGCCATGGCATCAGGTGAGATATGTATTTTTGCTCTTATCATGCAGAAAATACAATAAAGTGAGATGAGACATTAAGAATGCAATTTTAATTCTACTTCTTATTTTCTGCAGTATTGGAAGCCTGGGAGAAAATGGAGAAGCAGCCAAAATTGATGACATTCTTGTCCAAAACATCACTTTTAGCGGAACATCCAACGGAGCTAGAATCAAGACTTGACAGGTTGGTTTAGCATGTGTATGACTCTTTTAACTATTTCTATTCATTTTAAACTTTTCTCTTGAGATTTTCACTATGCAACAACAATCCATTACAATTTGTAATTGATATTAATCTTCATTATCTACCATGATGATAACATAATTCATGATTTTTCTAAATATACAGGGTGGTTCTGGCTATGCACGGAATATCACATTTGAGGACATAGTTGTTGATAATGTCAAGAATCCGATTATCATTGATCAGTATTATTGTGATTCGTCTTCGCCATGCAAAATTCAGGTGATCAGCTAACTTTTGTGCACAATTCCATGTTGTTTTCATAACATACCCGAGGGAAAAGCATATACAACACACATCCTAATTAATTGGGCATCGTAGCACTTTTGTCTCTTTTAAGATTGCGTTTTGTTCTAGCTGTTCTTGAAATATCAGTTTGAAGTCTGTGGGTATATAGTTCCCATATATGTCGTCAATTCTGAAATACTGGTGTATGTGCATATAATAAGCACGAAAGCATAATTTCTTTCCCTTTAGTATCCATTCGCTTGAAATAGGTAATTAATTATTTTTAGCATCATTAGTTACAACTATACTCCAATTATAAACAAATTTTGGATATTGGTTTTGAGGTTTGGAATCAGTAATCATGTCTCTGATATAATTTTTCGCCATGTTAAATGCATAGAAATGACAAATAGTATGTAACACAATAATTTTCATACGTATCGATTATCGCAATATCTTTTGGACATATTGGTTTTGAAGTTTGAAATCAGCAATAATATTTGTGATGATGTTGTGTGCAGTCATCTGCAGTACAAATAAAGGATGTCACTTTTAAAAACATCCACGGAACGTCATCGACGAATGTGGCTGTGAATTTTTCGTGCAGCGAAACAGTTCCGTGCACAGGAATTACTTTGGAAAATGTTCACATAAGTTCAACGGCTGCAAACACAGCAAATGCAATATGTACCAATGCGTTGGGAATGGCTTTGGGGACTACTTCACCACCCAGCTGCCTTAAAGACTAGTGTGGTCCTTCTATTTGTTCAAAAGCTTCACAATAAAACATGGCCAAATTCATTTATATTGTTATGGCCAAAGTTAACAAGATTCATTTATATTATTATTGGTAAAATTAAGAAGATTCATTTATATTGTTTCCTTGAATACTCTGAGTTCAATTTGGTTCTTTGCGTCTACTTACTTTCTATTATATTAGACTAAGATATTGTATTATATGCTTATATATATATTTTGATGGTTGATTCATCTTGCTACCACTCCAACCTCAGGTGGATCTTTGTCATCTTAACTCGTACAATTCCATGACTTCATATCCCAAATATTTGGATATGGAATCTTCTATTAACATTTACTTTACATTTTCACAAATTTGCTAAGTGAACTTCCTAAAAAAAACTCATATTTAAAAATACAATAATTTAAAAGATTTATAATTAGAAACAAAGTGTGTAATTTTGACCCAAAAGCAATATTTTCCTCAATTTGAAATAATTCGTTTGTCTTGAATAAAATCTTATGTATATTGATATTTGAAACTAGTTCTTAGTGTTTATCTTGTAGGAAAGCACTTAAGCATAAATTGAATTCTTAATGGTGTAGAGTAAGTGGCTATGTTAGTTATATTTATTTTTCTTTATCCGTTACTAATACATCCAGTGAGTTCGATAAATTGTATGCCTCTTACTTCAATATTAAATGTTTTTATATTCCAAATTAAGAATTGTATATATGAATGTCAAATTTACAATTAGTTTATATCTTATACTAATCTTTTACAATACTTTGTGTTCAAAATTACTACTTGTACTTAGAATTCACTCCTCCTCAATATATAATAGATTGAGCATTAAAATACATTTAGATTCATACATGTTTGAAATGAATAGTAATAATTTTGAATTAAATGATATATAGTTCAAATATATATTTTGGAAATTCATTATGTTATCTTAAATGTTATAAGAAAAATTGTTAAAAGAATATTAAATCATAAATGGAGAGAAAAAAATGGCAAAGCATTCAAACTGTGGTTTGAGGGAAAATGCATTTCATAGTCGTATACTTATTATAATGATAAAACCATTGAAATGTACATAATGCATTTAGTAAAATTAAATATATAATTTTAAAAAAATAATAACTTGATGAATATAATTGTTTAATTGTATAATCATCATTCTATATTATTGGGAATTTGGGGAAAAACGAAGTGGATTATATTAAAAATATATATTCTTTATTTTTGTTAAAAATTGCAATAACTTACATCATAAAATTGATTTAAAAAATATTTTTTTTGATTCAATATTTATGAATATTTTAATAAATAAATGAACAAATATCAAACTCAATTATAATCACTTTAATAAATAAAAGGACAAATATCAAACCCAAAATTATAATCAATAAAAAAACATTATAAAAGAGAATTATAAAGAGGAATAAGAATTTAATGATAATAACTTTATTTTTTTTCTAAAAGGTGTATTTAAGGTTTTAAAATGATTACAATAAATCAATAAAAATTGGTTTATTCTCAAGAGTTAGCCCAAGTGGTGTACACCTAGACACGAAGTTCTTGTTGTTGTTGGTTACTCTTTAATTACCTTGTGTCCCGCAAACATGACTTGCCATTCAATTTAACATTCACGATGAAGTGCTCCGAGTTTCCGCTACTTTCATTCCAGGTAAAAAAATAAGAATTTGATAAATTTTGATGATAAATTTATTTTAAAAAACGAAAATGCCTAATAATAGAGAAAATAATGCAATACTTCAATATCGAAAATAGCTAAATTTTGATAATGTGTTTCTAGTTTGTAAGTTAATAATCAAATTATAGAGAGAGAGAGAGGGAGAACACACTTATGTGAGTCCTAAGATGACTAGCATGCCTAATCTACTATCGTGGGGCATACTAGACCTATCCTTAGCCACACCAGCCCTAAGCACGAATGGATTCCTCAACCACACTAGTCGTAAGCATGAATGGATCTTTCCAGAGAAAGTATCAAACTTATAACCTTTACAACATCAAGTACCTTGAAAAAACACTACACCCTATGGGTTTAATTAAAATTTATGCTATATAAAATATCTAGTTGCTTTAAATATATAAATATAATATTTTCAAAATATTTAGAATTATAATTAAAAATAGCTACTCTTCACATTGAAGAAGATAAATTAAAAAAAAATTGTTGAAAATCAATTAAAAATTATTATTTCACTAGAATGAAAGTATCTAGAGTTACTAATCACGATAAATATCAAATTATGTTAAATGTGCAAATAAAATAATAAAAATAAATAATGACAGATGAATAAAAAAAATCTTGAAAATAAATTAAAAATCAACTAAATAATCATAAGGATGACTTTATATATGAATAGTAAAATCGCTGGGTAATACGCAAGCAGATGTGCAATTTGATTTGGTTTGTGGCCATCAGATCTGGAGAGGGAAGATCAACGGCCACATTTTGGCATGCAAGTTGGTGGACCCGAAAGGATAAAACCACTAATGGTTTACCACCATCATCGGGCGACATCCAAACCAAAGACTGTTTTAATGAAAAGCCAGCGATTCCACTCAGGAAGCAACACGTGGCGGAGGACCGGAAAAGCAAATCGCCTTCATCGCGCGGTACTCAGCGGGCTTTTAAACCGTGCGATATGGACACCAGCCGTTGGATCAGAAGGAAAAGATCAACGGTCAGTGTTGATCATGCAACTTAAGGGTTTTTCTGCGGGCTTCGCCTCCGCGCGGGTTGAATTTTGACTGCCGGATTATTAGAAGACAGATCAACGGGCTTTGGATCCACTTGCCCGCTTTTGGTTCCAGGGCAGTCTAGGCCTTGTTTCTGTTTGATTTTTGGAGGGTTTTATGGGTACTTTGGGTATTTTCACTCTCCCTTTGTGGGAGTTTGTGCCTTTGTGCGTCTCTTGTAACCTGTGTAAAATATTTTTTACCTAAGTTAATAGAAGGACCGTCTCTTTTGCTTAAGCAAAAAAAAGAATAGTAAAATTATTAATAATTTACTAAACTATTTATATATAAAATGTTTGCGCAATTTATGAGGAGACAAGGTTAAGCTCTTAAATATTTTTTTAAACTATTAAAGAAGATAATATGAACAAATCACAAAAAATAATTTGATGGATACAAAATGAAATTGTAAACATTCTTATTGATATTGATAACTATTAAAATTATATTGATATTAATAAATAAATTACAAACCGTAAAATATAAAATTATATGAGCTCTTACAAAAGAATTAATTGATGATATTAACAATTTAATTGATAATATTAATAATTTAGGGTTGAAATAAACACTATCCAAATATATATAATTCAAACTTTAATACCATATCTCTAAAATTCACACAAATAACATTTATATTTAACCCTCATTTTTTTAATTTACATCACCCTTATGAACCGCTATCAGCTTAGCTATTACATCATTAACACACGAAAGAATCATTTGCAATCACCAAACTCTTATATTCTGAGACATTGTTTACAATTTTCTTCTCAAATAGATTACTTGTTCCTTTTATTTATATATTATATATATTATTTATATATTATATATATAAAATAAAATCAATCGAAATATATGACAATGATTTTTGAGCATATTGGCCTTGAAGTTTGGAATTAGTAATAATGTTTGTGATGGTGTTGCGTGCAACCATTTGCAATACAAATACATGATGTCACTTATAGAAGCATCCATTTGAAAAATATGACTCAAAAGTTTATGATTTTAGAGTACAAATACATTATGTCACTTATAAAAGCATCCATTTGACAAATGTGGTTGTGAATTTTATGATTTAATAGTACAAATACAGGTTGTCGCGTATAATTTTCTTTATGAATTTATAGTACAAATACAAAGGAGCATAAACAAAGTAGTCCCATGGACGCAAGGGTTACCAGAATACAAAATTCCAAACAAATAGGCACATAACTAGAATATTCTCAAAACAAAATAGAGAGAACAATACAAACAGACCAAAGCGATTTTTCGTTGATACACATCATTGAAGACATAATAGAAAGATATGGGCCCACTGGAACATATGCACGAGAGTGAAGGAAGTGTGGTGAGGTTTCTCGAACACTATCCTTTTAAACTTCCCTTTACACTCCACATACAATGGCCATTTCCCTCAACCAAAACTCCTGATTAACTGCAAAATTTCCAGCTTTTTCATCTCGAAATTTTGATAGATATTATACAAACTATGTAACTTGCCACCATCTCTCCTCATTGATATGCCCAACCTTCCCTTGCATGAGTTTACATGTGAGGGGCTAGCCACGCCAACCCCTATTGTTTATGACCATCATTAACATGATTACTGCGACCCAGATCCAATAGTCGTTTCTTTATTAACTCGCACCTTGATGAAGGATTCCTCAATTTGATATAATATGTTTTATATTGAATAATTTATTGTGTATCTTCATATTTGAAACTCGATACTATTACTTGAATGTGTCCATGTCCAAATGGTCTCAACCTACCCATTGGGAAACCAGGTATGTCAACCATTGGTTGCATTATAACAAGTCCAAAAACAAAAATGTCTAAGTTTTCCCAGCAGCGCTAAATAAATGTATTTGCCTTTATATCCTATAATATCAACTAGCCTACACAATAATGCCTTAAAAACCTTCCTATGCATCTAGGAGGTATTAATCATCTGAATATTCAAGTTGGATATATTACATTAGATCCAGGTTGTTCTGTCAGAGGCATGCATTGTATATGTTTTTTAATGTGTGTTAGATGTGCATTATGTTACTGGATTTCACAGTGAATCAGTTGAACTACCCTCTGAATTGGTTGAATATCTTTTGAGGGCCCCAGGATACATATAACTGGCAACATGAATGCCTTCACCAAAAAATTCTTCATCATCTAATAGATACGAAAAGTTTGCATTAACAAGGTTCATTTACCACACATGTGGCTTGTTTATGTTAAACGATCACCAATATAAGCTAGAATCTCCTCCTCTTTGGGATCCATCTCAGCTCAATTTTCCTCTTACCATTCACTAATTGCGTTTCTATCCCGTAAAGGAATTCCAACCAATTATGTATGCGTTACCTGCTACATTACGAAAAACGATCAATGCTACCATGCACCAGGCATTGGTGGACCTGTTCTAATCGCTTCCTTGACCACGCCCCTAACTTGGGGTTGAGCCATGACTTCGGAGGGATAAAAAGTGTACCGTCGTTGCACAAAGGCCCATTATAAAAACCTTCCTAATTTTCCTTGTAATAAAAGACCCAGAGTCGTTGGCCCATGGTCGTTGATCACATAGGCGGGCTCCAATGGAGAGAGAGAGATATGAGGCTTGGTGTCCCGAGAGTGGAGCTTTCCTTTGAGAACTAATAGATAACATTTCAATAAATCTAACCCATAATTTCCGCTCAGGATGTTGCACAAGGATGATCTCTGCCAAACCGGTCCATCTTCGATGGGGCTTATCCCAAGACCATAAGTGAGCCTTATCTTGCAGAGTGTGACCCTCGGCCTTGACCTCTTCATTACATCAAGGGCTAAGAGACCCCATTCATAAAGAAAGAGTCAACCACCTTCTTCCCCGACCTTAATCTATCACTCGGTTGGACCAAATTCCCATTGACCTTAAATTATTTAGACTCGAAGCTACCCTTTACACAGATATTTGACTATTGTTGGCATCATCCAAACGACTCCACATGCACAGAAACCCCTCGTGCCCAAGCCTCAAGCTACTAACAAAGGAACATAAATGAAGAAGATTGGAACCTCCCTACTCACATTTGGGATTTAAATTTGGAATGGACAAGAGGGATTCCATGAATCAATAGATCTGTAGGTTGAAGGGTTACAAGAAAACATGATTCCCAACAAATAGTCGCGTGATTGGAATATTTAGATAAAAATACAAACATAAGAAAGTTCTTTTACATTGATACATAGCACTAAAGATATAATAGAAAGAGATGGGCTAACTAAAATGTACCCACGAGAGAGAAGGCTATGTGGCAGGGTCACTCGAACACTAGCCTAGTAAAGTACCCATGGCACTCCCCATGTAATGCCTACTGCCCTCAACCTTGGCTCCTTCTTACCTACTAAGAGTTTCTAGCTCTTTCATGCTGAAATTTTAACAAATATTATACCAACTACGCAACTGACCTCGTTCGTCGCCATATGCCACCACCTATGCTCATTAATATTCCCAAGATTTCCATGCATGAGTTTACATGTGTAGGGTTATCCAAACCACCCCCCGCCATTTATTACCATCATTAACATGATTACTGTGGCCTAAATCCCATAATGCTTTCTTACTCAACTCACACCTTGATTAGGGATTCCTCAATTTGAAATAATTTATTTTCTATTGAGTAAAATGTTATGTATCTTCATATTTGAAAATGGATGCTAGTACTCGAATGCCTATTAGTATAGAATGAGTGGTTACATTAGTTATATTTATTTTCCCGTGCCCATTACTGATACATCTAATTAGTTTGATATATGTATGTTTCCTGCTCCCATATTAAATGTTTTTATATTCAAAACTAAAAATTGTAGTTATAAATTCCAAATTCAGTGTTAGTTTATACAATATACTAATAGTTTACAATGTTTTTAGATTGTTTTATATTCAAAATTACTACTTGTATACATAATAGTTTGAGCATTAAAATAAATTTATATTCATATAGATTTAAAATCAATAATAATAATTTTGAATTAGATGATATATATTATAAATATATATTGTTGGAATTTATTTTGTTATCTTTAATGTTACATAAAAATTCCTTTTGAAAAATCTTAAATCATAGAAGAGAGAAATAAATGAAAAATCATACAAAACATAGCTCGAAGTGAAAAGGTTTTGATAATCGTATGCCTATTATAATGATAAAAACATTATGTATATTTAGAAAAATTATGTATAATTATAAGAAGTAATAATTTGATAAGTATAAATATATAACCATAACAATATAATGATTAGAGATCATTTATGCATAATTAGTAAATTATGTCTATAATTTTTTTTTTGTAAGGTTGGTAGTTCCTTTCTTTTTCATTAATTTTAAGAAAAATGGGTAGGATACATCCATCTTCAGAATGGTTAGGTGGCCTCAACCTTCCCTGATGGAAACCATATCTGTTGGCCACCTAACAACATGATAATCCATCTAAAAACAGTATAGAACCAGTCTACCTATCAAAGCTATCAATGTCTGATTTTCTTTGAACTTCCTAACATCTAGATAACTATAAACATACTGGAAATTCTAGACATACAAAAACCGCTGCATATACTATAAACCAAAACATAGGGAAACCATCAGACTATTCATCTTCTGCATAATCAACTAGGGCCAGATCTTTAGCAGTCGATCTAGGGAGTTCAAATTGCGGTATGCAAGGGATGTGCCTCTCATTGCGACTGGGGCGACCAGTTTGCTACTGTAGCTGAAATTTTAACTACTAAAAATATTGACTGTAATCCACGACTGCCATGACCTACGTGATCGATCCTAAGGGGATATGTTCCAATTCTTTCCACAAGAGGATTTTCATCATCCAATACAAGTGTAGTGTCTACTTGTATTGGGAGGTGTGACCCATGGAGTGGCCCGGGTCTAGAACCAAATCTTTCCATTCTTTCAAACTTGGATCGAGAATACCTGCTTTCTCATCAAGCAAGCACATCGTCCCATTAAGCTATAAGTTGGCATACCGAGGTCAAGCCTGCATGGTATGCCCTCACTGCGTCCTCAATTATCCTAGAGGTGGGCTTCCGTCCACAGGGTTTACTAGAGGAGGAACCTGAATTAAAAGGTTTTGATTTAACCTGTTTCCCACAACCATTGTAGCCACATGTGGCTCTGCTATTTCGAGCTGCTGCACGAGCCATGCGGTTTACTTCAAAATACCAAACTATCAACCTGCAAACACTTAACTGGAAGTCAAAGGAGCAACCCCGAGTGGCCAGGGAATGCCCTCTACCGGAGCACCTGTCACGATAAACATTGTTAAGAGGCACATCTTAAACAAAACCTAGAACCGCCATCGGTTACCTATCAGGGCCCTAAGAGATAAGAACTTACCATAGGCATAGGTCATACAATATCCAGAAATGTTGAAGAAAGAGAGAGACCTTAAACCAATCACATGCATAGGCCTTAATAGATTTCGGCCAGAACCACAAAATCGCATATGCAACCTAGATTGGATATGCCACTAGAAGAACCAGGCGAGCCATGAACACCCAAGAGCCTAACTATTAAATCTTGAACATATCAAGAGCCTAAATATTAAAACCTGCGTACGAATTATATATATATAATTTAAAAAATTAATAAATTTGAGAATATAAAGTATTTAATCATATATAGAAAAACAATTAAAGAAATTATTATTAAATTTTGTAAAAATTAAATTTTTTATTATTTATAATAGAAAACATACATTAAAAAATATATATACATTTTATTTGAAATGAAATAATGTAATAATTTACATCATAAATTGATTTAAAAGATATTCTTTGCTTCACAACTTAATACCATTAATAAAAAAGTAAGATTTTCCAAGCACTAACTTATATGCTAAAAATAAAATTATTGTAAGAGATAATTTAAATATCAATAATAATTCAATAATATTAAATAGAGATATTATATTTTTATAAAATGTACATTTTATTTTTGAAAAATATGCTAATAAATATAAAATTTGTTTTATTCTCAAGAGTTAGCTTAAGTGATCAATAGTTACATATGGAATTTTTTGATATTGTTTTTAGTTGTTGTTGATCATAGGCTTTATTGTCTTTGATTATCTAGTGTTGACCCCTATAATCACACTTCACAATTTACCTAGATTTATATGGTTTAGTATCCATCAAATGCGGGGAAGTATTCCGGGGTTTCATTGGCTTTTATTGTAAGTAAAACAATATTAATTTTAATGATGTTTAATATTAAATTTATTTAAAATAATGAAAATGCATAAATAATATATAAAATCATGCAATAATTCGATATTGAAAATAACTGAATTTTGTTGATATGTTTATACATAAATGTTGTATGAAGATTCAATGGTGTCCTATGTTTATAGTGGTCTCAGCACTAATTAGCAAGGAGCAAGATAGAAGAGAAAATAGTGTTGTGTTGATTATAAAAAAATGAATTAACTAAATGAATGTTAAAAGGAAGAAATACCTAAGTAAATGATTTGAAACAAGAGTTCAATAAGCGTTTTGAGAGAAGTAAAATATAAACGACTTTGCATGGATTTGCTACCTAACTTACAGAGCTAAGGGTTCTCTTGTGGGTGCAAGTCTCGAGAGTTCATCTAGTTATTGGAATTTATATTTATTATTGTAAACATCAAGAGAGTGACTTCCTATCAAAATTAAAACTTTTGTTTTAATCAACCAAATATTTGTTCTATCTCATGCATTTCCTTTAAATCCTCGTCCATAATCCTCTCTAATTTATGTCAATATTCATTGAATCACCTAATTTCATTAATTCACGACATTCTGTAAGTATGTGTTGACCCATCTGTGGTTTGATTCACATGTAGTTCTTTTCTTCGACTGCCATTTTATTACTGGAATAAAAGAGCATCTTCGTATATTTGATAATATATTTGCTTTTGAGGAAGAAACGAATATTTTGACTAAACAATTTTAGGATGTTTAGTTTATTTCGAGGAGACCATGTTGTGAATAAGGACTCTATCCAAGCATAAACTCCATTAAAATATTATAATTATAATAGTGTACAGATCAATTAGGGTGAGCATTGCTGACTGGGAAATTGGAGTGAGAATATGGAATATAATCGGCTGTCCAATTTGATATTTTTTGCCTTTTAAGTTAGAAACTACATTTGGAATGAGATTTTTCTTTTTGATGGTTTAAAATAAATTTTTTTTTTCACTACTCGTTCACAGATACCCATGGTCAGTGGGTCCGCTACGTCCAGGATCAAACAATGCTAGGGTGGACCCCACCCGAAGGGGGCCACACCCCTCGGCCTATTTACTGACCTGACCCCAAGAGCTTTCAGGTTTCGACCCTATGACTTCCCATTGGCGAGGGCTCGGCTTGACCGATTGAACTAACCCTTGGGGCTATCGATGGTTTAAAATATTATTGTTAATGTATAAATAAATTAAATATTATGAAAAAATCATACTATATTCGTTATTCAAATTTGATATTCTAATATTTTTAATTTTCGATTATATATATATATATATCAAAAAGAGAAACATCTATTACACTTACGAATGGTTGCACCACTAAATACTGTCAGTACGGTCGCACTCCCTATCTTAAAATAATTTGATCCTTGAAATGAAATTTGGTCTTTGAGATGCAAATGTTTTTCTATTTATTTTAATGATTAAATGATTCAGTTTAAAAGAACAATCGGTGTGGCTTTGACGCCTTTTCTCTCCCTTTGGTATTTGGAACAGTTTGGTTCATTTATAGCCTAGTTGGTTTCAAAATTTGTTTTGAGCATGGTTAGAAATTGCAAAAACGCAATTTGGATATCAAATTCTTGACATCACCAATCATTTATAGTTGTGTTGTGTGCAAAAGAAATTAACGAAGATGCTTAAAAACTATGGATTGGCCTACATCACCCTAATCAATAGAAGTTATGGTATTTAATGATCATCCTAGTTGAATGGATCCAAATTCCAAGTATTTCCAAGGAGAATCCAGTTATGATTTTGTTGGAATTTGACAACTAATTAAGTAAATATGTGTAAATTGTATTAGTTACTGCCAAGTTAGTTTTATACCGGAGAAGCAATTATGTAATGGAGGAGGCTCTTATATAACTGATGAATGCCCGAACTATTGTAATCATGGAAAATAATTATTGATTGAATAAATAATTCAATCCCTTGCCCCTTGGATGTTTCCTTGACACCCTGTCAAAGTTTTACCACGTAAAATCTTGTGGTTTTTTACTTGTGTCATTGCATTCAGTTTCATTTATACATTTCTTGTTTAATTAACCGCTTCGCCAACAATTGGTATCAAAGCTATTGATTTGATTTGAGAAAACTGGGGACCCCTCGAAGAGAGATGCTGCATAAGAAAAGGTGAAAGAGAGACGCCGCGTGAAAATTGGGAGCCCTCGAAGACGCTGCGTAGTATCAATGCTGCGTGAAAATTGGGATCCCTAGAAGACGCTGCATGGTATCAAAGGAAGTTTGTGTCATTTACACCAAACATTTCCTAGATTTTAGCTTTGAGTACAACAACAAAGATTTTATCTGATGTGGAAGACTGAAACAGAATAAGTGTCCAGATGGAGGCGGCTCAGTCTCTGCCAAATCAACAAATTCAGATGGAGGCTAGACCTTTTTTGGAAAGTCGAGACTTTTGGAGGAAAAGGTGTTGAAGACGCAAAGCAAGTTGTTCAAGTTTCTAAACCAGTTCAGCAACCAGTCACTCTAACAAGGTCTACAAGGGAAAGAAAAACTTCCAAAAGGTATGAAGATTCTGCTTCATCTTTTGATTTAATTACTGAAGATGGGGAACCTTGTTGTTATCAAGAAGTAGTAGATGATACGGATAACGAAAAATGGAAAATGGTTATGGAAGAAGAAATGGATTCCTTAGCCAAGAAAAAT
>APFE030102099.1:9229-30786 GCA_000404065.3 Pinus taeda | reverse complement strand
TAAGGACTAACTAACTAAGAAAATAAAACTAAAACTATATATAAAGCTTAATACTATATAACCTAAAACCTAGATTTTATTACGAGAATGCTTCAAATTATTAATAAAAACCATAAAACCTTAATATATATAATAGTATTAATCATAAAGTTAGTAAATTAATATTTCTAAAACTTGATATATATAATAGAATAATATATAATATATATAATATATAATAATATTAATACCTAGAAATTGATATCATATTATACCTATCATGGATATTAATAAATAATTATATTATAATATTCATTAATCTAAGTAACATTACAATTTTTATAACCTAAGGACTATAAAACTATATTAATAAAACTAAACCTATATATAAAACTTAATACTATATAAACTAAGGTCTAAATTAATATTGAAAAACCTAGAACAAGAATAAATAACTATACACCTTAATCTAGAATTCTAAAAACTAAATCACTATCTGCATAAATTAATGTTAATAAAACTTTAACAAATATCTAAATTATATAATAGAATAAAATCTAAACTTTATTAAAACCTATATTAAAGACTAAGCTATATTAAAACTTTAGAAAAGGAAATGAAAAGGGACAGGGGGGGAGAAGACTAACCTGCTAGACAACTTACCTGGGGCTGGGCTCACGCTTCTTGATCTTACTGATTAGGGGAAGCCAGCTTCCGCTGATCTCCAAACCGTTGTCTCTGTTCAGATTACGAGGATGCTTCAAGATTTCGAGGGCTTCTCTGACTTTCCGTTTCTGATAATGGTCTTCTCTTGCGATGATTGATGCGCTTTCTAGGCAGATGTGGTGTTTAGTCTTCGAGGAGTGCTCTGCCAAGGCTGAGGTACGAGATCTTCCAATCCTAATGTCAGCACCATGCTCTTTCAGTCTTGTCTGGAGGGAGCGACCAGTTTCACCTATGTAGCTTTTCCCACACGAACAGTCTATTTTATAGACTCCTTTGAGTTGTTGTTTGTCAATATCATCCTTAACAGACTTTAAACTTTGTCTGATGGTGCCGGGAGCTGAGAATTGAGTGACAATGTTTTTCTTTCTTAGGATTTTCGCCATTTTATCTGTGACTCCTTGGATATAAGGTAGATTCTCCGATCAAAGATTCAAATAGCACAAACCACTTATTCCTACTTAGTTTGTGTTTCTCAACCAAGTAATTATTAACATTCCTTTGTACACATTCATTATCAACAGCAATTATAAATGAGGGACACAATTACACAGTATAAAGGAAGGGGCAACTCCCTGAACAATGAGTCTGCCCAACAATATATAGTATACAACAGCTTACAAAGCTTTACAAGTATACTTGGAAACCCCAAGTTTCATACTTAGCCAAATTTACAATCCAAGGCAAAACTCGGTTGCCTAGCTCGTTAGCACCTCCGCATGGTCGCCGCACGACTCACTAACGCTTCGTTCACCTTGTCGCACGATCGTGTTGTTTGCCTAACTCGGGTGCGCCTCCAAGTCGCCACACACGGGCACTTGCACCCGAGACACACCTCCGTCCACAATATCAACACTTCACCAAGTCACTGTGCACACTTGCACGACGGGCGGGCGCTCACTCGAGTCACCAAGACACCCGTGCCAAGTCGTTGCACAAACCGGGCGCTCCTCCGTTTTCACCGTCGGGCACCTTCGCACAAATTGGGCGCCACACACCCGTGCACACCTCAACCAACCGTCGAGCGCCACACACCCGTGCATGCCTTCACCCAAAACCGAGACCGACACCTAACTTCGTGCAGCCTTGCTCAACAATGGGCGCATCAACCAAATCTGTGCCTTCACCTGTTGTGCGTCCACCTTCTAGTTCTGCGCCTCTCCTTCACATGAGCGAAGATGTTGTGTGTTGAGAGCTTGTCCAAATGAATTACAACGCTTCTTGATATGTATGCATTGTAGGGGGAGGTCGTAGCTTGCCGACCCGACCTCCCCACGCCCTCACTTCATCGCAAAAGCCCTTAACTACAAGTCGGCCTTTGTATCTTTGTGGGTCGGCCGTGGGTTGAGCGTTTATGCTCGCCACACCTCTATAAATAGCTCGCCCTCCTTTCATTATGCGTGCAACACTTCATCGCATACCCAAGGGAACTCGCACTTCGTCCAACCGCAGTCGCACTTCAAGCCGGGAGCGCTCAAGGATCGGAGGTCCTTACACCTTCACTCCTTAATGAGGAGGGCCCACCCAAACCTACGACTGAAAAAACCAATGGCCCACAAAGCATAGAGTGTCTTGTCATCCCGTAGAACGAGCCATCCAGCCCTCGAGGATCTGATGGCTACAATCTATTTTGGATGAACCAATGTGCCCACCACTTAAAACCCAATCGGACCCAAAATGACAACAAACTTCTTTCTAGGAAATTTCATGTATGTTTTCTGTATTAACTCTCGATTAGTTAAAGTGCCCAACTCCCGTGTAATTTGGACCTCCCCGATCTGACAGCCCTGAGAAGATTTCGGGCCCATAACGTGCACGCCCTTTAAAATTCCAAACAGACCTGATGGGTGGCCTTAACCGCCGCTCTATAATTTTTTGGGTCCAAATTTTGAGCTATCTTCCATGCAACTATCCGCCTGATATCCGTTAGATGTTGGCACTCGTTGCCCTCAAAGGTTGTATGCTCGTCAACCTGCTCCCTCTTTACTCCCTTCCTCTTACCTAGCTTTGATGCACTATTTACTCCTTTCCTTCTTACTCTCGTCAACATGTTGTCTCCTTAGGTTGAATTATTGTTTGTCTTTCATGTTTTGAAGATATTCCCTATCTGCAGTTACCTGTCTGTGACAGTCCTCGCGCAGTTTCCTTGAGGGAGTCGCCTCCCACTCATAGCACCTGTTATCTCTTGTACAAAGCACACCCTCATTCTCCAGACGATCTGCTAATATATTGGCATTTTTGCGAACATGAACAAATCTGAGTGTTCTTAGGGCTCTTAGGTGGAGTTGAATATGTTGATAGACCTACAATAATCGCCAATGTTCTGATACTTTTTTTAGTACCAATCCATTGTCTATCTTTTTAACCGAGTTAATTGTCTATTCAAAATCTGTGTCTATAATTGTATTGTGTAAATTGTACTCAATCAAAATTTCTAAACATTACAATGATTAAACTAACTATAAAAAAATGATTAAATTAATTCACTTATACAATTAAATAAATTATCAATTGGCATCCCATACGATTAATAATTAACTCAGCCATTTGAATTAGTATAATTTCATATGCTAATCAACCCTACAATCCACTGCGTTGTTGCTGCATTCCTATCATACAGTCAATATATTGTCACAACTGCCTTTCTATGATACAACTGTCATACCCATTGTCATTCGTCATGTGGCCAACTTTTGCAACGACGGTGAAAATTAAAAGAGAAATTAGATTTCAATCCAACACTTTCTAGCAATCATCATGGAGAAGGATAACTGCAACTTCAAAGATCACAACACTCCAAAACCCAGATTTAAGGTTAGACAGCTATCATATTTACCTGGAAAATAAAGGTTATTACAACTGGTGTACACATTACACCAAGGAAATAATAAAATATCTGGAAAAAAGGTTTTTACAATAAGTTTAAGCCTATCAAGTAAAAAAAAAAAGCAAAAAGTTTATGATTTAAGTTAAAAATGTCTTTTTATTAAAGTAAAGTTTCGATAATTGGTGGAAGGAGGGGAAAAAGTCACTAAATATAAAAATATTTTTATATAAAAAAGGGCTAGTTTGAAGTTAAAATGAGGGTTTTAAACATATATGTATTTAAGAGTTTCTTAAGTCTTTAATTGCTTGAGGAATAACATTTTAATAAAATAAAGAAATATTTTGTTACGAAGATCGTTAAATTTCATGTTATAATATGGATTATTTCATTAAAGAAAATATTGTATATATAATTTTGAGGGTTAATTTAATTAATCGAGTTTTGGTTGATAAAGTATTTTTGTTATTAAGAGTTTATGAGTTTAATTTCTCTCGACACCTTCAAAGCGAGGATTTGTGGTTGAGTTTACAGGAAGTGATCCTTTCAGATAGATTTGTCTAGTACAAATATTTTGTGGATGTAATGGTCATCGATCTCTGGGGTCCATAATCCCCATAATTTATATAGAGAGAGAGAGAGGGGGAAAGAGATTTAAAAGTTTTGAAGTCTTCAATTGCTTGAGGCTTAATTATCATTTCAATAAAATGGATGAAGATTTTTTTATAAGATTGTCAACTTCATGTTATATTATCGATTATTTTCAGTAAAGGGAATAATCAAGGAGGAGATTAACATCGTTATTGGTATTAAATCATAAGGAAAATTACATTAATATTGATTTGGTAAATCAGTTATAATTGCATATCTAAATATAATAAAAAAGAAAGATATTCTTTCAGGGAAGAATATGAAATTAAGGATTTGCAAGTGACAATTATTGACTATGAATATGTGTCTCAAATCAAAGTGACAACTATGCATAAAGAAGAGATTGACATAATTCTTGGTTTACTTTGGTTTAGAACACTAGGTACTTTCATCTTAAACATAGTGAAAAAATTTCGATGTTTCTTTATACAAATAAAAATATGGCATTTCATTAAAATTACAATGAAGTTAGATTCAAAAGTACCTTCATCAAAATATCTTAAGGATATCTGAAAGGTGATCATTCAATAAAATCAAAGCTCGGTATCAAATATCCAAAAATAGTTTGATGAAGTTGTCACGAATAAAAATAAAAAATAAAAAGTTCTCACCTCAAGAATCATAATCAAAACTTGATAACATATATTAAGAAGTTTAATAATGATTAAAAGTTGCGGAAAACAATCTAGAACCACTTATATAGAAGAAAGCATTAAGGTCCTCAAATAAATAAATATATATATATATTATAATATTATATATAAAAGTTAAGGAGAAGGGAACAAATACAAATTCAATTAATATCATGATTCAAGTAAATGCCAACCTAGTTGAAGAAAAAACATATTAAAATTCCGAAGTACAAATGATTGAACTTCCAAGTGAAGATCTAGTGACCAATAAACCAACATTACTGCATGAAGAATATTGTAGTTCCCCGCTCTAGTTGACTGACCTTGATATGACATTAACATTGATTTAGCCTTAAGACACACATTATTCTTTGAGGACCTCAAGTTGAGGATTCAGACACTTGAATCTACTATTAGTGGATGTGATGAATGTGTTTATTTCCTAGTCAATGTTATGATGATGATAGCTTTGATGGATATGTATGTTTTCTACTGATGTTATGACCATGATAGCTTTGATGGATATGTATGTTTTCTACTAATGTTATGACCGTGATAGCTTTGATGGATATGTATGTTTTTTACTTATGTTATGATGATGATAGCTTTGATGGATATGTATGTTTCCTACTAATGTTATGATGATGATAGATTTGATGCATATGTATGTTTTCTACTAATGTTATGATGACTAAAGCTTTGATGGATACATGTGTTTTCTACTGATGTTATGATGACGATAATTTTTATGGATGTGTTCCTTATGTTGGTTACTTACATTAGTTATGGTTCACGATGAACAAAGAGGTGGGTGATTATGTCATGTTGATGATGTTATTATGTCAATCGCTAACACTTTGAAACATTGTTAATGATGATTATCAAGTATGACAAGAAACAACTAGATGCACTCGCATGTGATGAGTCGACGACATCTAGTTTGATGGATATGAATATTTTGTCCTTCAAATTTTAAATCTCAGATTGGATCTTGCTATCAATTCTAATGATGTGTTAGTGGTTGTAAGAACAGGTTAGTTGCTTGGCCAAATGCCTCACACATGGGTGATGGGGTTGTACAAATGGATGGAACTACATGGGAGGGGTGGAATAGTATCCTTGATTTCACCCGCTAGCACTCCCATTGTGACTTGGGATGGAAAGGTTGAAACACCTTCACCTTAAAGATCACAATGTTGTGGGGGTAGTTCCCAAATTTGGGTCGCTCACGAGGATTTTACTAGGGGCGCACATCAAGGTGGATTCCTTGATCCCCAACACCATTAGTCTCATTATAGTGGCAAACATAAGAGATGTTAGTGGTCTTTGTTGTTGCACCTAGACTTTCCCCTCGTAGCCACTCGATGCTTGAAGGGAAAGTGGCGTGGCACCCTTGGAACTTCAAGGGAAGTTCTTGAAGGGCATGACTGACTTGGAACCCTTGTCATCAAAAATAAATTGTTAGGTGTGGCACTCTTGGAACTTCAAGGGAAGTTCTTGAAGGGCAGGACCAACTTGCCACCCTTGGCATCATTAAAAATAAACTAATAAATATAATAATTATATGAAAATCCTACAAATTCACATCAAGTGGTAAAGGGCATTAGAACCAAGGAAATTAAATCAAGAATAAAACTTGGGGTAAGGGGAGAATAGGAAGAAATAAGATATTTTACCTTAAGAACTCTACCCTTCCCATGTTGGAAAATATTATGTAGATAATGTACATAAGTAACTTAATTAGGTCAAATGGGGAAAGAGGGACATAGATTTAAGTATAAATATTAACCCTAAGATAGTTAAGCTTCATTAAGAGAAGAGAGTGGTGAATTAAAATGAGATTAATAAATTAAACGTAGAGAAATTTAGAGAAACTCCATGTGGCAAGAGCCAACATAATAATATCCATCTAAGAGGAAAATTGAGTTAAATTAGGAAGTAGTTAGGGGACCAAATTTGATACTTATCAATTTACTTCTATAGTAAATGCAAATTAAGGAGTAGAAAGGGGGGATCAAGAAACAACTAGGAGAAGAAATAGGAAGTCTTGTTGGGGTGAGGAAAATTATTATTTTTAAATTACAATTTAAGTAAATAATTTTGGAGAGACTTGGTGAGAGGGTGACACATGGGTGGGTGAATAATCAAACTTTTGAATTAATAAAAATAATTAATTATGCATGAAATATCAAGTGTCACCTATGAAGCCTCCTATAAGATAAGGGGCAAGCCATGGGAGAAGGGACTTTTTAACCTATTGTTGGATGGATGAGATTGTCATTTGTAGTGGCAATGAGCAATAGTTGAGCTTGGTGAGGTAGAGGACTTTAGAGAGAGGACTCTTAAGCCAAGCTCACTTCTATCAACTAGCACACTTCCTCCATGACCTCCGGCGGGTCACTACATTTAGTCCAAGCACATCACCATTCACACTTAGAGGCGGATGACAAGAAGGGATTGCAAGTAGCGGCAAGTCAGGATTGAATCTCATTTCCTGGTGAAAGATACCTATGTTATGCATGCTCTTTTATATGATTTTGTTCTGCTTATAGTTAATAGCATGTAAAATCAATGATATGTGTAATGTATTGAATTTCATGAATGTTTGATGTAAATGCCTTCATATCTCTAAGTTTCCAATGCTTTTTTGTTTATGATTGTATTCCAAATTTATATACATTGTAAAAAAATAGTATAGGGATGGTCCCTACAAATATCATATACTAGAAGTAAACCATGAAAACACTATAAGAATGATAAGGAAATCATGTTATAATAACTCCTTAATCGACATCCAAATCATAAGAGTAGATATAGTAATCAATCTGTATATCAATATCACTTAGGATAGAAACAATTGACTTTTCTTTCAAAAAAAATTGATGTCAACACAATTAAGTCTTATGTTAACAATTCATCGTGGAAGTGAAACATTTCACATAGGATTGAATTAGGATCATCAAATCCTTTTATGATTCAATAATTTTTCTTAGCATTCATAGGTTCATATTGATCCATAAACTGTTGTGGATATTCTATTGGATAGTTTGTCACAACAAATTTGATAAAATTATATTTAAAAATAGAAATGTTTACTATGACGGTTATTTCCTTATACTTATGGATTTATTAAGTTACTATTTTCATGCATACAATATATAAAAAGCAAAAAATGGAGAACAAACAAAAAATAAAATCACTCACATCCATAATAACATAGGAGATGATTGAGAAATATCAGCTGGAAGTTGAGGTTGCTCTAATCTCAGTTTCTTTGGAAATAGATGCAAGCACAAAGGAGTGATA
Source organism: Pinus taeda (assembly GCA_000404065.3). Lineage (NCBI taxonomy): Eukaryota > Viridiplantae > Streptophyta > Pinopsida > Pinales > Pinaceae > Pinus > Pinus taeda. The sequence continues at coordinate 22,671 of APFE030102099.1, read as the reverse complement.
CATGTGGCCCATGTACTACTACAATACACAAACCCTCTCTGTTTTCTCTTTCTTTATCTACTTAGCTACTCTATTCTTCTATGGAACAAAATGCACTTGCTTAGAATAAGACCCCTTTTCCTCCTAGTGGCATAGTTATAACACAGTTTGATAGCCAACTAGGGGTTAAATTTGACCCATTCAACCCTTAATATTAGTTACAATTCAACCCTTCTAGATTTTCTTCCTAGTGACCACATGGCTAGCCCCATTTCTATGAGTAACAGGGGTTGACATGGCATCCTCTTGAATTATGGTGGTCAATTTCAATAGGTCAACTTATGGGAAGCATAACTTTCTCATATTAACTCCAATTGAGGTGATTCTTAAGCCATTGAAAGATATCGATGTGTAGATGATCATATTTAGTTTGATAGTAAGGTTGGGACCACAAAAAGTGGTCATTTTAAGGCTTCAAAATGGCTCTTATTGTTTTTCACTGGAATATTCCAAATTGGGATCACTGGTAAAAATGACCCTACAAGTTGATTCCCCCAAATTTCCAGTAAAAAAGTATCAATATAGATGAAAAATAATATATTTATCTATCTAGATCACATCTCCCATTTTTGGAGGCATTTGGTCCCCAAAATCTTTTATTAAATGAAGTGAGGGAATTTTTCCTATACGTTGCTTCAGTTGTACCATTTATCCTTGCTTGACAGCTATCCTTTCAAGCCAATATGGAAAAGGTCATGTTTCCCATGTCTTATAGTTCTTGACCTCTTCTAAAAAATGATATCATCTATCAACTCTTCATGAGAATCTAGTTCCAAATCCTTTACAGAAAGTAGGACCTCTTTCTCTTTTAAATCTAGCATGGAAGGCTCATAGAGTTTCAAATTTTCTACATTCATCATTAAGTAAATGTGCATGTATGGGGGTACACTAAGTCTATAAGAATTATCCAACCTTTCTAGTATGTTGAAGGGACCATATCATAGATTATTGATTCTCTTACATAGACCCTGTAGCCTCTCCTTGTTCAACTGTAATCATACTCTATCTCCCACCTTGAATGACCTCTTTGTTCTATGTTGACCAATATTAGCCTTGTACTTTTCCTATGACATCTTCAATGTCTTGTACTTGCAGATGTATCTTCCTAATATTCTCAACAAATTTCTCTTTCCTTAAGGCATCCCTGATGAGATACTCCCTCACTCCCCTGTATTAGCGTATGCTTTATCTAAAGGTGAAGGTCAAAAATATCCAAAACAAGTTTCAATTAGGGACTTACCAAGTAGAAGTTTCTATTGATTTGTTATAAAAGTGTCATATATATAGTCAATTGGGGTTATCCTGAGTGGTTGGGAGGAAGGAATGGAACCCTCCCCACCCAAGTTCAATTCCTGCAAGTGACATGACAAAAGTTGATAATAATGACAATATATGTATTCATCATATGGAATATATATTGTTGTACTTGTGAAACTAAGTGTTGTATGTATACCATATTTTCATCCCTAGTCTTTGAATCCCTCAAAATTTGCACCAAATTCATGTTGAATTCTTTTGTCTACCCATTTTATTGTGGATGGAATGTTGTTGAAATCTTCAACTTTGTGTCCATCTTCTACCACAATGTAGTCCAAATTTGACTAAGAAATCATATGTCCCTATCTGAAATGATGATGCTTGGTATCTTGAAGTGCACCCAAACCCAGCCCTGGAACAAGTTCACTCCTTCATGCCCATTCATGGTCTTTTCACGAGGAATTAGAACATACATCTCTTTGAACTTGTCAACTACCACAAATAGGTATTCATGTCCCTTCCTGGTTGTTGGTAAACCTCCCACAAAGTCCATAAAAAATATTTTACAAGGATGAGAGGGTACATGTAAGATATTATATAAATCATGCTTCATGTTACTAGGCTTGTTAGTAAAACAAAGCATGCATCCTCTTATGAACCTAGCTACCTCTTCTTGCATCCTGGGCGAATACACATACCTTTGTAAGTTGGTCATTATCTTCCCTACACCAAAATTCCCTACAACCTTGGAGGTTGTTGTAGCATTGTTCGGTTTTGGTGAGTTAGCATTTATTAGTTCAAAAAAATGAAAAAATGGAAATATATTTTAAGAAAATATTGAGTTAGGATATGGAAAAAAAAAAATAAAGAAACAAAATTTTAGGAATATTTTTATGAAGAAGTACATATCAAATAAAATGTTAGAATAGATGCCCTAAAAAAGGAAGGCAAAAATAAAATGTTAGATGAGAAATAAAAGAAATAAATAATAAATTTTGAAAGTGTTGCACATCCAAATGCTACTACTCTTAGTCAATTTTATTTTTGCAAATAAAGTTGTGTGCAGATTGTTTAAATGCCACACTAGTTCATACAATCCAATCGTACAATTTAATCATGATTGGATTACATTTAAATTATTTGTTAATAGGTAGCAAATAAAAGTGGCTCAACGGTTTAATCTAAGTCAATGGAAGCAATAAGGGATAGAAGTAGATTAATCATTAAAAGGAAAATGTTAAGTTGCTAGCCTAAATGCACTCGGGTGACTAAGATTGCAAAAAAAGTTAGGAAAGTTAAGGGTAGATAGAGAAATAAAATGAAATTGGAGCATGATAGGATTTTTATCCTAAGTTAAAACATTGGATATATGCATATGTAACGAATGGTTTTAATTAACCATAATGTGCTAAATCTCAATGATATTAACCCTTTATCCATTGATTCGCCCCACACTTGTCACATCTGTCATATCTGTTTCGACCCCACCATCACCTTCCACCTCACTCCATTAAACTCCCTCCATTTTCCTTTCATCCCTCACATCTCCCTCCAATCTGACGGCTTATATTGCTCCTCGGCCTTCCCTTGTCATTCGAACATTATCAACGAGGTGGGGTCCAAAGTCGACAGCTTTAGAAACCGCCTTCCGAAACTGCCAACCCCCGCTCCTAGTTGTTAAGAATTTAAAATCCCAAACTGCTTACTGCCAAACTCACCCCCGAACGTGGTTTTTGGCCTCCTCCATCACCGTCGCTCCCACGTCATTATCTCCATCAATACCTACTTCACTTCCTTTGTTCCATCGTCCTTACATGGACCAATCTTCTGCCTGTCTGCCCATTATACATTTAATTTGACACCCCTTTCAAATCAATATTCCATCAATCTCTTTCTTAGTCCTGTTGGAGAACTAATATGAATTTAGTTGTTGATTAACATACCCACTCCATTTTATGCCTTATAAACCATGTTATTTCATAAAAATTGTTACACAGTGCATTCTCGTAACTCAATTGATCACTAGATACTTGTAGCTTACAGTCAAAATGAAAAATTCACCATTCAAGCAAACTTTCTGTCATGTTCACCATGCAAACCGGAATCCAGGTTCACTCACTCTATTTCAATTGTACTATTTTTCTGTTATCACTATATTTCAGCCAAATCCTTCCCATTTCTGTCACCTTCAATTTGTAATCCAATCACCAGAATTCCTCCTAAGGGGAAGGAAGTTGCAGAAACCCCAAATCCTCTCATTCATCCACAAGTTGATTTCCATCATACACCTTCGCTGACAGAGACTGTAAAATCCATGAGTCCTTGTCCTAATTTCACTTTTTTGAGATCTATTGCTAGATGGAAGACCAATTCGTTGATCAAACGGATGAAATTGGACTTTGGGACTCCCATCTTCCTAATTACATCTTCCCTCAAACCCAAAGAGCACCTGAATTTGTCATAAAATGTCATGCATCTTATGACCCTAGTCAAAGAGATATTATCTCACCTACAGGAGAAATAGCATGCTCCATCTATGCTCAGTCCATTGACCAGATGTTGCAGGCCCCAACTATTGTGTCAAACACTCCTTTTTCTCATGAAATCCTAACAGAAGCCTATCAGAAACTAGATTTAACTAAAAGAGCTTAAACCCTAGAACTTTTCCTAGCTATAGATAGCCCTCTGCCTAAAATAAACCCTCCCTATGATTCATCTATATTCCCAGACAAAACCAAGAAAATTACCACCATTCTCTCTTATCTCCTTGGTTACTATTCTGATCAGTATGTAGATGAAGCCATCATTGGTTTCTTGTCTATCTTTTCTGTTGGTTCCAAACCCACTTTTCTTTTTAACTTTAGTCAATTTCTAGTTGAGGCCATTCATGAAGAATTTGTCCAGTTCAATACTCAAGAGGTATTCAAGTATGCTTCAGTGCTTGTATACCTTTTTATCTATTTTCAGGGAGACAAGTTTCCATTCACTTTTCAAAAGCTAGATGAAGAAGGGAACCAACAATCAGTTATCTTTTGGACTTCTATGGGAATGAAGAAGAAAGAAGAATTTTCATATAAACATTTCATAGAATTTTTTGTTCATCCAGCCATTAATCTTCTGAGAAGAACTCCAGAACCAAGAATTAGTGATGAAATTGTAAAATTTCTGCAGCTAGTTGACCAGGCCACAACAGGAGATCGGTACCTTTACCAAAATTATACAAAGATCAGAGTATATCGCTATGAGCTTCCACCTTATAAGATACCTAAGTACCTCCCTATGATAATTTTTGCATTAGAATATATTAGGCAGATGCTCAATGCAGATGAAGTGCATTTTGTGGCAGCAAAGAAGAAATCGCAGTTTAAGCTAAAGACTCAGGTTGGTCCATTCATCTGTAACACTAGAGCAGCAGGAGAAGAAGCAGGCAGGTTATTGAAAGAGATGAAGTTTTGCCTCAGCTTTACTTGGTCTTATGACCCAATGGGATTTATTTCAAAACTTATAGGAGAAAATAAATTCACTCCATATCATCACACAGCCAGACCTGAAATTGAGAAATATAAAATATGTTAGAATGGAAGGAAAACACCCTTCAAGAAGATGAAGAATAGGCAGTCTCTACTTGAAATATACAAACTCCACTTGCACAGGAAAAGACAGCCAAACGAGGAAGGGAAGAACAGTCATCCCCTACAACTGAAGTATCAAGTCAAGGCTTTAGAATTGTGCACAGAAAGAAGAGACCTGGGCTCTCTTTGAAGGTCAATGTAATTAATTAGTCACAGAAAGGAACATTTAACAAACTTGGAGAGACATCTATTTTCGCATAGTCTGGTGGACAGTCTACTCAGTCTCCCACTCATTCCACCACATCTCATGAAAAGCAGATGATTCAGACTAGCGAAGGCAGTCAGAAGGAAAAAAACCAAGAAGATAATATTTTTCATATTTTCAGTGAAATTAAGAAGAAGAATGAGGATTTAAAGTTGAGAACTTATACTCAATTATTGAAACATTCTTCCAGTTCTCAAGCCAGACTTCTTTCAGTGTTTGACTTTGAAAAGGGTAAAATGAAGAAGGATTTCTTACAAGCTCAGATTCCACAACCCATAACTATTGCACATTACCATAAGCAAGCATCCTTTGAATTCAATGTTAAAGATGTACATCCAATTGACCAAATTGAGATGCACAAACATATTAGCCAAATGATTGCTTCTACCTTAACTAACATTGCCATAAGTCTGTCAAAGTTGCAGGTTACCTTGGTTAATACACAGTGACAGCTTAAGCTTGAAAAAGTTTCCTCATTGGAAAAAGACACCAAGATCAAAGCTTTGGAAGACATGGTACTGAAGATGGGATATGATCCCTCCGATATAAAAGCTGCAGAAGAAAATGTCAAGAAGAAAAATGCTGAGATTTCAGCATTAAGGAAGAAACTCAAATTTCCAGCTTCAGAGGACCCAATGACTAAAGAATTTGGAGAAACTGGGACTCAGAAATTAGACATGATGAAACTCATTATGGAACAAAATCTACAAATAAAACAGATGGAGGAACAAATGGAAAAACTTGTCAAAGAGAAAGAGGAAGCTCTGAAAAAGGCCAATATTCCAATGGATGTAGTTACTCTTACAACAGTCTCTATAACTAGATTTTCTGCCTCAGGCACAGCAACAGTCATAGGTACAGCAGAAGGAGTTGAACAACTTGTTAAAGCTGTTGAGAACCTACCTATTTAGACAGAGGAAATTAAGAAATTGCAAGATCATCTGAAGACACTACAACACCTGAAAGCGGTTCCAGAGAGCTCACTTGCAGTTAAATTATAGAGGGCAAGAGGTCCAATTGAGAGATTGCATAATGAAGTCAAAGACTCTTACCTCGGAATTACACTGGGTTTAGTAAAGGAGAATATATGGGGGTAGATTATTGAATCAATCAAAGATATCTTGCCTTATATCAGAATAATTTTTTATCAAAATGACTTGTTGGAAAAAGCTCAAGAATCTATTGAAACTATCTTAAATGAACTTGAGGACAAGCCAGAAACAGCCACTGAAATAATCAAGTTTTTAAATTCTAAAGATAGCTATGAGCTTGAGGAATTGGTTATTGATGATAGGACATCAGTAATTATGGAAGTGAAGAAAGTTATTACAAAGAAAAATCTCATTCTTCAGTTGAAGTAAAAATGCAGCAGTGTCAATGTCATAGTTCAACGTTTTTTCAGCAGGTTGAAACCCTTGACCAGCAAGGGTTTGTCCTCCATATTTGTGTTAAATTATAAGTTAATTCCTATTGAAGACTATGTCTGCAAGCTTAGAGAGGTTGTAGCCCGTGCAACTACAGTTTCAAATATAAAGGGTACGACAACACCAAATCTTGTATTGAGCGCACTCCAAGATACCTTTTTCATCCTTAATGAAGTAAAACACATATTTTTAGTAAAACCCACTTTTACTAAATATACAGAAATGGATTAGGTTTATCAAAGGGTAATTAAGTTATCTATCCCAGATGAAAAATGCTAGGAACAATGATTTACTTTATTGAAAGAAGGATCAACAACATTCAAAATTTTGGGGAACAGTCATCAATAGTTCAAAAACATTCAAAATTTTGGGGAACAGTCATCAACAATTCAACAGCTAAATAGTGACAAATCGACTATCATTTCATTTTTCTGATTTTGTAATAAGTTATTTTTGTAAAATTGTTTAAGATATTTTCTTAACACTAAAACTTGCATATATAACTCCCTTTCACGAGTTATTAAGGGTTTCACCCTTGAAGAAACATTTGTAAGCACTAAATGTACTCAGCTTTTTATGAATCACTAATAGGAAATCAAAGGATTTTGAATTTTTATTCATACAGTTTTGTATTCCTTGTAATTTTTTCCATCTTTCATTCACTGTGTTTTCTTCATATTCTTAAGTTTTACAAAGATAACCAAGTAGGAGAAGTTATGTTTCAACTACTCCTAAAACTCTCTGAAGTGATCATCTTTAAAGAGAATGAATTACAAAAATTGTTTAAGTAATTTCGTCTAAATCATAAAATTATCAGTCTCTTTGTAATCTTGGGCATATTTTGTTAAATCTTTCTTAACATTGTTTGAAGGTTTTTCTTACTTATGGTTATTTGATTTTCTATTTGAAAACCGTAATAGTCATATCATCTTTCTATTTATACTCATCACTAGATAAGCTTAATCATTGTGTGGATTTTAATAGCATCCCTTTGTTTAAGTATTAGTATTATTCAAAAAGGTTAGGCATCACTGTTATAAATCTGCTTCATACATTGGTCCTCCAAAATTAAAACAAAACATCCAAAACATTTTATATTCTCTGGCATGATAGCTGACCAATATCATCTCAAAGATACAACATCAATCTGGCGCCTTTTCTGAGGACTCGAATATGATTAGTTTCCCTAGGACAATGATATAAATCCTATTCCTTTAAGCGTGACTAAAGGTATAGATAGGTCAAAATCCTGCACCTGGCGACTCCACTGTGCCAAACTGGCACCTTTTAAGCACACTAGATCTTGTTCTGAATCTGACACAGTTAATCCTCTGTCAAACCCAGAAAAACTTGTGAGAAGGGAAAATCCTAAAAAAAGACATCAACCATCTTCTTCTTCTTCAGCGTTGCAGTCTAAAGATATATTACCATTTGATCCCTATAGTAACATTCCATCCAATCTAAATTTGACACAATTATCACCTAGGGTTTATAAACTCTTAGATAGGGGAGTTGATTTTAAATCAGTTTTCCTCATTCACTCATTTGAAACGTGTCAAGAACCCCCATTGCCATTAGGATCACCTAAATTTGAGTCTAACTTGGGTGTTCATTTACTTGAATACAAACCTACAGACTTCATATCCCCCACTACTTATTCATTTCCTTCCACTTCTCAACAACTTGGGGGGACCTTTTCTATAGATTCAAATCCACTCTTTGAAACAAAAGAGGATATTCACTCTTAGGTCTAGAAGTTAGTTATTAAGACTCCCTTAAAGTCATTCAGGACATCTCCTCCTTCTTTATCCCCTCCTTCTTCACCTCCACGTAGTTATACACCCTCTCTATCACCATCCTCTTCTTCTTCTTATTCATCCACAAAAACACCTCATACACCACCTTCTACTATGTAATTCCAACCTATTGTACAGACCAGATATGCAGCTTTAGTCTTACCTCAAAACCTTGATGCATACCCTCCTAGATATTTAAAAAACCTTCCTAGGTATAATGGAGAAATTGGTTCCTCAGCTAAGGACCATCTTCAAGCATTTCTGTATTTTGCAGATAATATGAATATTGAGCAAGAAAATTTTTATATGAGGTTGTTTATTCAATCTCTTGAAGGAAATGTGAGAACTTGGTTTAGGAAGTTACCTGCAAATTCCATTAGGTCTTGGGAAGAGTTAACAAATATATTCAAAAACCAATGGGGTATGAAGAAAGATGCTCTTTACTTTTTGACTGAGTTTGAAGAACTTAAAAGAAACTTTGAACAACCAGTATCTAATTTTATTAAAAGGTTCAACAAAATTTATCATAAGATGCCCCCTGATTGCAAACCCCCTTTAGTAGCAGCCAAATCTAGGTTTTCAAAATCTTTTGAAGATGATTTTGTTGTAATGTTAAGAGAAATAACTTCTAGGACTCTTGAAGACATGCAAACTAATGTCATAGAGGTGGAAGCAAATAGGGTTTCCTCAGCCACTTTAAAAGAAAAAGAGGAAAAGGCCCAAAGAAAGCTTAAATCTAGTCAGGAGGCCTCTACTTCATCAAAGACTAAAACTAAAGATTCTAAAATAGATGAGATAACTTCACCTCTTATAAATTTATCCAATAGAATTTCCAAGATTGAGACTCAACCTAGAACAGTTCAACATATGGTCACTCGACCTCAAAATCAGAATCAAGGTCAATTCAAAAGAAATTCACAATTACAAATTCTCCAAATACCTAGTAATGGTCAGTAGGTTCCAACTCCTTTACTGATAGATGAGAAATAGCCTAATGATAATTCCATGACTATCACTGAAGATATTAACAATATGGATACCTCTTATGGTCAGACCACTATTATTCATCTTTCACAATATGAGCAAGTTCAACAAGATCAAGAATCATCACATGTTTCCAAATACCATGATTTCTCTTGAATTCTTAATTGCATAGCTAAACAAAAGATATGATCTTAGACCTAGACCTGGACCTGGAAGACCTCCTAAGGAAACTTCAACAATTGGACCTCATACCAAATCTATTGAAACTCAAACAACTACTATTCAACCATTAAATAAACCAATTGATACAGCTCAAATTGAAAAAATTGTCTTAACTGCATTTAATGTTGAAAAGGAGTTAGAAAGAGTTAAAATCCCTATACCACTTTCAGAACTTTCCAAAAACCCTAGATATAAAAATCAAGTTTTTCAGATGGATACAAAACACCTCTATTGATTTGTAAGAAGAGCTTCGGCGTAAATCACATCAAAAAGACATTTGTCGACGCGTTTCGAACCAACCAGTGTGGTTCATCATCAGGACAAGTTGAAGACACATATCTGGCTTAGCAACTTAAATAGACTGAGCAGAGACTCCAACGGCTACCTAACGGCTAATTTGGACACAGGGTACAGGTCAAAACTAGATAATAAATTTAATATTCTTTTTATTTTTATTTTTATTTTTATTTTATTTTATTCTCGGTAGTGGTTACAACCGTGAGGTTACTTTTCTAAGTCGTAGGTTAGGTAATGGTTCTAAGCAATTTTTAAATAACAAAGATCTTAATATATATAGTTGCGATAGGAAAGGCTCGATTAAGGTTGTAGGTAAATATGGAGATAGCAATATCATTAATGACCTTAACAAAAATAAAGAGGAGTGTAGGAGTAATATGATTAATTTAGATGAAAAACTGAATGAAGGCTTTATTGATAGGAACAATTTATTTAATGAAGACATTAATAATATGAATAATTTACATATCAAGAGAAATGAAGATATAGATATTAATAATATGAATAATGTACATATTAACAAAAATAAAGACATAGACATTAATATTATTAGTGACTGTAACAATAAGGTTGGCAATACTATTAATAATCCATGCAACCCAAATTATATCAATTTGGAGGGCATTATGGACAGCGATATTAAAGAATATAATAATATGAGCTTTAATAATAAGGGCACTAATAATAAGTTATATAGCAACAACAATTATAAGTTGGATAATTGTAATATAATTTTTAATAAGAATAATATCAAGAATAATTTAGGTAATATCAGTAGTCAAGTTGATAGAAATAAGTGTTTCATTAACGATAGTGATTCTAATAAGAGTAATTTATGTCATGATGACATTGTTGGTCCAGGCCTTAGTAATGAGTATGAGGACCTTAGAAAAAAGGTCTCTCGTCCCTCGTCCAAGAATAGTAAGGTCGTTAACCTTTCAAGCTTTTCTTTCTCCCCTGAAGTTTTTAGTCTTTTAAGCAAGGGCTTAAACTTTGCCCTTGCCCCTAGAAAGATCCCTGTAGATGACATTATTTGCGATGTGGAGCAGGGAATTAAAGATCTGCCTGATAATATTAAGGACACGATCAGGCAGGATTGTGTTGTCGTCCTCAGGAAGGCTAAACCCCCTCGGAAGAACCTCAGCAAGGAAGAGTTAGGTGCCTTAAAGTCCTTAAATTAGAATGAAGATATCGTGGTCCTTAAGGCGGATAAAGGAGGGGCGACGGTCATCCTCAACAGAGAAGATTACCGTAAGAAGATGTTAGATCATCTTCACAACAGTGGCAGTTATAAAAAACTTGCTAAGAACCCTCTGAAGAAGGTCTCTAAGACAGTGGCTCTCGCCATCAAGTCCAGTGGCTCGGTGAGTTCCCTGTCCCGTAGGCTCATTGAGAGCAATCCCATTGCTCCCAGAATTTACGGGGTGCCCAAAATTCAGAAGGAAGGAGCACCTCTGAGGCCTATTGTCAACACCATCGGAGGGCCAACCTACCTTCTAGCCAAGTTTCTGGCTCTCAAGCTTAAGCCCCTGGTTGGCCGCACTGAGTCCTACGTGAAGGACTCAGCATCCTTCATCATGGATCTCAAAGACATTAAGCTTGAGCCTGAAGACATTCTGGTTAGCTTTGATGTGGTCTCATTGTACACTTGCATCCTGATAAAAGAGGCCTTGGAAGTGATCTATCGCCTAACAGATCCTGATACAGCCCATCTGGTGGAGGTATGTCTCACTTCCACGTTCTTCTGTTTTGAGGGTGAGTTCTTTGAGCAAACCTGTGGTGTTGCCATGGGTTCCCCCCTCTCCCCGATTGTGGCAAATCTTTTTATGGAAGATTTCGAGGCCAAAGCTCTAGCCTCAGCTCATCTCCCTCCAAAGCTTTGGAAAAGGTATGTAGATGACACGAATGTCATCTGGTCCCATGGCCATGAGGAGCTGGATCTCTTCTTTAATCACCTCAATGGCCAGTCCTCAGCTATTAAGTTCACCATGGAAAAAGAGGTCAATGGTAGCCTCCCTTTCCTGGATATTCTTATTTCTAAGAAGGAGGACGGCTCTCTCTCCCACTCTGTGTTTCGTAAGAAAACTCACACGGAGCAGTATCTTCACGCCGATTCCCACCATTTCTCGGCTCAGAAGATGGGGGTTCTTAACACCCTAGCTACTCGTGCCCTCAGGATTTCGGACGATGAGAGCATGGATAGAGAGAGATCCCACCTCCTTGATGTCTTTGTGGAAAACGGATATAGTAGGCACCTAGGTCGGAAAGCTTTCCTCAAAGCCTCCAGAAATGCGTTAAAGAAAAAAGAGCCTAAGGAACGCCATCTAGGTGTCCATCTTCCCTATATCCAGGGGACCACATACAAGATTGCGCGGATCCTCAGAAGGTTTGATATTCCCTCAACCTTCAGGCCCCTCAAAACCATTTGTAATTCCCTTCATTCGGTGAAAGATCCTGTTAACCCTATGGACATGAAGGGTGTTTATTTGATTCCTTGCTCATGTGGGACGCCCTATATAGGAGAAACAGGGCGATCCATCCAACAAAGAATCTGTGAACATGCTGCTGACCTGAGACATGGGAGAACAAAGTCTTCAGCCTTAGCTAAGCATGCGGACAAGACCAGGCATCATGTTTGTATAAAGGAGGCCAAAGTTATTGCCAAGGTGGCCCAGTTCTGTCATCGTAAGTTAAGGGAAGCCATAGAAATTGAAAAAAGGCCTATCAATCTCAACAGAGATGATGGCTGGAAGGTTAGTAGATGTTGGATCCCCGCCCTGTCTTCTTAGGGTCTCTTTTCCCGCCCCCCGCCCCATTGTCTTTCTGTTGCTCTTCCTTCTTCCCCCTGATTCCTTATTTTTCCTCCTCTTCAGCCTTGAACTATGTCTTCCTGTGGATTTTCTCTTGTCCCTCGCCTCCTTTATCTCTTTGGAGCGCTTCCTGGTTTCTTCTTTTCCGTAGTGTTCTTTTAGTATTTTCTCCTCTATTATATAAAGTTATCTATAGATGTTGATAGATGTCTATTGTATATTCCCCTTTATGGGTTTATGAGTGTTATTATTGATATTCTACTTAGGTCTAGATACATACTTATATATAGATATAAGAAATTTCGGTTATTTTTCTATCTTGGTTTCTTTGAGTTTTATTGATGGTTAGATAATTATTTAAAGCTCTCATAGGGTCATTTTGTTTCATAGTTAATTTTTGTTTAGTCTAGTTTCTACCTTACTTAGTTATTTATATTCTTATCTAGATTGCATTTCAGTATTTTCATGTATCCATTTACATAATTAATTCTATTTAGTCTACGTTATAATTTTATTTATGTGATTTACATAGATTTTTATATCTTTATTGCATTGTATTACTTATATTTGGTTATCTAATCATTTGGTTAAATTAGCGATGTATAAGTTTGGCATATCGAGATATCCTTTAACCATTTGACATTAGTTAGCTATTAAAATAATATATACATATATATAATATTATTACTAATTGTTATTTTTATATAGATGTTATTATTATATATATTATATATTATATTATTATTATTAGAGTGTAGATTTCCCGATATTCATTC
>APFE030102093.1:0-16118 GCA_000404065.3 Pinus taeda | reverse complement strand
GTATAATAAATGTCATGAATACTCTTTATACCTTCTTTTGTTTGGACCTCCATAGCTCCTTTGGCAGCAACCTCCAATGATTTATCATCACCAAGCTGGATCTTGGATTTGAAACTTCCATCCTTTGCTGAAAACAACTTCTCATTCCGTGTCATATGGTTAGAGCATCCAGAATCAAGGTACCAAACATCTTTACTAGTATTTTCACCTTTCGCATAAGATAAGAATAAGTGATCTCGAGGATACTCACCACTTTCTTGAGCATAATTACCATTTTTACCTTCTTTCAATCTGCATTCTCTTTCAAAGTGACCATACGTGTTACAATGGTAACATTGAACATTTCTCTTATCAAATCTACCTCTACCTCTTCCTCTGAAACTACTTCTTCCACTTGAGCCACCTCTTCCTCTACCTCTTGAATAATTTTGGTTTTTCCATTTACCTTGACCTTGATGGCTTTTGGTGCTGCTGCTACTTGCATCTTCATTCTTTGTAATTTGTAATTTAGAGGAAAAAGCTTTCTCTACAGCTTCAAAAGTTTCCTTCAATCTTTCTTCATGAGACATCAAAGGTCCAACCAATTCATCAAACTATAGTTTTGTTAAATCCTTACTTTCTTCCATGATTATTGCAACATGATTCCATCTATGTGTTAAAGATCTCAATACTTTTTTAATTAAAACTTCATTACTTAGAGCTTCTCCAAGTGTAGCCATTTTATTGACCACATCTTTCACTCTCACACAATAGTCACTCATACTTTGAGCTTCTTGCATCTTGAAATTCTCGAAATCTCGCTTCAATGTCTGAAGCTTGACCACCTTAACTTGATCACTACCTTGGTAAGCTTCTTGTAGAGTCTCCCACGCAAATTTGGCAGTTTTTGCTCCTGATATTCTTGGAAATAAGCTCTTATCAAGAGCTATCTGAATGTGAAACAAAGATTGAGCATTCTTCTTCCTTGCTTCCTTTCTTGTTCTTCTTTCATTGGCTGTAAGAGAATTCCAATCAGGTGGCTCCTCATATCCTCATTCAACAATCTCCCACAAATCTTTTCCAATCAAAAATGTTAGCATCTTAATGCACCAATAATCATAATCGTTCCCATCAAATTCTGGAACTAATATCTGGTTAGAATTCGACATGATTAACTTTGGGGAAATTCCAACAATACAACTTTAACCCAAAATAATTTTACGTGCTCTCATACCACTTGTTGAATATGAAATGAATTATTTCAAGCAAATTAAGAAGCCAACAGTACTATGAAGAACAATACATATAAAAAAATATAGATAAAACAATTAAAAAATATAGTGACTGTGTGAGCTAGAAACTGCTGCAAATCTCATATATTGATTCAACTGTTAACTACATTATTAAATAGTAAAACTATTACTAAAATCAACTCTGGAATAATTCTACTACAATTACAACTAATTTCTAGCACTTTCGAACAGCACTGACCACCCTAACAATCTGCTGCTTTAGTCCCTAACAATCTGCCGCTTTAATCCCTAACAATCTGCTGCTTTATTTTTGCAGTGAACACAAAATCTGCTCGCTACTTTGTCACCATTTTACATAACTAATTAAGCATTAACTCTAACAATAATAATAATTTATTTATTTAAAAAAATAGAAAATTTGAAATTAAAATTAAATTAAATACTTAATAATTATAATTGTTAATGAAACATTTTGACTTAATCAAATTAAATAATAAAATATTTTATAGTTGTACTTGTATTTTTTTAAATGTAGTTAGATGTAGTCAAAATGTTTAGATAACGGAACACATATTCCACTACATTGTGTCTTTTAATTTAAAAAATATATATATAATATTTTGATTATGAAAATAAAGATGTTTTTAGGCATGTGTTATTTATATTGGCCCATAATAGTATACCAAATCTTACTTAAATGTTAATACTATCCATGGCAAATGGTGATTATCTATGGTTAAAATCTTTCTAAGTATTAACTCTTTATGTTCTTATTAAATGAAATTTAAATATATGTACAAAATTATTATTTTAATCTATATGGTAAAATGGATCAAGTTTGACAAGATTGTTGGGCTAAAATAACATTGGGACGGTTTTGTCTACTCATTTTGGTTCATCCTCAAGACAAGTTGAATGAACAAATCTCTTTACATATTAAATAGAAAAAGCACAACATCCCTTTACCACGTAATGGCTATATTGACAAGGCATAGGGAAATGGTTAGTTTGCACTAGATTAGGGGAATAAACTTTATTTAATTAAATAAGTTAATTCAGTTATTTACATTATTATTAAAATAAGAGTAAATGGACCATTTTATAATTATAAATAAATAAATAAATATATATATATATATATATATATAATATATTATATTATTTTATTTTCTTAGTAAAAACTAAATTCTATTAACTAAAATTCAAAATATTTTTACATGGAATTGAGGCTTCAGGGAACAGAGCCCAAGAGCCATTAACATTGCAGCACTGCCCCATAACTGTAAGAAACTAGGGAAAACATTAACATACACCCACCAAAATGGGCGTTAGAAACATAAATAGGCTAATAGAAAGAGAGAGAACCATATAAGGAGAGTTGAGAGGAGACATCCTTGAAGAGGTCGGACAAATTCAAAAGGAGACATGCGGTCACACATGTCAGTCATCTTCCGCGTCCTCCACATGAGTCTTCTCAACATCCCGACACGCACTGCCCATACCGAGATTCCCCTTTCCATCTGTCGCCTTATTGAGGCTAGTGGTGCCTGTATCCCTTTCTGCCTCAATTGGGCCACTATCAACTAAAAGGAGGAATACTCAGGGGCTGAATATCCTTCTAACCAGGCTCAACCTCCTGCTTAATTTCCTGAACTCCCTCATCCATGGAGGGCTCACTGCTGTGAGAAGGGTTGGGCATAATGCACAACAAAGGGGTGACTTGGTTTTCTTCCTCCTATAGAATAATGGTAATGTGAGCAATAATCAAAGGCTGGTTCAAGTTGCTCTGAAACTTGAAATGCGTCATTTGGAAGGCGCTATTAGGAATAGGCTTGCGAGTAGGACTCACGGGAGGAAAATCCTCAGGAGAGGAGGAGAGGTTAATGGGAAAGTGAGCTGGGTCTGCCAATTGGCTGACGGGAGGCCGCTTGCCACTCCCTTGGTGATCCCCAGAGCGGTTCCTCTTTCCATGGTGCTTCATTTTAACGAGCAAGGGAAAGGACACAAAAAAATCAAGGAAACTAGTGCTAGAAACAAGGGAGGGACCAAATTGGACCAGAGACCAGTGAGCATAGACAGTGAAGACTCGAGACGGAGAGATGGCATAGTCAATACAAAAATCAAAGGCTTCAGAGAGCTTACCCCGAGTCACCAAACTAATCCCCCTGTGGAAAGCGTTGGTGCACTCGAATAGCTCCCAAAACGAACCAGAGCGAGCTTAAACTTGCCTGTGAAGACGAGAGCTTGGAACCAGAGAACTGAATGTCGGAGGTGGTTTGTTCCCAGGAAATCGCCATGCTTATAACCATTAACACGGTGCGTTGGAGCACGTCCTTCATTAATGCAATAGGCCTACATTGTCCTGCCTTCATTAAAACATTCCTTCTGCGAGAGATAGGAATCTCGAACGCCACACTGCTCTATAGGTGGCAGTACCTGGGTTCTTTACTCTGCATGGTGGACAATCAATGTTCGGTCGTCACCCGCATCCGGGGGAAATTCCTCCTCCTGTGTCATTTCCTTCTGCACTAGATTATTGAAGTCAAGGAGTTGTGAAGCAGTGGCTAAGCGAGAGAGTGACACGACGTAGAGATGCATCCCACAATCAACTCCCATATTTGCTAATAAATCCGCCACTTTGTTCCCTTCTCGGCGAATGTGTTTTAGAGTGATTGCTGTGTGGGAATAGAACCAGCGTTCAATAGCTCGTAGCCTATTTTCCATTCGTCACTAACTTTACAAGGTGGGGATCCTTGAAGGATTCTATAGACCATTTTGATAATGATTTGTGAGTCTCCTTCTATTATGAGGGGAAAGAGGTCCTTATCATGAGCCACGAGTAGACCTTGCCATAGACCCTCCAATTCAACTGAATTATTTGTATCCCATCCTATAGATCCCAGGAAAGTTAGGATTGGAGTCCCCTTGTGATTTCTAAAAATTCTGCCAAAGCTTGCATTCCCTAGGTTGTCTTTTGAGGCCCCATCAAAGTTTAGCTCGAACATATTCTCAGGAGGAGGGGTCCATTGCATGGGCTGGTTGTTCTTTGGCTGCCTTGTTCCTGTAGTTAGCTCATCTTGCTTCTGTTCGAAATTCCAATTGTTCTAGATTTATTGTTCTTGGGGAATGGTTAGGAAGTCCTCTTGATACCAGGTTTTGAGGAATATGGTTTCTTCAATATTTTGGTGGAGAAGTTTCCATATTTCCTCCAACGATCTGGTACGATCCTTGAATACTCTACCATTTCTCTCCTTCCAAATAGCCCATGAGACAAAGCCTGGGATGAGTTTCCAAAGGAAATTAAGGATTTTGCTTTGATATGGGTTGTGGGCCCACTTGTGCACAGTATCCCTAATGACTTCATTGGATCCACCGTTCCTTTGGCAGCGAAAGCTAATTTTTTTCCATATCTTTTGTGCTAATGGGTAGTGGTGCATCAGGTGGATTATGGATTCCTCATTCTGTTTGCAATTTGGACATATGGAGGGCCCATGGAAATTTATTTTTCTTAAATTGTCCCACGTTAGAATCTTGTTGTGACAGAGGAGCCAAAGAAAGGTGGACACCTTCGGCCATATGGAGGGGTCCCATATTTTACTCCATAAGATATCTACCACCATGTGATCCTTTATAAGGATATTATATGCATCTTTCGTTGAGAAAATTCCTTTTTCTTCATATCCCCATCTGAGGATGTCCTTATCCTCAGAGTGTAGAATTTTCCGTTTCAATAGTTTTGTGTCTAGGGTTTGTTGAATTTGTGCCTGCTCCTATCTGAGGATTTGAGAGGCTCAGGGCCATTCTCTGTACTCAAGATTTTCTCCAAAAGTTTCCTACCGTATCAAAGGGACGCATATCTGGCATTAAATTAGGAATGAAAGAGAGCTCGTGTTTGAGGGCGAGCATGTGCTACCAAGAGTCTTCCCAAAACCTTGCACTGCTGCCATTCTTGGTTTCCCAAAAGCTATGTTGTTGAATGAGGCTTTTATGTTGTTTGGCTGAATTCCACATGATTGATTCTGAGTTGAGCTCTGATAGTCTAATTAGTTCCTCCATTGGACAATTTCGGGCATATTTGGCAGTCCCTAGCTAGGCCCAAGGTGTGCGAGGTTCAGTTAGCCATTTCCACCATATTCTTGCCCCCATAACTTTATTTCTGTGGGAGGGTTCTCGTAAACCAACACCTCCTTTTTTTGGAAGACATGCTGTGGTCCATTTGACAAGAGCCCATTTTCGCTTGGGTCCATTACTGCCCCAAAGAAAGGATCTTTGGAGAGAGATGAGTTCCTTGAGAACCCATTTAGGTGCCGCAAGGATGGAGAACAGGTATAAGGTCATAGCTTGAAGAACAACTTTTATGAGAACTAACCGGCTAGCCATGTTGAGAGATCGATGGGTCCAAGAAGACAGACGCATCTCTAACTTTTCTAGCAAGATCTTCTAGGATGAGTGCTTTAGGGCAGAGGCTATCACATGCGCGCCTAGATAGGTAAAGGGCAAGCTAGCAGAAGAGAAGCCTAGAATACGGATAATGGCCGATTTTATGGGAGGGGGGGTGTGAAAGAAGAATATCTGAGATTTGGCTTTATTGATAGATGCACGAGAGGCTTCTGAGAAATTAGACAAAAGGGCTTTGAGTTGGCGTGCCTTCTCGACAGAGGGGTGCCCGAACAACATATTTTAATCTACAAATTGTTGGTGGGTAAAAGCAGGGGAATTGTGGAAGGAGAGGCCTTTGAGATGCTTTGATTGCTCGGCCAACCTCATTCTGCATCCTAAACATAAATATATATTAAAATAAGTAAACTATAAAATAAACTAATTAAGATTGTTAGTTATCAAATTTATTATATATAAATATTAGAGTAATTAATAGTTAGTTAAAAAGTTATAAAAAATAGAGTAAAAATATAAATAGTTAGCTATATTTTTATTAAAATATAATGTAAAGGGACCTTTTCATACACATATATTTATAAATACTAAAATAAATTAATTTTAAATTAAAAGTTATTTGTAAAAGTTATTAAAGATATAAATATTAGAGTAATTTAAGGGTTAGAAAGAAAAATTTAATATTTAAAATTAATTAATAGTTTGAATAAACTAACAAAAGCATCCCAATGTGATTGTCGTGCAAGAATATTCTCAAACTTGATATGGATCATAGAAGCCTAAATTCAAATTGGATCAAGTTTTTAATGTCATAAGGATTTAAGGGTTTAATGTATATATTAATGTTTTAAGAAAGATCAACTTTAAAATAATTCAATGAACATAAAAATGCTTTGGAACCTAACGCACAACATTTAGAAGTCTAGGCTAGAGACGTATTCCGGTGTCGTAAAGCGTGGTAACTATTGCTTTCATCGTAGGTTGGGTGATTCCTCCTCTTTGAGACGACAAGTACGTGCTCCCACGTACCTTCTAGTATATATTGGGAGGGAGACCACAATAGGCTATATCCTTTATCCTTAGGAAGTCGTGTCTCCTACACTATCGATCGCAATGCACTGAACACAACATTTGGGAAGATTGATTGTCGTACTATAAAAAGTATTGTGCAGTTTTGCGATTGGTTTGGTAATCCCTCTGTCTAGATTTCCACAGCAGTCACTTTCGTTCCTTTTCAGACTCCTTAAAAGAAAAGATCCATCTGAGCACTTGTCACTTCAGGCCCATTAAAAATCAAAGGCGACTAGAGTAATTTTTAGCTTCTTCTCGACTCTTAAAAATTGAAAAAGCAAGTTGTGTCAAAGCGTCATAAAATTTATGTTAATCAGAATAACGTCACTGTTTCCTCGTTGATCTTAGGTTGAGAAAATGGAGTCCACCAACCAGGGATTTCCCCTTAGGGAAAATCCTAGTCCTTTCTACTCTTGGGGAGATGTTGGTGCACCTCATATGGCCACATTGTCACTTCCACGATTGACAATTGGCCTGTCAAAATGGCTCTTCTCGACCTCTGTCATTCCAAGCACCATGATTCGTGAGAAATCAAATTAGCAACCAGATGATACTGAAGTTACCCCCAAACCTTCTACTTTGTTTGTTTCTCCCTCTCCTTCTTCCTCTTCACTTGGTAAAGTTGGTAAAACAAAATACCAAGTAACTGAGAAGAAGAAGAAAGAGAAGGAGAAGAAGAAGAAGAAGCCAACACTGAAAGGGGGAAACCTTGCACTTTCTGGTGAAACTCCACACACTACACCGTCCAAACCTAAATCTCCATGTGTCGTTTGCAAAGGAGACCACTATCATCAAGATTGTCCTTGCATCCCATGGATCTTAAGGGACTCGTCTCCTCATTTGCACAATCTGATGTCGTCAACCTCTCACGATCATGTTGAGAGTACACCGTCAACTAGTGAAAATGAAGTCAAAGAACAGAAA
Organism: Pinus taeda; assembly: GCA_000404065.3. Taxonomy (NCBI): domain Eukaryota; kingdom Viridiplantae; phylum Streptophyta; class Pinopsida; order Pinales; family Pinaceae; genus Pinus; species Pinus taeda. Next base: position 8,496 of record APFE030102093.1, on the reverse strand, counting down.
GGAAAATATAAATTTCCTTGTAGACTATGTCAAGGCGATCATGCCATCCATTGTTGTCCCTTCCTAGACGAAGCTAAAAGAGTCTTGGATAACCGTCCTACTTCACTGCTACGGCTTCCTCCTAGATACAAGAAACTTTTGCCAAGTGCATCGCTAGTTGAAAATCCGACTGACACACCTCTGTGGTCGGTCGAAGCATCTATCATTGAAGGTGAACCCTCTAAGTCCACACCAGACTAAATTCAACAGGTCGAGATGGCAGTCGACCCAGTCTCGTCTTCAGAAGGTCCACCTTCAGATGATAAAATGACCAAAGAGAATGAGAATGACACCGTTCAAATCCTCTTCGTAAACACAGACTCCAATGAACATGGGGAAATCTACCCGTTCCTTTACCGCACGAAGGAAATTTTTCGGATTCGTATCTAGCCATTTACTCGATCCCACCTCCAAGCAACCTAGTCATTTCCTTCGACTAGAATCTACTAGGCACACCACGTCTACCATCTAATGCACCATTCCAAACCATCGTACAAGCTTACAGAATGGTCATGGTTAGTACTATCATAGATGAAGGGGCTTCTGTGAGTATCCATTCCTCAAGTAATTGGAAAGCGCTTGGTTCGCCATCGCTTCTGCCTGAGATGGAAAATCTAACAACCTTCGACAAATGAACCAGTCGCCCATTAGGAATCCTTCCAAGTTTGCCTATAAATTTGAGAAGCAAAATTGTCTACCTGAACGTAATGGTAGTCCAAGGACCTTTAGATTAAAATCTACTCCTTAGGCGTGATTACATTTATAGCATGGGAGCTATTGTCTCATCACTCTTTCAAGTGATGTGTTTTCCTCATGACGGCAGAGTGGTCCAACTCGCAGACCAGCTTTCATTCCACAGCTCACACATAGCTAATAGTCAAATGTCGTCCCTAACTGATATTTTTTCCCAGGGAATGTCTCATCAATCTCCAGTCCATCCACTTGATGAGTGCGAGTGATTCGGTGATTGTGACTGAAACCGAGGGGGCATGCATCCTCGTCTGCTTCGGCAGGACAACCCGAGGTATAAGGTGGGTTTCCGGGTAGGAATATGACTAGTATGACACACCTATCCATTTAGGAAAATTAAATTGGACTGGAATAAGATACCTCCAACAAAAGGTATGCCTTTCGTGACAGAGCAAGTGTTTTTTCTGCAAATTGAAGGGTAGCCTCGAAACTCTACTTCATTATACCTGGGGGCATGCAAACCATTTTACATGAAAGTGAAAAGCAACCATTTATTTTCTTAGTTCGTAGGTTCTTAACCCTTTAAACTCATAGGATTGGTCATTCCTAGCTTACATAATGAAAGGATCCAGAGCAAAATTTTGAATGGTACAAGCTCCCTAAACAATGAACCTATTGATGAGACATCTTTATGATATGACTCGCACGAGGAGTTTTACGCAAAGTTCAAGCTCGTTAAAAAATAAACCTAGCAATGAGCATATGTTCCACCAGAGTTTAAGCTCATTAAAAAATGAACCCACCTTCGGTAAATAACCATTGTGATCACATTATCATCAGCTTTTGAGCCTTGGTCGTGTTCCTACCATCACCTCCACTCTGTTTTAGCCGATCATATGGCTCCATTTGATTGTTTACCCCTTTTGAGAAACAACTGTGACGATTGATTCTATAAGCCATCTTCTTTACATTACCATGATTGGAAAGTTCCAAACCTTACCTCAAACTAGGTGCTACCCGAAAATATCACTCGTTCCTCAAAGAATGAGTGTTCTTTAACCTCTTCTCATCTCACTCATAAAATTGAAAAGATTGCCAAGCAATTGGCCTCTCCAGCTCGTTAAATCGATCAGAAGTGCTATCTCTCCTCTAGATTTTATTTTTGGACATGAGGGATCATTACACAAAAGGATTGAGCATTTGTCTTGTTTGGCTCATTAAAAATATCGAAAAGTCATCCCTTTCATATTATTTTATACTTTTTCAGACTTAAGGGATTACATTACGAAAAAGGAATCCAGGAGTTTTCTTTCCGTCCCTTTTTAGACACTCTAAAATTAAAAAAGGACCGAGTTATCTTTGTTGTTAAACTTGACAAAACCAATAGCGACAAACTTGTCCATGCAGACAAGAATGAGTTTCACTGTCGCTAGGCTCATTAAAACATAGTGACGGGTTTTCCCAAAGGGAAAATTATAGAACAAGCATATGTTATCCTCCTCAAGCTTGACAAAAATAAAGAGGTACTAGTCAGCAATGACTGGGGAAAAAATGGGAAGAAAACTTGAAGAAACTTTATTGGTAGGAAGTCGCTCTTGAACATGACACTTTCACTCCATCACCATGATTGAGTCGGGTTGGGTTATTCCGTTCATGAGTCATATTACCATTGGTCCACCATACCATCCATTTTTGGGGTTAACACTACCAATCCATTTCAGCGTCACCGATATGTTCAAGAGAAGTTGCTCAGAGAATTCACTAACCCAGCTTGTGTCTCATCCGCTGCAATACCTTCATGCTTCGTTCTTTCATGATCGCCACCCTGAACCCCATATCATCAGATCGTTTTCACCTCCACAAAATCATTTTCTCCGTTGAAGAGGTGTAGGATTGATATAAAGATCATCTGATTCCGATAAGTATTCATGGAGATATGAATTTATTTTGAAGGCTATCAAATTTATTCTATAAACATAGGATACACAAATTCCAAAAGAAAAATGACTTCTCTCAAATATATTATTGTGATTCAAGACTTGTTGATGTGTTTCCTCAATCCATACCTCGGTGAACAATTTTACAATTGAACTCCTTCGAGGTGCACCTCCTATTTCTAAAACTCCTTATCGTATGAGTATACAAGAATTAACAAAACTCTAAATGTAGCTACAGAACTGATTGATAAAGGATATATCCACCCCACTGTGTGTCCGTGTGTGGACCTCCAGTATTGTTCGTAGAAGAATGAAACTCTAAGATTATGTCTAAGATTATGTATTGATTCTAGTGAGCTGAATAAACTAACTATCAAAAATAAATATGGTGTACCTGGAATAATGATTTATTTGATCAAGTTTGGGGGGCAAGCATGTTCTCCAATATTGACCTAAGATCTATCTATCATCAAATAAATATTAAGGAAGAAGACATTTGTAAAACATCCTTTCGAACACGTTATGGTCAATAACTCATATCCCAACAAGTTTTATGAGTCTCATGAACGATATTTTTCATCCATACTTCCATAAGTTTGTGTTGATTTTCATTGATGATATATTGATATAGTCTAACAATGCATTGTACCCTAAGTATAGTAAGCGTGACTTTTACAAAATTATATAAACTATCTTGGTCATGTCATATGAGCTGAAGTTATAGGTGTACACTTGGAGAAAACTAAGACCATTATGGAGTGGGCCACCTTGAAAGAATGTTGCTCATATTAGGTCCTTCTTGGGCTTAGTTCTATACTACCATTGATTCATTGAAGGATTTTCAAAAATTTCTTTCCCATGATTTAGTTACAAAAGAAGGGGCCAAATTTCCACTCCAGAGCTGAATGTGACCAAATCTTTGAGCAATTAAAACATCGACTTACTATGGAACTGGCATTAAAGGTGATCAATCTAGAGAAATATTTTGTTGTTTGTAGATATGCTAGGAAGAAGTTGGCTGAGTATTAACAACCCAAGAGGGGAAGGTTATAGCTTATTAATCCCTCAAATTGAAGGAATATGAGTAGCATTAGTGCAAGCAACAAGATGTTTAAGTGAATTCTACTTTGAAATAAAGCAGGTTAAGGGGAAATGTGCAGAAAGTTGAGTTGTATTTATGAAATACAATTCATCCAAGTTAAGTCAAAAACCTCTCTCATATGATTTGTTTGTTTCTAAGATAGCTACTCGTCTTAGTGGGACTAGCAGCTCTGAATGGACACTAGATTTCCTGATAACAATGGGTACCCTACATCTTCTTCCATACAACGCTTGGAAGAAACTCGTTCCGAATGATGAGTGGTGTAAGTTAATTTTTTTTTCACATACTGGTTCACGGATACCCGGGTCAGTGGGTAGCCACTACGTCCAGGGTTGTTTAACACTGAGTAGATGCCACCCGAAGGGCATCAACACCCCTCGACCTATTTACTAACTTGACCCCAAGAGCTTTCAGGATTCGACCGTGTGACCTCCCATTGGCGAGCCACTTGATTTGACCGATTGAGCTAACTCTTGGGGCTTAGTGGTGTAAGTTATTGTAAAGGTAATATTCCAAATTATGTAGCTGTTGTATGTAGCTGTTGCATCAAAAACATTCTTAACCTATCCTCTAGAATTCACCGGTTCATTCTAACCATTTTTCCATTTATCTTAGGCTAGTAATGAGAGAAAAGGGTATTAAAGAAAGTCAATGTAAATTTTACATCCTTCTAGATTACTAGGTTGGGTATTCAATGCAATCTGAAAATTTATCTCATAAAAATATCTCCAATTCAACAGTCTCCTAAGTGGATTTCACTAGTATAAAATGACTGTTTTTTCTTAGCTTATTAACCATCACCATAATTGGGTTATGTAAAATTGTGATAAAATTCAAAGTAATTACCTACCATTTTGAGTGAGGAATAGGAAGTGGTTGTAGTAGTTAGGGGATATCTTGATGTTAGGCCTTCACTAAGTGACATTCCAAATATTTTTCCAAATATTCAATAATATATTTTCTTAAAACCTACTAGAAATAACCTTTCTTGATGATTGAAAGTAGTTTCTATATCCTCAGGGGACATCATATGGTTTCTTGTGAAATTCATCCAATACAAATTATTTAATAGTAATATAAATTCTATTTATGAAAGTTAACATTTTATCCATATTTATGCCATATTCATATTTCTTCCCTTTGTTATAGGCTTTAATTGTCTACTACCAAAGAAAGATATATTCAGGGTCTTTAAGAGATGCTTCCTTAATCATATGAGAGAGGTTTTTGACTTAACTCGGATGAATTTTATTTCATAAATACAACGCAACTTTCTGCACATTTCCCCTTAACCTGCTTTATTTCAAAGTAGAATTCACTTAAACATCTTGTTGCTTGCACTAATGCTACTCATATTCCTTCAATTGGGGGGATTAATAAGCTATAACCTTCCCCTCTTGGGTTGTTTATACTCAGCCAACTTCTTCCTAGCATATCTACAAACAACAAAATATTTCTCTAGATCGATCACCTTTAATGCCAATTCCATAGTAAGTCGATGTTTTAATTGCTCAAAGATTTGGTCACATTCAGCTCTCGAGTGGAAATTTGGTCCCTTCTTTTGTAACTAAATCATGGGAAAGAAATTTTTGAAAATCCTTCAATGAATCAATGGTAGTATAGAACTAAGCCCAATAAGGACCTAATATGAACAACATTCTTTCAAGGTGGCCCACTCCATAATGGTCTTAGTTTTCTCCAAGTGTACACCTATACCTTCAGCTCATATGACATGACCAAGATACTCTATATAATTTTGTAAAAGTCACGCTTACTATACTTAGGGTACAACGCATTGTTAGACTATATCAATATATCATCAATGAAAATCAACACAAACTTATGGAAGTATGGATGAAAATTATCGTTCATGAGACTCATTAAACTTGCTGGGATATGAGTTATTGACCATAACGTGTTCCAAAGGATGTTTTACAAATGTATTCTTCCTTAATATTTATTTGATGATAGATAGATCTTAGGTCAATCTTGGAGAACATTCTTGCCCCCCAAACTTGATCAAATAAATCATTATTCGAGGTACACCATATTTATTTTTGATAGTTAGTTTATTCAACTCACTAGAATCAATACATAATCTTAGAGTTTCATTCTTCTACGAACAATACTGGAGGTCCACACACGGACACACAGTGGGGTGGATATATCCTTTATCAATCAGTTCCGTAGCTACATTTACAATTTTGTTAATTCTTGTATACTCATACGATAAGGAGTTTTAGAAATAGGAGGTGCACCTCGAAGGAGTTCAATTGTAAAATTGTTCACCGAGGTATGGATTGAGGAAACACATCAACAAGTCTTGAATCACAATAATATATTTGAGAGAAGTCATTTTTCTTTTGGAATTTGTGTATCCTATGATTATAGAATAAATTTGATAGCCTTTCCTCATGCATTTTCCCAACTGGTTAGGAGTAATAGGACATAACTTAATATTTTTCTTAATTCCTTGAATTCCCTTTCATTTCCAGATTAAGTACAGTAACTAACATATTTTCCCTTATAATATACTAAGGACCAATGTCGTGCCAACGAATCAATCTTTATTAACACATTTTATGATCCCAAGGGGACTATATTTAAATTAACATAAATGTGTTGTCTCAAAATATCCATGGGACACTCTTCAATTTTTTCAACTACCCTTTGCTTTGCCTCTATGGCTAATTGAACTAATGAGGTTTTCTGAAATTTACTCCTTTGGAGTTGGCATCCCTCTAAAACATTAGGACTAACATAGCTTAAGCTAGCACCTAGATCAAACAAAATAGAGATAGGTTGATTAGTGACCATACCTTCACACTCGATCATGGTGGGTTGGTATGGTACTTGATGTTCATCAAGTGCAACATTAATCTTGGGAACTCTCCTAACCACCTCCTCAATTGTGGAAGCTTCTTGCATTTTCGAAAGATGCTCCATTCTTGCTCTATGCTAACCATTTTTATAATAATGAAATTCTCTGCACGAGGAGCACTATAGAGGTTGTTTTTGTTGCTCGTCATTAGCACGCTTATTAACTACCTCAGTCTTCCTATTTTCAGTAGATGCTTGGAACTTTGATTTATTCATTGCTCAAAAATTACTAAAGGGTCTTTGTTGTACATTCCTTACACTTGCAATTTCTATATGTCTATTTGAGGGCATATTTATTCCCCTAGAGTTCAAACCTCCTTTTGAGTCCTCACTTTTATGTTTCATTTGCTAGTAAGGGATGCAGATTTTTCGCACAGTGTCGTCCATTATCTTCTAGAATAAAAATCCAACTTCTCCTTCATGAAGTTAGGTAGACTACTAATAAAATGTTGAATATTGGCCTTTTCTTCTTGTATACTATTAGGTCCCTTTAATGCTAGTGTGTTCCCTTATTATTGTCATTGTAGCCACTTATTGTTATTGTTGTTCCGATGTTATCCCCATATTTTTATTATTGTGTCCCATATAAGCCACTATTGTTATTGGGGTGCCCTTACATTATTATTGTTATGTGGGCTCTCATTATATTGTGATGTCTTAGACTCCTACATATAGAAAGGAGGTCTTGTCATTTGAAACATCCAATAATTGTTCATTTGTTTAATGTGTTAGTGTCGGTCTTGAATGCCCTCCATCAGTGATCAAATATGCTCTTACAAAGTTATTTTGAAGTGTCAAGGTCAAATTTTGTCATTTCAGTGAGTCTTCAAGCAAAATTTGGTCACTAGGCATTAGGTCTAGGGTTTGCTTTATGCTCCTTCTAAAGTTGCTCAAATGTCAGTCTATGTCATCATTCAGCTGAGTCTATCATCATTCATAGGGTTTTCATTATCATGTCAGTGTCTAATGGGTCATTTTACACCTTGATCATGCTTCAGTTGCGCCCAGGCAAGGTCATTTCCCTCTCTTAGGGTTTTGAAGCCAATTTCTCTTGGACGGTCAAATCAATGGCAAAACTTGTTTCCTGATGTTCATACACCTTCCCCTATCCTTAAAGTACCTTACCAAATGCTTCCCAACACTCAGATCCCCCAAAATCCTCATTTTTGCACAAACCCTAGTTTCTAGCTACAACTTGGCAATTTTCTAGGTTGGGCCTGTGTTTTGCCCTTTTGGACCCTTTCCCCTCATTCAATCTCTGAGATTCTACTTTCCCCTGCTTCCTAACATCCCTCCCCACTCCCAAAAATTTTCCCAAGAATTTAGAGGCCCCCTATCCCCTTCATTTCGCTCCATTTCGACAAAATTCCTTGTTTCACACATCAGGGAAAGTTTCACTCAAATGATGTTTCAGAGCAGTCAGAGATGAATTTTGGGAAACTGAGAGAGGTTTTTGTCCATAACATGCCAAAGAAGAATAACCTCTTTCACTTTTTACACAGGTGTCATGATTTGAGAGCAATGTCAAAAATACCGGCGAGAACGAAGGTGCTCCAAGGACAGTTGGCCAAAACACAAAAACGAAATAAAACGCCCGATCCACTCCAAATTTTGGCCAAAGCCTCTTTTTCTGAGCATGGTACTTGATTGGGAACTCCCAGCCCAAATTTTAAGTAATTTGGAGAAAATTTTGTCATTTGTGAATTTTTTGTGCAATTTACAGGTTTTGGCCATTAGAAACGCCGCGCTCCAAGCGCGACTATTTTGGAGGACTGCTCGGAATTTTGAAAACTTGGCATTTTTGGAAAGGGCATGCAAAGAGAAAAATTACCAATACTTGGGAGAAGC
>APFE030102086.1:0-14563 GCA_000404065.3 Pinus taeda | reverse complement strand
TGCATACGAATTCTAAATCACAGGAAAAATAAAAATGCGAGAGCATAATACATAAAACACATATACACAGAGATTTCCCACTGGATCTCAAAACCGAGACTACCAACTTGATTTTTTTTCATTATATTCCTTTCAATGTTACAATACATATTTATACATGCCGAAGCATCCAATACCATGGACCGAAAAACATCGCGTCCAAAACCATGGACCGAAAAAACCATAGGTAGGTTCGCCCAACCTAATATAGGGTCCAAAAAAAAATGTCTCGGGGCGCTGCCCCGAACCCTGTAAAGGGGGGATACCCGCCCCCCTCAAACACCGCGGACAGGAGGGGCTTCCGCCTCCCCTGTGACCCCCCCACTACGCAATCGGTGCAACGAAGGGGGGGCTCCACCCCCCCTCTAACCCCCCGGTTCACTACGTAGGTTAGTCGTGGAAAGAATATAACACAACCCAACAATTGGGAATGACGATGGTCGGATCTTATGTAGGAGGGGATCAGGAGGAGCACACGATATGGTTCTTCATCCAAGAATAATGATGAAGAAAATCTGGCCTTAGTAAGTAAGGAAAGGAAAGGGAAGGGGAAGGCTTCCCATTTCAAATTGAATTCTTCTCATGGAGGGAACAAGGGTGAAATTTCTAAAGTAAGATTCTTTAATTGTCACAAGATGGGACATTATGCAACTAAATGCCCATCAAAGAAGTCTAAGAAGGGATCCTCAAAACGCTCAGAAGGTGAGGCATTAGCCTCTCATTTTGAAACGAACTTTACCCTCATTGCATGCATCGTGTCATCGATGATGGATTGTTTCGGGTATCTTGATAGTGGAGCCTCAGTCCACATGACCGATGATAAAAGTTTCTTCGGTGCCTTGGAGGAGAAAGACCTCAAGATGCGCATAGAGATGGGTGATGACGTAAGGTATAGTGTTTCAGGAATGGGCACGGTTTCTTTTTAGAGGGAGCATGGAGGTCCTATCACCTTAACAAATGTGAAGTATGTGCCTGGACTGAGGAAGAACTTGGTATTGGTCACGATGTTGGAGGAAAAAGGCTACGATGTTGTCTTCAGTAAAGGAAAGGCATTCCTAAGACACATAGCCATGGGTTAGACCAAGAGGATAGGGATTCAGGTGAAGAATCTCTATAAACTAGAGGTAGACGATTGTGCAGCATTGAGTACGAAAGCAGAATTGGTGCAAAGCCAAGACATTAGCGAGTTGTGGCACAGGCAGTTGGACCATTTTCATCATGGGGCTTTGAAGATAATGCAGCAGATATCTACAAGATTTTCCAAAGGTAAACTTGAGCATGTTGACACATGCAAAGGTTGTACCTTGGGAAAGTACCCCAAGTATTCCTTTCATGATTGAGACAGTTGAGCAGAGGCTATCTTAGAGCAAGTTCATACTGATGTGTGTGAACCATTCTCAACGGCATCCATAGCTAGGAAAATGTATTATGTGATTTTCATTGATGACTATTCTTGTAAATGCTGGATTTATTTCATCTAGAAGAAGGACCAAACATTCACAAAGTTTTGTGAGTTCAAAGCTTTGGTCGAGAAAGACTCAGGGAAGAAGATCAAGGCCTTGAGAAGAGACAACAGTGGAGAATATGCCTCTCAAGAGTTTAAGGACTTTTGTGCAACAGAAGGAATTAAACAAGAGTTGACAACACCTCATAACCCACAGCAGAATGGGATGGCTGAGAGGAAGAATAAAACTTTTGTATGGGTAGCACGGGCAATGCTACATGACCAAGGCCTACCACTTCACTTGTGGGATGAGGCATGCAACACAGCGTCTATTTGCAGAATAGAAGCCCGCGTCGCATACTTGGGATGAAGACACCAGAGGAAGCTTTCTCTGGTAAGAGACCAGTTGTGGGTCACTTCAGGATCTTTGGCTCATAGGCATATTGGCATGTGACAAAGGATGCACGGAAGAAGCTTGAGCCGACAACAGAGTTGGGGATATTTGTGTGGTACACTAATACACCTCACAATTATCGGGTGTACTTTCCTACTAGTCGAAGGATAGTGGTTCGCATAGATCTCAAGTTTGATGAGCAGAGGGCCATGTGAGTTTCCCTTGAGAGGGAGCTCCAACTACAGGCTATGGAGGAACTGTTGGTTCCTAAGGAGGAGGAGCCTCAGACTAATGCGGAGCAGCTGCATGCAGAGGTTCCAGGAGTGGAGACATCCACTCAAGCAGAGTCTTCTAGAGATGGATGAAAGCACACAAGAGAAACTGACAGATTGTTGGAGGATGCGAGAGAGAATGTGGGAGAACCATCTTCTCAGTGCAGACAGTGGAGGTCACCTTTGAAGTACACTGGATACATGGCCCTTGCTGGGAAATGTGTTGAGACCAAGACATCTTCCTTTGAGGAAGCAGTGCAACAGCTAATTTTGGTTGATGCTATGGTGGAGGAGTATGACTCAATAGTTCATAACAGTGTTTGGGACATGGTTTCGAGACCAAAGAATAAGCCAGTTGTGAGTTACCATTGGCTTTACAAGTTAAAGCAAGCTACTGATGATGGGAGGATAATGTTGCTACAATATATTTCGACAGAGAAGCAAGATGATGACATTTTGACAAAGGCATTGTCAAAGTGTAAATTTGAGTTCCATAGAGACAAGATTGGGGTGGCAGATAATCCATTTCTTGTTAAGAGGGAGTGTTGAAATATGGCAACAAGGATATTCCAATTTAATTTTTCCTTGAATTAAAATCGAATTTAGTCTTAACAACTACTTGGAAATAATTAATTAATTCATTTTGAATTAATTAGATGGAGAAATTCAAGTTAGAAGTCTTTCTGAAGTCACGCAAGAGTTATCCCTTAAATTAAGGAGATAAGATTGAGTTATATTTGAATTGTAATTAGTTAGCTCAGTTACTGAGTTAAGTCCAGTTAAATTAGTTCCGAACTGTTTGAGGAATTAATAGAGAGTTAACAGTCAGTTGATGCATGTATGCACTCAACTAGTGTACTCCAGTTAATTGAAGATTAGCTCATCAGAATAGTATGACCCTCTGAAATGATCATTATAAATAGTATGACCCTCTGAAATGATCATTATAAATAGGAGAAGATAGGTCCCAAGAGGATGTATGTGGATGCTCAGGACGATAAGAAGTCTTGTCCAGTTCGAATAGGTGACAAATAGAACTACTCTCTTAGGGACTAGGGCACTCTAGAAGTCATCCCCAGATGCTAGCATAGAAAGTAGTGAAAGAGACCCTGAACACTCTCATAAAGAAGGGGTGGGAGTGTCTATGAGGCTCAAGAAACTCCCACAGGCCTCTATCCATGAGTCTGAGGGTCAAAATGGATAAATTGTAGGTCCCAAGTATGGAAAAAATCAAATAGCCATAAGGACTACGGGTCATTGATCCGGGGGCTAAATAGGGCAATGACATGGATTCCACTACTATTGAGAGTTTTCTTTACTTATTTGAGAGACGAGGAGTTTGCAAAGGAGATTGAAGAAGGGAAATCCTTTCTAAGAGCTCTTGAGCACCATTTCTCAAGCAACAATCTTCAAGTGTCTTGATATTTTATTTATAGCTCTTCTACCAATAACGATCAATAAAGTGGATCTTGTTCCTAAATCTTTGTTGGTGTGTTTTTACTTCATTAATCATGTTTAATGTTGTTTGTTTTAGTTTTATTTTAATATGTCTAACATCCTAGGTTATGCTTCCATGTAAATAAAAATAAGACCAAGGTCATGGAACACATATTCGAAGATGAATGTTGAATAAACACTCTAATGGCCATCACTTGTGATTCAATAATGGCTATGGAAATTGGTAAAGGAAAAGAGGCAATAATTGGCATTTAAATATGAGAAATAAAGGAAAATAGGAGAAAAGGAAAGTGAAGAGTACTAAATTTGCATGCAAGGGAAATTATAAGAAAAATGAAGGAAAATGAAGAAAAAGGAGACATCAGTGCTAAAAAGGCACCTAAGAAACATTTGGTTGTTTTTTTCCAAACTTTTGAGTAGGTGTAAAAAAGGAGAGAGAACAAGCAAGAAAAGGAAACAAAAAGGAATGAAGAGGACAAGCAAAGGAAAGGGAAGGAAAGTAAGAATAATGTTGGATCAACAACTTCAATAGGAAGATCTTGCAGGTAACAAGTTGCATGTGTGATTCCTTGTTGGGATGCAAATGCATGGTGCATTCATTGGTTTATTGCTTATGTTTGTTGTCACCGACATCATTTTTTCCTAGAATGAGTGTGGTTTGAGCCTTGTCTTGACATTTCCTAGATAGTCATGGTGTGATGGGATTCATTCTTGGTTGAGATTTGGATTACCAGAAGGTTTTGGAACTGGGTAAGTGGTCTCAGGAAAATCCCAAGGGTTGGCAGTGGAGATGCTTTTCTCTGGGAATCCCTCGACAGGTAGGTGGAGATAGGAAAATAACTCAAGGTATCATGAAGGAATTATTAAGCATCCAAGCTTGGTTTGTTTTTTAGATATTGGGACCAGTTTAGGTGAGATCACAATAGATTGAGGGTGGAGATGGTTTAACCTCTAGATTCCTTGTTTGATTATGTCATTTTTTATCCCATGAGATTCCACATTCATGTTTGGAATATGGACGAGGGTGATTGGTTGAAAGAATGGTTTAGTTTAGCCTATTATATGGTTGTTGGAAATAATGTTGATACTGAGAGGGGGGTGAATCACTATTAAGGCTAATTTTTAAACTCTTTATGCCAATTTACTTTTATTATTGAAACATGGAAACTATCCATATAATCAACACTAATGTATCATATGGAAGAAATATGAAAACAACATACAAGTGCACACCATGAGCTTCATACATATGAGACACAAGGTTTTACATGGAAATCCTTTCAGGAAAAAGCCACCAAAGCTTTTTGTTGTTATTGATGTAAAATATGAAAACCTACTCTATTACATTAATATGTTTTGTGAGCCACCACTCATAGGAAGCACTAACTCCCCTTGATTGTTTTCTAGCACCCACTAGCAGGAAGATCCAACTCCCTCTTTTTGTAGACACCTAATCAACTTACTAGAAGCACCATCTTCATATATTTGTTGCAAGCACCAATTTGCAGATCCTTGGATTTATGCAAGCACCAACTTGCAGGAGGCATCAACCACCAAGCCTTCTCAAGCACCCATTAGATATGGAAGCACCAACATCCTGTATGTAGGCTCCAGCCCACACTAAACAAGGTACTAAATTTTCTCTGTAATTGGTAGCCACTCTGCCTTATATCAGACCTATTCTCTTCACAACTCAACTCACTCTGCTCATTATACAATAGCCCACTGATCTTCTCAGCAATAGTCACTCATCATAGCTCCTCACAACACTCTATTGTTCTCAACCCTCTACATGATCTTCAAAAACTCGTTGTTCCACTCATAGCACTCACCAACATCCACAGGCAACACAATCCTCTCTACACTCTTCTCTTCAAATGTATACATTCATCTCTTGACCTCTTTTATTCATCAGTATCTCTCAGCCTTACACATCATAGCACTGACTTTCTTGGCCTTCACCACATAGAGCAAGTGCCTTTGACCCTTCTTAGGTGTCTCTAACTCTCTTGGAGTCTTTGCTTTGCATAGTCACTCTCAACGTCTCATGCCACCGCACCACACTACTCATTGCCTTCTTCAAACATCCCAGACACTTTTGACCTTTCACACCGCAACACTGATTATCTCAGGGTCTCTTACTTCTGCTTAGGCACTCTCCACCCTCCGATATACTCCATTGCACTCGAGTGCTAGCCCTACTCTGTGCCCTTGGTTCTTTGAATATCCACAGGACCATGTGCTTGTAAATATCACAACCCCCTTTATTGTAACTTTTTCAAGTGACATTTGCATAGGAGTTATGAGGTCCTCAACTTTCCATATACTTACCTATAATATACTGACCTCAGAGAAGATGTCAATCTCTCGTCACTTCTCCATGTGGCACCTTCTGAGTTGTGACACGTGTCACCCTAAGTTGCCCCTTTGGGAAATTGAAAATTCCAAAGTAGTCTACCATGCATCCATCTTACTTCCACATCATGATGACCTCAGTTTTCACTATAAATTCTCAAACCCAATCACATGTCTCCATATGTCCTACTAGAGGAGACAAAAGGGGGCCTGTCAATCCTTGGTTTTGCAACATGATCCTTTCTTAGCTTTTCTTGGCATTCCTCAACTCTTCAACTATCGACCCTACTCGATATACTAACTTCTTAAAATACCATTGTTAATAAGTTCTGATATTATGATATCCCAGATCTCCAATATTTTGATGACCTTCAATATTTCGATAACCTCCAGCTTTCAATATCCTAACATGCTCTACTCCGAGGTTCCAATATTCTCCAACCTTCAATATGACCTACTTCGATGCTTCAATATTCATCCTTCTACTCTGTTGATCTCTGATATTCCAATATGACCTGCTCTTAGGTCCCGATATTCCGATCTTCGATATAGCTTGCTCTTATTTATCAATTTTCTTAGAACTTCATGACCTTGGCTTAGGTAGACCATAACTTTTGATCCACGAGGTCATTTTTAGACTTCCACACACCATTGGAAATCTCTTCCAGAGCCATTTACAATGGAGAAGGTCTAACATAGAATTTTGTTGCATATGCTACCTATAAAATGGCTGCAAAATCTTTTCCACTCTTTACTCCTTGACTCTTATTCTTGTGCCTAGAATCCTGAACTCCCAACCACCATAGTCATCATTTTATGGATTCTTCAGTAAGCTTGCTACTATGATGATTCTCCACAGAGCATTGCAACGACTAGGGATTCCTCTTAGGCCATCACTATAGTCATAATTGTATGGATTTTCCAATAAGCCTACGATTGTGATGATTTTATATAGACCATTACTACAACCATGGGATTCCTCCTTGGCCATCACTGCCAAAATATACTACAATAAGCACCCATGCTAGTTTGGTTGACATCAATTCCAACACTCCTGCCAATAGTTAGGCAATGCCAACTGCCCAAAACATCTCCCATCATGACTTTTGATATCAATGCCAATACTTGTAACACATTTTTACTAAGAAACTAGCCATCCATACAATGCCACCTGTCCAACAAACTCCCACTTTGGAATCGATGGCAACACCTCACCCTTATCTTTACTTTGATTTCCAATCCACATGCTACTTCCAAACTTCTCCTAGCATGAGCCACCAATGACCTTCTCTCTTTTGTACAAGCCATCACAACTTCTCCACAAATTATTTCCCCCTTTGACATCAATGGAAAGGGGCTAGAGGTTGTATTTTTCTCCACATGTAATCATTGGTTGTGAATACCAAGGTCTAGCTTTTGAGATGTGTGTTCTACTTTACAAAAATCTCTTCAAGGACTACCACTATTATTGCTCCTTAAACTAAGCATATGTGATATGTTTCCCCCAAACATATACGGCCGCTTATTTGTGCTTCCAATCTCAGACACCTTATGGTTGTTGGCTGAATATTTCTCATACCAATATTGCACCTCTTTTATCAGTTAAAAAGAAAAATCAATACCAATTAAAATACTCATGATATTTATGTTGTTGCAAATACCAATCAATGATGATGCATTTCATCTTGCTCTTCTTCGTTGCTATTGATTCATCTTCTATGCTCACTTCTCCTAAGAATATTTATAGTCAACACTACTCCCCCTCAGTTCAAGCCTAAAAAATATGGATCGTTGGTTAAACAATACCAATTGTCCCAAAAAAAGGATACAAATGGAGCAGTGCACCAAACAAACTTTAATACTTCCTCTCAGAATGAAATGTCCATTTTCACACAAGGTTACTCTACATGAGCCCAAACTATGGATTCCCATAGTGATACCAACTGAAAGACTAAAGGACATTGAAATCTTACACCAATTTTGTTTCATAAACACAAGACTACTAAGCATAATCAAACTCACAACATAAATGAAATAAGGGTATTTCACCCAAGATGAAAACCTTTCATTTTATTAGAATCTCCCTTTATGAGGCTGACAATTATTGTCTGCTACTACTTATCAAAGAAACTCCCCCTATGTCAATGCTATATGATCTCCTGGAAGTATTTTCATGCATTTGCGTGGGGACTGATCATGTGGACCTAACATCATTGTTGGCTTCCTATAATTCCACACATTTGTTGCAACCCATATTCCTCTCACAACATAATACGTTGCTGTGAAATCTCCCTAAACTCATGTTTTTTGCACTCCTCTTTTACTTTTCAATGTTGACAAATTAAAGAAAACCAAATTTATTCTTATAATCAGCAAGAAATCACGACCATGCCTTCATCAATCAAATGCACCTTTCTATTCATTCCTTTTAGCTTCCCACATCTGACTTATTTAGCCTCCCTTGAGGCCATTATCTTCCTTCAATGAAGAGAAATAAAGGATCTACTCCCCTTGAGCATATCATCCTCATTCTTCTTCCAGAGCTTTAATGGTCGAATCTTGATAGAAGCATTACCATCTTGCTTCTCCTTTATCCATTTTTGGGCCTTCTCTTTACCACACAAAGCTAGAGGGATCTATAATCAACTCCTCTTTCTTCACCCAAATTATCTTGTTTCTTTTCTACCTTACAAGGGGGTATGTTGCAAGAGTAGGACGATAATTATTTTGATTTATTCCTCCTATTTCTAGCTTTTGTCTTTTTATACTGAGCACTGAAGAAAAAATTGTATTCATTTTCTCTTTTCTTCCTTTTTGTCTTCAAATCTTGAGCTGCTACATTTGCATGCATATGCTGAGAAGCATTCCATTTCTTCTCACTTCTACAGCTGGCTCTCTTGTGCCCCAAATTTCCATAGTTGTAGAATTCAACATCGCTTAAGAATGGGGTAGAGGAGTTACTCTTCTTGACAATTCTTTTGTCAAAAATCCTATCATAGCCAACATGTCTTATCCTAGCCTCTTTATGCATCCTTGGGTTGCTGCTACCCAAAACATCTTGTTTTCTTGCGTGCCATCTATAGTATATGGCTTTATTTTCAAAGTTATTGCAAGAAAACCAATACCCATAAAAAGGCTTTTGTTGACAAAGGTTACCTTTTCTTTGAAGGGTTTGTCCTTGAGAAGGAAGGGAAATCTTCTATTCCTTCATGTGCCTTCGATAGCTTGCATTGCTACCTTTCACTCTTTCTTTCAGTTACCTAGCTCTCTTCTACTAGATTACCGGTTTTTGCTTCTTAGCCTTCTGCTACTACCTTTCCTTCTCTTGTTGTTGTTGCTTTCCTTACTATTGTTGATGTCCAACAACCTCTTTTCCTTTGTTGTTGTTGAAACCTCAAACTCCCTTTGCATGGGAGGTTGAACCTTCAACCTTTGACTTATTGGAGCTAACTTTTCCTTGAAACCTAAACCAACTCGTTTTATGGAATATGTATCTACGGATAAACACATTTTCCCTAAGTGGGTAGTTACACTTAGAACAATAGAAAGAAAGTTTTTTAACCTTTTCCTATAATAGATAGATGAGATGAAGGAACTTACTTGTGATCTTTCACTTCCTTGATCTCCTTTGAATTTCTCTCGTTACTCCCACTCGAACTAAATCCGCTCAATTGGTACATGTCAACATAAATAGAAGATGAAAACGATCGAAGTATACAGTCTATATACTATAAATAAATGGAATCAACAACATTGAAACATATTTGCATCATAGATATGAACAAGAATATGGGAAAAGAAACAAAAAACCTTATTGATGTAGAAGGAAGAGTTACACCTAAAGCAGTTTGATCCTGTGTCACTCATCCAGCTTCAGTCCAACCCTCATCACACCAAAAGCACATCAATCTAGCTAGATAACATTACTTGACATGAACTCAAATCTCAAACCAACAATATTTCTCTACAATCTTTAAATTCTAGCCCCTAATCACTATGATGAGGGTTAATCTATAGGGAAATGTAGGTGGTTATGTCATAAATTGGGCATTGAATGGTTTTCCAAAATTAGAGTTAGTTTCCATGGAGAAAGGGATGAGAGGATAGAGCGATAATTAATCAATAACATATCCAAAGTCGACCTCATAGGATGAGATAAGAGTTGGGCATCCTTATAGAATGCTCTAGAATTAGAGAATATTCCCATAATCCAATGTCAATTTCACTCATTCTCGCCCAACGTAGGTCAAAGAGGGCCTAAGTGCACTACAGTGCATACCTGAATGGGCGTACCTGCTTTGCAGCGCAATTACCTCTGACCAAGGTTGTGCTGGTGTCCCAAGGAGGCATTTCAGCAGGGTTTCAGGCTAGGAAACTTTCATGGATGGAAGCCTTTAATTTGATGACTTGTCTAGGGCATGTAACAACTGAATTAGGGTTCGATGAGCCCTAATTATACTAATCTAATTTTCAGGAGTGATGTGCCCAAATAGACCTGTAACATTTTCCCCCTAAAGTATGATGTCAAAAATGATAATGTCAAGTGACATGCTTTATGATGTGATTAGGAGGATCTGAAGTGGCCAACGACCTACATCGATTACAATACATAACATCATGATATTTTTAATTTTTCATGAATTGTTGAGGGAAGGCATACCTGTACTCAACATATAAACTTTTCATTACATATACATAAATCAGATAATCGTTTACAGATATAAACCCATGATAGGATGACCATCTCTGTAAAGCCATCATATAGATGATTTAGTACTCTCTTGAAATTGCAGACCAGATGGATGAAACTAGATTGGGGTCTTCTATCTCATCCAATTGTTCGCTTCAGTATGAGTTTAACCATGTGAAGATGTGATCTGAAGTCGAACATGGGAAGACACCGTATGATTACCAACCAATGATGTAAGTTGTTAACAGACATGAGAGAAATCACCAATAATGATAATGATTCTCAAGGTACTACAGTACATTCCATATGGTGTGAATAGATGTTTTGATGTTGAACACCATACAAAGTCTTTCGATTGAAGGCTAGTGATGTCATCTTATCGCTGGAAGTGAGAAACTTTCCATTGATGTATGAAGCTTGAAGGTATTGGAATGATGTTTCTAAGTCAAATTCCTAGATAATGTGTTGATGTCGACAACAAGTGACTCATCGTCGGAGGGCCTTGATGTATCCCCCATCAACAACACAAAATGAGTGTAATGATTTTGAAGATAGAATGTGACTTACAACACAATGTTTAGGAATGGCAATCATGAAAATGAAGGTTTATGAGTATTGGAAAGGATGAAGTTTATTGAGTGACTTCTCTTGAACATGTCGGCGACACTGTAATTGGCAGCATTGACCCAAAACCAAAGTAATGGATGGTGTGATAGACCATAGGTATGATAACCATCAAGAAGATAACCCAACCCAAATAGTCACAGAGATGAAGTGAAAGTGTCATGTTCAAGAGTGACCTGCTACCATAAAGTGATTTATCCGTTTTCCCATTTTCCCCAGTCATTACCAACCAGTACCTCTTTATTTTTTAACAAGCTTGAGGAGGATAACATATGCTTGTAGTATAATTCCACCATTCTGGTGAATCCTTCGTTATATGATGTTTTAATGAGTCTAGCAAAGGTGAAACACAGTCTTGTCATGATGGACAAGTTTGTTTATATTTGATTTTTTAATGAGTTTAATGACAATGAGAACTCGGCCCTTTTCATGTTTAAAAAGTTTTAAAAGGGACAAAAAGAAAAATCCACTAGTTCTTTTTCATAAATTTGTCTCTCAAGTTTGAAAAAGCATAAAATAATACAAGAGAGAACCTATTGACCATGTTCGATCAACGTATTCATTTCTCATAAGTAATCTATCTCAGTCAGGAAAAGGGTTAAACTTATACTGGGTAGATGTCATTTCCAATTCGTTTATGAGCTGAAAAGGACAAGTGATCGACAATATTTTCATATTTCGAGAGTCTAAAAAGAACTTAAAGAGGACTCCAGGGTCGTTCCTTTTTTGATGTTTAACAGAGATTGAAAAAGAGATAAAAGTATTCTTTGTGGTCAAAAGTACAATTCACGATCATGCACATCAAATTCACTATGTCATCTGTAAACCTGCTCAAAGAACCACCAAATGGATTAAACATACCTGTTTCATAGGTAAAAATAGGTAAAAACTATGTTTATTCATTTAATAAACATGAAATGACCTTTAAACAAGAATTTACCAAGTCATTTTTAGCATTTGATATTTTCCATTCAATTTTGTGCTCTGAACCAGTTTTTACCTCGAACTTTAGCAGCTAATTGTAGGAGATTATGTGGATCATTCTTCACATTTTCAGGACCAGGTAGGAGATCTACCTCTTCTCTTTCATTTAAGGTCATTCTTTCTCAGTTCCAAGAATCGTTTTTAGGGTTTTTGGCTCCCTAGGGAAAATATACCTCGCCCTGGGATCAGCGCAACCCAATGCATTGAAAAGTGCACTACAGTGTAGTCAAGAAGAAGGATACCTACTCTGTAGTGCACTGTATCAAGACCAAGGCTACGCTGGGCGCAATTTAGAAATTCTTTTCTTCTGTTTTACCCAAATTCTCTTCAATTTTTTGCATGAAATGGATCTCAACTAAGCCTATGGTTTGATTTCAGAATTTGATCAGATCAGAATGGATATTACCTGGCATGAATGAGAACATGAACAATACGATATGGTTGCCATAAATGATCCTAGTATTGTTGAGGCCCTCAGAGATTGTGGGTTACTCAAATATTTTAGGCTATCCAGGATGAGGCAATAGATAAAACTATTGCAGTTCTTGGTTCGTTCATGGGATCCAGTAGAACAGGCTTTTCACATAGGGAAAAAGTGCTCCCTATATTGTTCGATGATATTTACTTCCTTACAGGATTATCTAGATGTGGTGCTCCCATTTCTCTTTCAGGTTCTACCCATGGGGGTGAATTAGTGAGGGACTACATTCGATAATTTTGTCATCCAGGTACACAGCCTAGCAAAGATGGGAAAATAAACATCAGGGATGTTCATGATTTTCCCTTGTGAACAATCCTCTTCACTTTCACAAAGTTGGCAAGTAGTGCGACACTTCGTCTGGCGAACATATCATGCATGCAGTGTGCGCTTGAGTGCCTTGGGCCAACTATTCAACTGGTGTGAGGCAGTTCTCTCTTCGATGAAAGAGTAGCTGACCAAAGTAAAGAGCAGTAAGATAAAACAAATTAGCTATGGCTCAATCTTGATTTATTTTGCCTTAGAGAGAATTCCATTGATGTAACCTTAGCATGTGTCACTGAGTTTAACTGGTCCTAGAGATCCACGGATGCAGAGATGAGCCGATTTGATGGCTAGACATGTTGGTCAGTCGTCAATTTCATTTTCTCCTGCATTCTTCAGTTGGCTCTGTCGACAACACATTGTCATCAAGGAGCATCCATATGTAGGGATGGATTTTTGTGGAGATCCAAATTTGATATTACTAGTGGGTGCTCAATGGGGTGCTACAGGTAAATTATTTTGACCATGTGCTTTGTTCTTTTAAGTTTTTACCTGTTTTTTGTGTTTTTTGATGTTTCCAAGACTAAACTAAAAATTTTCTCACGCATACAAATGTGGGCACTATTCAACTAACGGGTCATCAACAGCAGGCAGGTGAACCAATGTGGAGAAATGTCGGAGATACTGGAAGAGTCGCAGGATCATATAGAGGGTTTAACCATCTGTATACTAGATGTCTGTATCGAAGAGTTACCAATGAGGCTACAATGCCATACTATTGGTGTACCTAGCTATTGGATGAGGCTATTGCACATGATAGCTCAGGAAGTGACCTGTTATCATGAGCATCATTAGATCTACTTAGGATGATTTACTGTATACATTTTTAGTTTTGAGCTAAGATGACCAACATGTCTTGGACACAAATTTTTGCAAAAAAAATTGAACATCTATCTATTTTACTTTTAGTGTTTTTATATGGTTATGTTTAATCCTATTCAACTATTGATGTGAATTGAAAATTTACTTTTTACATATGTCGTAAATGTTTGTTTAACACATAGTTTGCTAAAGAATCAGTCAATGTGTTAAAGTTCCTGGAAATGTGTTGATATTCAATGTAATCAAAATGTCTTTCCAAGAGACGAACTCTAAGGAATATACGATAGATAGTTCGATTTCGAACAATATAAATATTTGTAAGTTGCAGTATGACAAGTTGTGCGTCTAGCCTAATGATGATTTGGTGAATGCCAAGCAAAATGGAATGAGAGAGGAGTTCCATCAATGCACTATAATCAACGATATTGTTCATAGACTGACTGATACAAATCCCTTGAAAACTCACTAACTCGCCACTTGGATCGAATATGTCCCATGCTACAGAAAATAGGTTCTGTGTACTATGACTAGCACCATCAGCATAACCAACAAATGGTTCCAAAGATTCTGACATCTGCAATAAATACAAAGTGGATTACTTAACCACATAAAAACTCTAAAAGTCACACTGTGACACACACATGCAATCAAAGCATATACATTGTTAGGCCCCTATACT
>APFE030102063.1:588916-616845 GCA_000404065.3 Pinus taeda | reverse complement strand
AAACTATGTAAATGATCCCCTATGTAAATATCCCTCCCCCTGGTTGAAAAATAACCATAAGTACCCCCGGGAATTGCTTAGTTTGTGTGAAACTTGGCAAGAACCCTCATGCTTCCTCTTCAAACCATCTTCTAATGCAATAGACCCCTCCAAAGTACAAAATTCCTTCTTAGGTTATCGGACCCCTTCCGAGGCCTCAAGCGCTCTTCTAACGCACATACTCACTCCTTCCGATCAGAATAGACCCTTGCCGATTTCCTTAACACTCTACAGATCCTAGTGAGCCATCTCGCATCACCATATCGCAATATCTTCACCACATAGGTGTGCCCCATCTTTTGTTGCCCGATGCAATATCACGATATCGGCAATCGACAGTCGCAAGCATCGCATTTCCAAAATAAATCCCTTCTCGTTCCCCGCCGATGCGATATTGCGATCGCATCGGAAGAAGTTCATCGCATCGCATTAAAGTATGAGCCACCCTTCCACGTTACCTGGCTGACGTCATCTGCCATACAGATGACGTCAACAGCTAGAAAACCGAAAATTCGTGCAAGTGCAAAAGTCGAGCTTCGGAGCTCCGGAACAAGAAACGGAGGCAGCTTTCGATGCGTGATTAGCGCGAAGCGCTAATCATGCATCGCTTTCACGCTAATCATGCATCGCTATGAAAAATGAGAGATATTGGGGAATCTTTTGATTCCTTGGACTGTTTTGTGCCGAAAAAGCCCGAAATTGCCCGATTTTGCCAAACTAAACCGGTTTAAAGACAGGAAAGGACCAGAGACAGAGATTAAAGAGTATCAGATCAAATCTACAGGGAGAGAGCACGTCAAAGAGTATCAGAAAGCGGCGGAGACCATCAATGTAGCGGCAAAGAGTATCAACGAAGATCTTCACAGCGTCCCAAAGCAGGAGACAATTAAATACCTTCTAGCAAAGTAAAAAAAGAGGGCGAGGCCACTCAAAACCCTCAAATCATGGTTGTTGCATATTTAACTCGCACCATAACAGAACTGCAGGTCCCAAAGCATAGTTATTCCAGGAGTACTGCATCGAGCCTCCAAGGGCCACATTGCACTCTTTTTAATCCAGCTACCTCTGACACAGTTCAATAGATATTTACCTGCATTTGATTTTGGCACAATTTTAGGTTTAGAAAGCTCTTTTTGCAGACCTGTTTTAGGTCAGTTGTAATAAATAAGTTTGAGATATTTGCACTATAAAGACAGCCCTAAATACTGTATTACGGGTTGGATGGTTGGTTGATGAGTCAACAAGCTATCTCTAGCTGATTTTGCTTCGGGAGAGACTCGCACTGTAATATCTGATAAGTTTCTATAATCAAAGACTGCTTATGAGCCTTGGAGAATGGATTGTTCACTGTGTTTACTGGTTGAAGAGTAATTGTGGAATTCTCGTGCTGTGCATAACTCAATAAGTGCTTCTTACCTCTGTTTTCATTCATGAACTACGCTCTTAAACAGCTGAAAGAAAGATTAGCTTAGAATTTGTTTAAATACAGTCTATGTTCAATTTCTGTTGTTTCTTTATGTTTTCCTCAGTTTAAGCATAAATATGAATTCCACATGGCTCATGTTTGCCTTAAACTAGGACAGTTATCCAGGGGTTCTTCATTGCCCCTAGATAAAGATCATCTTTCCCTCTGTTAAGTTAAATGAGAGATTCTTAAGTGCCTCTCATTCCTTACATATCATTCATCCTTTTACTCTGAAGATTGTGTTATAAGCAACTATCCTGCTTCATTATTCCTCTTATGACCAGAAAGACGAACTGATAATCCTAACCCATGACTCCATGCCCAATGGTTTGAAACTTATCACTTCATAAATTGCCTCTCTGCCTGAAAGCATTTTCCTTCCATCCAAACACAAATAAAAACCTCTGAGCCAAAAGCTAGCCTAAAATCATCGACAAAGTTGAATCATTAAGAGAGAGCCCTCTCTGATTGCAGGTGGGCTAGAACCTGCAATCCAAAGATTGGTTTGTGGTTACCTCATCCGTATCCCTACAGGAGCCTAGGGACAACCTGAGTGATAACACTAACCAGAAATATAGCTTTAAAATAGTAATCTTCAATTGTTAGCGTACCGTTCCGAGAGAAAAGAAATCCAATTCCCAGAAGCCAAAAAATTATGTATGCCCCTTGTTTTCCTTGTAATTAATTGAGCAATATTAGCACATGCAAATTCCATTTAGAATCTCTGAAATGATTCTATAAGTATTCAAATCAAACTTAATGTTACTCATTCATTTTTCTCTAATGCAGACAAAATTGAATATGCTAACATGTTTTTGAGCTGGAGATTTATGTGATTCATTTTATCCAAAATCATTCCTTATTGTCATCATGGCTTTTTTTTAATGATCATGCAATGGGCCTATATAATATTTGATAAAGAAAAACATATTTTCCAAAATATATTCCATTTTTCTAATTCAAAGCTAAATTTCCTTCCAATTTATGGCGTTCAAACAAACCAAAATCTTTTTCCTTTAACAATTCATTTTTGTAATATATTACTAAACGAGCAGTTACGTAATGAAGTTATTAGTGGTTTAATACTAATAAATCACAAATACATGCAAGAAATAAAAGAACTATGTCCTAGTCATGCGAAGTCTTTATCCTCTTGGTTGGAAATCTTACTTCATGAAAATAACATATTTGACAAAGAACTTTTCTGAAACGAACCAATTATAGTGTATCCAACAACAAAGAAATTTCTATTAGCATGCCCTCAAAGTGTGTGGAAGTATCAAACGTGAGTCCTGCACTTCCCTATACACACTCCTCTTTCTTCGTGTCTTCATAGGAAGCCGTCAAGTTCGATACTCTTTCCAGTATTGCTACAAAGTTCTAGATCTAAAGGCACTCAGATTTCAAATAGATGAATGTATTGTATTTTGGTTCTAAATGATAGACAAAGTGATGGGAGCATAGTGGAAAAATGGATGCAATTTATGGTTATCAATTGGAAAAATGAATTAATTACTTTCAATCCTAGTAATTTTGATACTACTTAAGGTTTCATTTCCATGTTCTATCTCTCTGGCCTCAATTAAAACACTGTAAAATTGAGAAAAGTGATGAACAACTCATTTTGGTAGTGCTCTCTAAGTTAGGCAAGCTTTGTTTAGTGTTTGTTTCCACATTTATATTGATTTCAAGATGCCTTGGGCCAATATTTTGTGAGTCTGCCTGCTTTTGATGCTTTTATTGAACAACTACTTGCGAGCAGGACAAACTCATTGAAATGCGTGCTCTTCTTTGTGGAATTTTTATAGCTATCTCACCTTCAAATTCAACAATACAACATAAAAAGGCATCTAAGGGAAACAAATGAAAAGTAAAAAAGAGTGCTAACTTTTCAAATCCCTCACTGAAACAAGATTTTAAAGGAAAGAATAAATCTCTTAAATGTGCTTTTTATGGAAAGGTAATTCGAAATATTTTTTGTAGAAATTGGTTACCTTCACTTCAAAAATGAAGAAACACAATTTAATTGTCAATATATCTTCATTTGGTACTCATACAAGAAATGCTAAACCAATCTCTATTATTGCAAGTTTCTTCTTACCTAAATGGATAATTGATTATGGAGTAACCCATCACATGGCTGCAGCTAAGAATTCTTTTGCTTCCATTAATTCATGCAATACAAAGCATATATTTATGGGAAATTAGGCTATATAATATTTTATCAAAAAACATATTTTTCAAAATATATTCCATTTTTCTAATTCAAAGCTAAATTTCCTTCCAGTTTATGGCGTTCAAACAAACCGAAACGTTTTCCTTTAACAAGTCATTGTTGTAATATATTACTAAACGAGCAGCTATGTAATGAAGTATTTAGTGGTGGCATACTAATAAATCACATATACATGAAATAAGTAACACCACTATGTCTTAGGCATGCCAAGTCTTTATCCTCTTGGTTGGAAATATTACTTCATGAAAACAACATATTTGACAAAGAACTTTTCTGAAACTAACCAACGCCAATGTATCCAACAACAATGACATTTTTATTGGCATGCCCTCAAAACATGTGGAAGTATCAACCACATGTCCTGCACTTCCCTATACACTCTCCTCTTTCTTCATGTCTTCATAGGTAGCCCTCAAGTTCGATACTCTTGCAAGTATTGCTACAAAGTTCTACCTCTAAAGGAACTTAGATCTAAAATAGATGAATGTATTGTATCTTGGTTCTAAATGATAGACATAGTGATGGAAGCATCATGGAAAAATGGATGCAATTTGTGGTCATCAATTGGAAAATGAATTAATTACTCTCAATCCTAGTAATTCTGATACTACTTATGATTTCATTTCCAAGTTCTATCTCTCTAGCCTCAATTAAAAGATTGTAAAATTAAGAAAAATTATGAACAACTCATTTTGGCAGTTCTCTCTAAGTTAGGTGAGTTTTATTCAGTGTTTGTTTCTACATTTATATTGAACTCAAGATGCCTTGGGACAATCCTTTATGAGTCTACTTATTTTTTATGCTTTTATTGAACAAATACTTGCAAGCAGGATAAACTCATCGAAATGGGTGCTCTTGGCTGTGGAATTTTTATAGCTATCTCGCCTTCAAATTCAAGGATACAACATAAAAAGGCATTTAAGGAAAACAAATGAAAAGTACAAAGGAGTGTTAAATTTTCAAATCCCTCACTGAAGCAAGATTTTAAATGAAACAATAGACCTCTTAAATGTGCCTTTTATGGAAAGGTAATTCAAATTCTTATTTGTAGAAATTAGTTGCCTTCACTTCAGAAATGAAGAAACACAATTTAATTGTCAATCTATCTTCTTTTGGCAATCATACAAGAAATTATAAACTAATCTCTGCTATTGCAAGTTTCTTCTTACCTAAATGGATAATTGATTATGGAGCAAACCATCACATGAATACACCTAATAATTTGTTTGCTTCCATTAATTCATGCAATACAAAGCATATCTTTATGTCTAACTCTTCACCTTTACTTCTTCGGGGGAAATGTTCCATTGAGATGATAGATGACATGATCAATAATGTTCTATATGTTTATAATATTTCAACTAATTTGCTCTCAATTTATTAGATTACAAATTTTGTTTCAAGGAAAGAAATCTCGTTTACTCTTTATTTTTGTTTCATGAAATTGAGGACCCTTCACTAATTGTTGCCATAGGGAAAGTGGATCATCATGCACACTTGAACTTATTTTCTCATTTTGTAGTGGAGCTTCCTATCAATGTATTACTTGGTCACTCAAATGAGTTAACTAACTTATGAAATGAGATTTGGTCACTTAAACTCTTGCTATGTTTATCAACTAAGTAAACTTTGGTCACTAATCTTATGTTTATTTCTCTTTTTGATAGTGTTTGTACTGGGTTTGTTCTTGGAAACAATCCTCAATGTACTTTTGCTGAGGACAAATCTTGGAGAGCTTCTACAGGTCTTGAACTTGTTCACAATGATGATGCAGGTCTTATTCCTACCTCGTCATTTCAAAGGGCCCGTCATCTCCTTACATCCATCGATGACAACTCCAAACAAACTTGGGTCTACTTTTTGAAGAACAAAACTAAGGCTTTTGAAACTTTTCTTGAAGCAATATGGAAATGTTTATCAATTTTTTGCAAAGAGTTAGAGACATAATGGTATTTAATCTGTCAACCTCAAATTTGAAGACTGTTATGCATTGGTTGTATTCAGTTGCAACATATGGTGCTCTACTGTCCATAAAAAAATGATCCTCCCTCTCTTTTTCAACAATTATAAGCATTTTGTACATGGGTACCTATCATGGCCATGTAGCCAGAACCCATTTTTGGAATTTATCCTCCTTTATAATACTCACCTAAGTTTCACTTAATGGGTTTCTTAGTGTAGAAACAGTTGTAAGTTAACTTGGGTAAATCATTAAATACTTGTATACTTGTTAATTGTCCTTCTTAAATGTTAGACTCCTCCCAGGTTGCTATAAATAGAGGGCTTCCCCTTGTATTTCTCAACAAGAGATCTAATAGATGCAATAATTATCTTGTTCCTTCTATTGGCTTTGAGTCTATGTTAATATTTTTCTTTTCTTTTGTCTGTATCGAGTTTGACCATGTTATGATCTTGTTGTATCTGGTTTGATTCCACATTAGTGGAGGCTACTACACTTTTAGGTTTTCAGATTTCTCTATTTGTCTGACATTACTTTTTTCATATATTCTGGAAATATTTGGAGCAGGTTAGTAGGTGCTAACCTGAGCTGTCTAAGACAATTCAACATTGCTCTTGTATTTGGGCTGAAGTCGTTCCATTTTTCAAACTCTTTGTTAGGCTTGCCACTATAGATTCACCAACTGATACATGAAATTCAAGGAAAATTACAGAGAATCTTGATAATGAAGTGGGTGTTATACAAGGAAAAAATGGAAGGAATATGATATTCAATTTTTGGTACTTCCACTCTACCTACATTGGCAACATCAATGCTTATCATCAACTTTATTGAATGGTTACTCGAATTGGTTATATTTTAGATGATGCATCCATCTTCCTATTTTCTAGCTTTCAATCCCCATACATATTTTATTCTCTCTGAATTTATGAGCTTTAGACTCATGCATTTGAATCTTGAGACCCTGAATATGCAGTTCAATCTTTGAGTTTTTGTTTGCAATTAGAACTTACAAGTTTTCTTAAAACTCATGCTCCTGATGTTCATGTCTGAAACTTAATATTCAAGCATAGAAGCCTTGTCTTTTAGAGCTAAGACTTGCTCAAGCAGAATTACCAATTGGATTCTCTCCTATTGTGCAACCATTACTCTTAGGGAAGTATTTGAGTGGTGGAAATGAGCAATATTACTTTTTTCAATTTCAATGGTTTCAAATCCTTGACATATCAGCTTATAAAGAGGCGAGTCATATCAAAGTATCTTTACTTTCAATGGATTTGAAGCGAGATTAGCCCCCTTATTTTCAAAAATGCCAATCATTGTAAACAAATGCCTAGTGACTGAGAATACAATCCTGTCAAAAAAATTGTTTTTCCCATCAAGCAGTGCCTTTAGTTTCCTAGTGCTGATGGACTATGTGCTACTACTAAAAACATTGTCTATGAGCCTAGGGTGAGCTTGTAACCCCATAGAATTTTTCCATGACTAAGTCCAACATTTTTTTTTAATTAATTTCTAGAGATAACATATAGTGGATTTAACGGAAAATTCTGGTCATCGACAGTTAATTATTGTCCAAGCACTCCACTTAAAGATTATTTTATTAATTTGGTTAAATTGGTCCATCATTAGTTTCGAAATGCCATCAAAGAATCTAGGGTATTTTCCCATGGTAATCAACAAATCGACTTGGTTAAATATGCAAGGTGATTAGATAATTGGGAGTGCACTTTAGGGTGATCAATCTGAGAATTTTGAAGACTACCTTTTCTATGGATCAGTCTAGCTCTAAAGATGGATCATTCTAACTTATGACTACTTTGACATAGGCACATATATTTTATGTTTTGGGTTATTTTGAATTTTTCTGGCTCAGGTATAAAGGATCAAAGGCATGGTTGTCAAAGCATATTATGATGGTGTGTATGCAGTCTCTGAGACACTTGTGTGTATGGAATCTGGTCAAAATGCAATATGAGAACATTATTTGAATTTGGAGTGGAATTAGCAGATACGGACTTGAGCCAAAAGGAACCTGTGTGCATGGAAAAATTAAATCTTCCTATGATGGCAAAGTGATCATACAAAGTATTTTCCAGTGAATGGAGTATGGCACCTATAGCACGATATTGTTAGAGAATGCATGGTAAGTGTAACTATGTGCATGATCATGTGTGTTGGAATGAGTTGTTGGTGCAAATGAAGCTACATTATTCCAGAACTAATGACTGAGAAAATTACCAGTGTGCTTGACAAAGATTAAAGACATCTGAAGCAAATATAATAAGTAGAGCATAGACTCATATTATTGCTACTATTATGTATTCTTTGTGCTAACAATATGCTTGCAGGGATCATGTTGCCATAGATGATCTTGTAGCTCTCATTTTATTGATATATTTCTATGGCGTGTCCTTTTGCCAGTATGGTAGAATTTTTGTGTTTTAGCTAAGTTTGAGCCATGTTGAGATATATGCTACTAAGGGTAGAGTATGAGTCTATTAATGTGTATCTCTGAGGGATGAGGTGTTTGGATGAGTTTTCTTAAGGGCAGAATAAAACTTGTTTGATAGAAAGACATTATTCATGGTACTAACTGATGTGGTTATAGGGAGAGAGTTTTGTATGATAGTTTGATATAACTCGTATATATGTTGTTGACTTAAGAGAGGATGTAATGTATGAGTTTAATACCTTGATGAGTTGTTGGATTCCTTATGGTTTGTAATGATACTATTCTGTAGTTAATGAATTGTGCAACTATCTATTTTATGGTATTAGTACAAAGAGTTTGTCAGAGAACATGGGTATGGCTAAGTAAATTTATAACATCTTACTGCCTACGTATTTCAGTGTATGTTGATGGTTGACATCGCAATGAGGTGCATGGTAAGAGTATGATTACTGCTAGGGCTTTATGAATGTATGTTGCTAGGGCTTGTCATAATCGATAGGCAGAAAGGTTTTATGATGGAGAGATATTTGGTGTCATTGTGAGCAGAGGTTATGCTATTGTTTTTGGGGTAATGAGCTAGGGTTTGTAGTAGAAATGATGATGAGCTAGGGCTTTTTCATTGTATGAAAGCTAGTAATTGTTTCTTATATGATTAAAGTTTTTGTTGCTAGGGTTTTGAGCAATTTGTATTGAGTTGTTGTAATTGAGGTTGAGATCATTGTGTTGGTGATTGTATATGCCAAAGTTTGTGATGTGCTAATCTTTATAGTTGTTGTGTTATTGTCATGGTGGTATGCTGCTAGATAAGTCTTGTATTGATGCCATTATGGTTTGGCATTCTATTGATGTTCTAGCCATGTGACATTGGTGATGCGATAGTTTGTTGAATTTATTGAGTCACAAATTTTATCAGCCCTTAAGCCGGCAGTGATGGAAATCATCTAGCACATAGGGAAAGAGGCTACAATACGGGTATTAGTTGTTGAGAGAAAGGCTACTATTTCTGAACAGGAATTGATTAATACCAAGCAAGAGGCATTAACTATGCATTTTTAGTTGAAACAAAACATGGATGCTCATTGTGTTATTATTGTTTATTAGAAGTTCTATAATTCTGAGGTGATAACAAGGCCTCTCTGGCTCTCTTATGTCAGGGTTAGTTGTAGCCACTCCATATTCATCATGCCTCACTACAACATTTTTAACAATATTTTTTGTATGATTTAAGATTTGTGTTATCATATTCCACAATACATTCATCAAATTCTTAAAAGCTGTTCCTTGTTCTTTCATTCCTATCTTTTGATAGAAATTACCTTCTCTGGAAGAGATAAAATGATTAAATGTCTCGCAGTAATTTAATCGAAAAACATAGGATGATTTAACAAGTCCACAAACTTCAGGGGAATCATATTTCTTGTGTCTCCAAATGATGAGAACCATTGAATGAAATATGTGAAAAAATATTTTTAGGCCAATCTCTAGGAAATGTTTTCCTCCCTGGAAACATATGAAGCCCTAAGAAGCCAAGTTGTTGAACCACTTTCTTAGCAGATCTTGCATTTCCACTGTCAATGATTAGAAGAAAGGAACTTGAAGAAGAAATAGCCTTGGTAACATTTTCCCGCACTCCAAGTAGATGCTTATCCACTTGGGAAATGATGGAATTATCATATCTTCCTCCCCTCACATGCTTCATAATCCTAGAAATTCCAGTAAGTTCATTTGCTAGAACTTTCGTAAATATCTTTCTCTGAGAAACACAGTGAGCAAGAACCAAATCATCCAAACCTAAACTAAAACCATCTAAGGATAAAAAGATGTTCAACTGAATTCAAGCACTTCACTATTGCTCGTATACCTTTACACTTAACAATTGCATTAAAATTTTTAGTCAAAGAACCCATCAATTGGGTTTTATCACCATTGAATAATATTATTTCACTATTGCTTATGAGAATCCCATTCTTCTCATAGTTCAATTCCGAAGGTAAACCCATGTGAAGAAGTTGGTTAGCGGTCTAAAAAGGCCCTCCATCATGCAATTTAGTGATTGCTGGTTCAGGAAAATTTTTAGAAGTCTACATTCATAGTTGATTCAGTGTGGTTTTATCCATCATATATTTTTTGGATAGAAGCTTGGAACCCAACCATGTATCTACTATCAACACTCAGTCTTGTTTGCCTCTCCACAATGGGAACTAAATATTTTTTGATCCACACATAGAAGTTGAGAAAGCTCAGCTTGAGATTTTAAAGATTGGGGATAAAAAACATGAATGCCATCCCCATCAAAATCTGCACCAAGTGGCCAACATATGAGAGGGTTAATAATCATTATAGAGCCCGGATGTATTTATGCTTTTAATGCCTCCAATGAATGTTTGTGGACACTTGGAGGATGATTAATCAAAACAAAATCCCCATCAGGAAGTCCACGGTTAATCACTTCACCGATTTCAACATTCTTCGTTGTTTTTCCAAATGCATTTGAACAAAACTTACCTCCTTAGTCAACATACGTTCTACACTGTCCCTTTTGTACAATTTTCTGCAATTTTTTCCTGTTTTAAAAAATTTACACGCTCCACAAATGTTCCTCTCTTGGCTATTTCTATAGATATACCAATTTCAATTATCCTTCTATATCCATTTCCAATGACAACACATCGAGATCATATACTACAACTCTTAAACACTAAACCATTAACACTAAATCTCAAAGGGACTCACCTATAATAGTTGTTGAGCAACAAGGACAATAATCAAAGAATTGTAGCTTGCTAAGATTATAAAACTTCCACCTTGTCCATGTACGATTTTCAAACCATGAAAGGAATATAATGCATATAGAGGAACGAATAATCTAATTTACATAGAAGGGAACCCATATTACCTGAATGTTTCAAGAAGCCTCAATGGTATCTTGGAGGTACATCCTTGAAGAATATAACATCCTCTTGAATCCAATACTTTCTCACTACAACATAAAGGAACTCACTTGAAACAGTTGCAGTTGCACTATAAGGAATATCATTGAAAAGAAGTTCCTTGCTACCACTACCAAAAAAATTCTCATCCACGTACTTTCCTATAACCATGAACATGATGCAAATGGACAATTGACTGAAACTAACATAAAAGGGTATTGCATATTACTTGAATGTTTCAATAAGCCTCAATGGTATTTTGGAAGTATTCTTATCCAAAGAGAGATGGTCCACCATCGTAATAGATTCTTGTTGTAGCATCAAAGGAACCATGATTATCAAAATCTATCATGAGCTTAAATTGATTTCCACCTAACCTCATAATTGAAATCAAACTGGATTTAGGCTGACGCTAGATTCTTGCACTAAACTTGTGAAAACAAAAGCCAATTTGCAGTCTTGTACATAAAACGCAAAGGTACCTGTAACTTAAAGGAATATGAGGTTGAGAAAATCAATTTCTTATTCATGAAACATTCTCAATAGGTAGAAGGTAAAATGACTTTTTATTATACCGGTGAATGCTATGTGAAATAAGTCCATGTCTACCATGAATAAATATTCCTTTTTCTTATATAAGATGAAAAATAGTTTATCACATATGCATTTTCTATTGTGTTTTCTTTAAAATTTGAAATATAAAAGAACAAAGAGAATCAAAACAGATAATAATGCATTTTTTTATCAATTATATGGATTTGATATTGGGATTTTCAAATTGGGTTTAGACAGAAAATAGATTCTTGCACTAAACATCCAAAAATAATAATATATTTGCAGCCTTGTACTTCAGATGCAAAGGTGTTTGTGACTTGAAGAGGGATGTGGTTGAGCAACTCAATTTCTTAATGAAACATTCTCAAAAAGTTGAAGGTCCAATGCTTTTTTCTTATACCAGTGTGAATGTTGTGTGAAGGAAACTCATGTCTACCACGAATAATTTTTTTTTTTTTGCATGTAGAATATCAAAACTAATTTATAATGCATGCATTTTCTATTTCATTTGCATTAAAAGATAAAAGATAAAAGAACAAAGAGAATCAAAACATAAATTTTACTACATTTTGTGTCAATTATCATGGATTTAATATTCATATTTAGTTTGAAATCTCGAACTGCACAATTTTTATAGAGATCTCATTAAACATAAGAACATTGCATATCAAAGATTCTAAGGTGTCTTTTTCTTTAATATTAATGTTGGAGACAATTATCAACCAAAAACTTTGAAAACAAGAAGTTCATTCATAATTTTTTATTTGGGTCAACGTTCAAATAAAAAAATGAATTCTGAATCAAATTGGTTATGTGATTACCTCAAGAGTAAGACACCTTTATGATTATGTGTTTCCCAACTAGGTGTAGGGGACATTCATACAAAGAAAGTGGCTCAAAAGCATAAAGTTTATTAGAATGATGATGCTACTGCAAAGGCCTTGGAAAATATCAATGGGATTCTCATAAATGTTGTTGAGTCTGAGAAAGAAATGGAGTCTGCTCTTCAGAAAACTGTGTGAGCTATTGATCCTTATTTGGTAGAAAAATTTCTATGTATGCATGTGAACAATTGGAAAATTTCATATGTTTTATTTGTTTGGGTTGGTAGCCAACCTTGATATCAGCATACCATAGAGGTGTGCAATTCCATGGTAAACATACACGGTAAAGTTAAACAATTTGACATAGCTTGGGAAGTGATTGAACATATGAGTAAAGGAGAAAAGGAAGCCTCTTTGGTTACTACAAAAACTTTTGGAATCATGTTCAGGAGGTACGTTGTGGCCCATATGGTGAAGGAAGTTGTGGGGGGATTTCATAGGATGGGATATTTTAATCTTGAACCAGACAGGACTACTTTTCACAGTCTTATCAATTTTTTTGTATGAGCACAATCATGTTGAAGAGGAAGAACACATGTCTATTGGGAAGGATTTGAAATTTTCTCCAGATACGAAGACCTTCAACAATCTTCTTACGGGATGGTGTAAGAGAAAAGATTGGTAAGAATGTAAAAGGTTTTGGAAAGAAGAAAATGAAATTGATAGATTTTGCCCAAACCTCTTTTCTTATTCAATATTTATGAATGTACTATCCAAGTCCGGGAATCCGAAGAAGGCACTCAGGTTATTTCAGGAAATGGAGGAAAGAGGGATTCAGCCAAATGGAACAGTCTATAATATTCTGATTCATGTTCTTGGCCAAGTAGAACGTGTTAACGAATCATTACAGGTCATGCGTAAGATGTTGGAGATAGGATGTCATCCCAATGTTATGACATACAATTCATTAATCAGGAATCTCTGCATAGCTAGCAGAATGCATAAAGCTTACTGGCTACTGGAATAGATGGTTCAACAGCAGTGCATTCCCAATGCCATCACTTATCACTTTTTCTTCAGTTAACTAAGAAGGCCAAAGGAGACACTGAAACTTTTTGACAGAATTGTTAGTAGTGGATGCGTTCTAGTGATTGACATTTATGTCTTGTTGATGAGAAAATTTGGAAGATGGGGTTTGTTGAGGGTAGTTTTTATAATTTGGAATCAAATGCAGCAAAGAGTCTATAGTCTAGATAAGTGTGCTTATGAGGCTCTAGTATATGCACTCAATAAGTGGGGTAGATTCTCTTTATCTCACAAGTACAGAGAAGAGATGGTAGCAAGAGGGCTCTCATTAAAAC
Organism: Pinus taeda; assembly: GCA_000404065.3. Classification (NCBI taxonomy): domain Eukaryota; kingdom Viridiplantae; phylum Streptophyta; class Pinopsida; order Pinales; family Pinaceae; genus Pinus; species Pinus taeda. Next base: position 603,020 of record APFE030102063.1, on the reverse strand, counting down.
TCAGGAGGGACGTTTTTCAAGATATAAGTTTGGCAAAATAGGGAAATGAAGATAGTTTAAGTTATAACATATCAAAATAGGTTACTCCTCAACCATAATATGGAAATGATTCACAGTAATCTCATATTCGTAAGATCTGATACATATGATTTATTCCATCATGTTATTGGAATGATAACAATACATGCTTCTTAATAAAAATGATAATACAAAGGAATCTTCTTTGAAAGAAAATATTCTAATTCTTGCTTCTATTTAGGTATTTGATGTAACTCTAACATTATTCAATACCATTGATGTTATTTTTCCTTATTCTAGTAAAGTACTTTTTACTGGATTTTGTCCACCTTCGATCTGAGATTAACCAAATATCATGTCAAGGAATTTTCTTGTGGATTACCTAAAACTTGTGAAATCTACCAAAAACTTTGAACTTATCTTTGGTAAAGGTTGTATAGGTACTTTTTGGATGTTCACTTCATTCATTTCAGCAATCCAGCGGAAGAGCTTGCTCTTACTGGTTTGTCGGTCCTCAAACTCTCTGCTTTTTAATCTAGCTATCACTTATTTTCCCAAAGAGCTAGAGAACCTATTGGCAATATAATTTTGTAGATTATTACTTTGTTGTTGTGGTCTGAGGGTGAAATTGCATGGTTTGGGTTCAGTATTTTCAGAGTTTGTGGTAAGGTGCACAAAAGTGTGCAAAATATGGATACAAAACAATATTTAAATGATAATATTTAAACATATTGTGACATCATAATACTTTAAACTAGCAAAAGAAAAATATGGCTTCATTAGTTCATTAGTTCAATGACAGAGCAATTCAAAGTATAGCATGTAAAGGTTTGAATGGTTGAACTTATATATGTTATATTTACATTAATTAGTTCCTGTTTTCAAGGTTTGTGCTACTACGTGGATTAATACAAATGCGTTAGTTGTCTTTTGACCCATCTCTACCTGGTTTTCATTAGAGTAATCGCGAGATTTGAAGGATACTTTGTGGAATTATTTTATGATTCATCCAAGCGAACCTTGGAGACTTCTCTTTGGAACCAAAGGAACCTGAACCCAAACTCATTGAAAATCATTGAAGTAGACAAACAAGGACTTAAATTTTTCCCATCCTTGCAGCAATGACAATAAACTTTTAGGCTTCCAATCAAGCCAAACCTTTTGGTGAAATGGACACACAATTTGATCTGTTTATCATTGCTTCAATCTCTTGTTTGGTCATGGACAACGATTTGTTCTTTTCCAGTCCTATTTTCAAATTACTTGTATTATTATCACCTTTGGCAATGAGATGTTTTAAAACTGACCACTTTTACCAGGCCACACTTTGTGAAAAATTTGTAACTTATGTCTGTTACAGTTCCCTATAATTGGCAACTAGCTATTCCAACAATCATACTAGAATTCAAGTTGTTTCATGGGTCCTATATTCTAGGTTAGTTGATTCCTTAGCATCTTCTTGTGCTTTTATTTTGTGTTTGCATCGAACTGGCTCCTGTGAGAGTTGAAAGAAATAGTGAGAGAATCAAATGGAACCAAAACAAATCAATTTTTTTCTATAAAGAGAAGAAAAAATTGGCTCTATAGCAGTACAACACTTGAAGAGAAATCAGTGAAGAAGGAGGGTTATTCTGATGTTTTGGGGACTTTTGAACTTCCTGGAAACATTTCAAAATGCTTGCATGGAGAATTCTTGGCAAGAGGAAGACTCCTGATTCCCTTCATTCCTTGATTTGGAATGGATGACTTCCAAGAGGGGGATTTCGATGCTCTTTGTCCCTTGGTTTTGAGAGTTAATGTTTCATTGTCATTTTCCTCTTGTGACTCCTATTGCTCTTCTTCACAGTCTAGATGTCCAAATTTGTTTCCCTAGTGACCATTTATCCTATCGTTGTTTAAATATGATGATTTCTCTTCTTCTGGCAATGGGGTTACACAACTGGAAAAAAAGGTGCAACATAGAGATCCACTTACTCAACAACAAATTGGAGAGCAAAATATTTCAAAGGAATCCTCTTCAAAGATTCTTGAATTCTTGCAACTTTCTCCTCAAAATGTGTTTTATCAGCACAACACCTTCTCATGTGAATAATTACCCATCTATCATTTTGTTGTAAGGTATAATTATATCTACTCATTAGCGTTTCTTGTTGTCATTGGCTTCAAATTTAGCCCTCCCACTATACAAAAGGAAATTATACTGAAATAGAACATTAATGACAATTAAGGAACATGATCTCAACTACCTTAAGGATGTCCAAAGAGGAAATAGGAATCAAAAAGTGCTTTGTAAAATGAGTTTGCAATTGTTGTAGCAGCCAGAGTCCCTACCCGTTCTCCTTGAGATGAATGATCAAAGCTACTCCCAGACTCCATCTTGTTTGAGGAATTACATGCTATCAAAGAGTTTATGTTCCCATATTCAAACTGAATGAGAAATTTTCCACAAGAATCTTTAACCATCCCATCATAGAAAATCATCAGATCAAGTAGAAATGTCGTTAGATTCTTAAAAGGAATTCCTAGTTCTTTCATTCCCATCATCTGATAGAAAAGACCTTCTCTAGAAGAGACAAAATGAATAAATGCCTCACAGTCATTTAATCCACAAACATAGAATGATTTAACAAGTCCACAAACTTATAGGCGAATCATCTTTCTTGTGTGGATCCAAAGGATGAGAACCATTGAATGGAAGATGTAAAAAATTATTTTTAAGCCAATCTCTAAGAAACATTTTCCTCAAAACATTTGAAGCCCTAAGAAGCCAAGCGGTTGAATCACTTTCTTAGTAGCTCTTGCATTTCCACTGTCAACCATAAAAAAAATAAAAAAAAATAAAAAAATAAAAATATAAAAAATAAAAAAAATAAAAATTTACTTGAAAAATAAATAGCCTTGGTAACATTTTCCCGCACTCCAAGTAGATGCTTCTCTAGTTGGGAAATGATGGAATTATCATATCTTCCTTGCCTCACATGCTTCATAAGCCTAGAAATTTCAGTGATTTCATTTCCTAGCTCTTCCATAGATATCTTTCTCCCAAAAACACAGTGAGCAAGAACCAAATCATCCAAACCTACACTAAAACCATTTAAGGTTAAAACTTCAATAAAAAACTTTTAACTAAATTCAAACAATTCATTGTCACTCCTAAACCTTTTCATTTAACAATTGCATTAAAATTTTGAGTCAGAGAACTTAGCAATTATGTTTTATCACCATTGAATACTATTATTTCACTGTTGCTTATGGGAAGCCCACTTTCCTCATAGTTCAATTCCGAGGTAAATCCATCTGAAGAAGTTGGCTAGCTATCCAAAATGGCCCTCCATCATGCACTTTAGTGACTGCTGGTTTAGGCAAGGTTCCAAAAGTCCATAATGATAGCTGATTTAGTGTGGTTTTATCCAACATAGATTTTATGGATAGAAGCTTGGCAACCAACAATGTATCTTTTTTCTTTCAACTGAAGAAATAATTTTTAGAGTAGCTCTGGGGTGTACATAGTCTTGCCTGGGATTGCTAACAACTATGGGAACCTAACCTCCCCGCCTAACTATTGGATCATATCCTCATGACTAACCAACCAACAATGTATCTACTATCAACACTCAGTAATATGTTTGCCTCTCCACAATGGGAGCTAAACATTTGTTTATCCACATTTAGAAGATGAAAAATCTCAGCGTGATATTCTAAAGATTGGGGATAAAAAAACATGAATGAAATCCCCATCAAAATCTGCACCAAGTGGCCAACTTATGAGAGGATTAATAATCACTGTAGATCCTAGATGTATGTATGTTTTTAATGCCTACAATGAATGCTTTTGGACACTTGGAGGACAATTAATCAAAACAAAATCCTCATAATGAAGTCCACAGTTGACCACTTCACCAATTTCAACTTTCTTCATTTATTTTCTGAATGCATTTGAACAATAATTACCTCCTTTGTCAACATAGTCTACAATTTTCTGCAATTTTTCACTATTGTAAACATTTACACACTCTGCAAATGTTACTCTCTTGGCTATCTTTGCAGGAATACAAATTTCATTTATCCTTCTATATGCATCTCCACTGAGAATGCATTGAGACGATAGATTACGACTCTTGCTAATAGAAAAACTACACATTTTTTCAAATTTTTTACCTTTTGCTTTTCCAGGAATGTTGTTTGTTGGAAATTTTCTTTCAGGTATCTAAGAAATTTATCGTAGAATGTCCAAACACAAAATATTGTAAAAAATATTAAGATTGATAACAATCCTAAAGACTCTTTTAAGTTTCTACCAATACTTTGTATACCTTTCTCCCTGCCCTTACACACAGATAATCTATGAAAACGAATTGTAGATCCTTTGATTCAGCCTCATGTGACATGAATTTAGTCGTGTCGTGTATTGAATCTTTGATCTCGTCAACAACACTAAAAATTTTCTTCAGTGTGTGTGCAACACGTTCCTAGGAAAACAAGACTAATATTGACAATCTAAATTTAATATTACCATCTAGATTTGAATTCTAAAAAAATAGTTGTTTATATGTGATTAGGAAAATGAACTAACAATAAAAATCATGTTACTTACAAATGTCGTTAAGGGCTTTCCCCACATATCATGAATTTGTACACAGTTATGAGTTCAAGGTAGAAGTTAAAACAGAAAATTCTCTTGCTTGAGGGTTAATTTCAACTAACCTCTTAGAAATTTACTATCTATGGAAAAATATTCAATATCATTGAAATCGATTTGGGGTTTTCTGAGTACGATCCCTTGACCTAAATTTTCACAGTGGGATTTAGCAGCGAGGATGAGATTATCATTAATAGGGGTCATCGCCTTAGTATCTTGAGTCTTGGAATTGACTCTTCATAGCAGCACTGTAGATCTACATGTCTTAATTTGGGAAAACTTGAGTTCCTAGGCTCGATCCCTGTCCTTGGAAACCACGGGATCTAGGGAATGATTCTGATATGTCAAAGATCTCTGGATGACATTTGATTTCATGATCTTGGTTACAAATGGTTGGGTTTTCATATTCTCCATCATTATTTTCATAGCCAAGAGTGAATGACCAACGTTTCCATTCAAAATTGAGGCCTCGAGAGAATGTAGGAGCTTCAAAGTTGTCCATTAGAGTAATTCGACAAAAAGTTGATGCACAAATTCAAAATGTTCTTTGAATTTAAGAAAATTATTGCCAAATTGGTGGGGTGATGTTGCAATATTGTAGTCTATAACTCGATGGATCTAGCGTATTTTGTGACTTTTTTTTGTTGATTATGGTCTATAATCAATTGGATGGATTTGGCTTGGCATCTTTAACTATTAGTGTTTGAATTTGCTCAAATTTTCTCTTACTTCTTAGTATTTTAGATGGTGTGGAACAATCATTATGCTTAGTGCTATGTGGGAGGGTGAAAGTGAAGTTGGAATCTATGATTTGCTAATATTTTTTTTTTCATTTATATTATTACATTAATAATCCATAGCTTATATTGGGTGCATTAATTTAAATAATTATACAATGCAAAATGATTATATGCATTGATTTAAGAAATAGCAATGAAAAAATTGATAAGTATTGATTTCAACTCTAATATAGTGAAAATTATCTAAGTGATTTCAAAATTAATATATTGCAAAACAGTTTAGAAATACATATTATAATGTTATAAAATAAATATTCTATTATAAGGTAAAGAACAACACTTTGTTTATCCAATACTAATCTTTTAGTATACTTTTTTGATGAACAAATGTTCAACCAATGAATGTGATGCATTGATTTTTAGTGAAAATACAATCCATTTTGTCACTCATTCAATATATGCAATGTATCAAATAAGCTTGAGAAAAATCAAGTAATTTCATTGATTTCAATCATCATATAATGTATCCCTAGATGGGTTAGCTAGCATGAGACATATGGGAGGAATGAGACCATAGTCCCACTCACTACAAGAAGAGGGAGACATTCCACCATTGCCCCCAATGAATTAAAGTGCACATACAATTGCATTGTGTGTCATAACTATGTCACCCGTGTTTTTTTAATGGCATATTTCCCTTGGCTCATTAGTCTTTTAACCCCTCCTGTACATGGAAGACTAACATGGTTTGTAAGCCTACTCTAAATTTCCACATTATTCATTCTAGGAGGTAAACAATTATGATGGCACTTGAGCCATCTCTATAAATGAGGGTCAGGCTAATAGTTTGTATGCAATTGTATATTGTGCAGTAATGGTGTAATGGTGTTTGGTCTATTTTGTGAGTTTCAAGCCTGATCACAGGTATTTAGAAGGAATATTGGTCATTTTTGTATAATTTTATGTTTTTCACCCTGTAGTGATTCATCCCCCTCAATAATTTTGGTGCTATTTCTTAGTGAACTTACTATGTTGAGACCATTCCCCCAGTCCATCAGAGCTACTTCTACTAAATTTTCCTCATTTTTTCTTGGCATTTAGCTAATTACTTCCCCACTATATTTTCTTAGCTTGAATTCCTCTCCCCTTTTTAGGCACACAATCTCACCCTCTAACCTTGTCAGGCCCCACCACTTACACCTTCCACTTCCCACTAGCCTATCTTTGTGGAATTCTCCATCCTATAAACTCTTTCTTTTTTATTTCTTATAGCTTCCTTCTCCTATGTAGACCATAGCGAGATAGAGAGCATAGGTATACCAAGGAACTGCCTATTATAGGGACTTTGGAAGCCCCAAAACCCAAGAATGAGTTGAAATCTTCGCTACTCCTTATGATGATTTTACTCCTAGAAGTGTTCCAGAGGGAATTTGTCAAGATAAATATGACATTTTAGATGAAATACAATGCATTATTAACTTTGAGGTGCTTACTAAGGTGGAGAGATGGGTTGCAAGCATAGCCCACTACTAGAGTTTCCTCAATCACTATATACATATAGGCAATCTTTACTAGCACCTCAAGTTATTTTTTGGTTGCATGGCAATGGAGAAGAACACTACCTAAGAAGTGATGGTTTTCAAGTGGATGAATTATAGGTGTTAATGTGCTTCATGGAAAACAAACTAGGGAAAATTAAATCCTACTTTGACTTTACCCCTACTCTAGGTTGTTCTCTAGGAAGTGAAAGGGATCTTATCCCTATGAAAGCTTTAGAATATAGAAAATATTAAATGTTAATTATGTTCTCTAGTTATATACTATATCAAGTACCACTAACTTTTTTTTTTTTGCTTCAATATATCCCTATAGCCCATGTATTTTTGACAAACTTGTTCATTTTTCTGTACACTATTAGAAAAATTTTTGTGTGGCTCTTAAGGAAAATGAAATTGTGTGCTTGGTTTGGTTTCTATAGTGGAAGACCATGAAATATTTCAACCTATTTTGATGTAAAATAATGTTTTGATGGAATGAAAATAGTTTCACTTAAGAAAAAATACAATCATATAATGAAAATCAATAAGGTGTATTGATTTCACTGTTAGTAAATTGAAAAATTATTTGGTGCATTACAAAAAGTATTAAATTAAATGGATTCATCATGGATTTTTTTTTTCAAAATGCTGATTGCTATATAAAATATGTTCTTTCTTGTAAGTTATAATACACTGATTTCTTTAATTGAGTGTGAATTATATCCTATTAGTTTTTGCAACTAAAATCGTAATGATTTGGTACATTAATAACACAAATTATTAAATTAAATGGATTCATCATGGAAAACAATTTCAAAATACTCATTACTACATTGATATTAAATATGTTCTTACTTGTAAGTTATAATCTAATGCTTTCTTTCATTGAGTGTAAACTATATCCTATTAGTTTTTGCAAATTAAAATTGTTATTTTGTTTTTGTTATAATGTTAAGCTAGATATAGAGTGAACTCATATATAGAGTACATTTAAAAACCAAGAACATGTTAGAGAGGGAAAATATAACTATGATAGGAATATGAGAATATAGTTATTTAATACTCTTTGTTAGTATTGTAGATGGTTTAGAAAAATTGTTGTGCTTGGTGCTATGTGGAGGGTGAGAGTGAAGCTGGAGTTGATGATTTGCTAACATTTTTTCCCCTCTCATTCATATTACCATCTTAATAACCCATAGCCTAGATTTTTCTTAGTTGATTTGAGCATCATTCAGGGCTGTGTAATATTTTGAACCAAGGATTGAGGATTCTATGCATGTTTATTAGTGTTTCCTCTTCATTACGTGGGTTTTTGCTGGATGTTGGCATTGTTGTATTTATTTATCAATATTTCTAAAAGATGTGTGGAAGTTGTGTGAGGTTGTTGTTAAAGTTGAGGGTTCACAAGGATGTTATGTGCATTCACTCTTGACAAATGATTTGAATTTAATTCCTTGTGAATGTTATCAAAGGGTATAACCTTGAAGATTCTAATCAACTCCCTAATTGTAACCATCCACTGATCCAATAAAGAAGTGTGTAAGTATGTATAACCTTTCAACCAATCTATAAAAACCTTTGAATCACCTATCACTTATAAGTTTAGATTGAAGAAGTCACACAATTAAGATGACCAACTTAAATGTCTAATTTCTATTATTGTAGTACTTAATAGATAGTGATATTTTTGTTCGTAGACTAAATTAGTCATTATTTTTAGTAATTTTTATTTGTATTACTTATTAGCTAGTCGTATACTTTAATCCGCAACTAAATTAGTCATTTATGTTAGTCGTTTTTAGTTGGGTCAGTTGAGATTGCTTAATTTTGGTAGTATTTCACTTGGAAAAGCTACAATGACTAACTTTTTCAGTCACTAATTTCATCATTTTCTACTAGTGGGTGGTTGCCCAACTAGGCCTTCAACTTCATGACTTGATGCATATGTGTTTGGGAGTATAGTACCCTTATGATGATGTTACTGATGATGCAAAAGAGTTGGATTAATCTTGATAGGGATTCGAGATGTTGTAGGAGGTTTGATAGGCCTTGGAGGCACTTGCACATGGGGTTTTGAGTAGAAAATGAACTAAATAAATGGTATCACAAGTAATGCAAAGGAAACATGTGTTAGTAACTCATGTTCTACTTGTAGAATCTATGCTATAATACTTTCACGAAAGGAGGACCAATGTTATCATTTGTTCCTGGAGTTTTCTAGATTCCTTGCACACTCTAGTGATTTATAGTGGCATAAACCAAGGTATTTCCTCATGGTTTTATGTAGAAATTTTGATTGACTTAATCTATAGCAAGACTAATTGACTTGGTGAGTGATTAAGGTGTTAATGCATTTATTCCTTGAGTAGTGTAGATAATGGTTTGATTCGTCTAAATATATGAGAAAAGAGATCAAATTGACGTTACAAAGTGAGCATAAATTAAGCAGAGGTCTATGCATAGGTTAGAAGTCAAGCTCCTGAAGCATGTGAAAACATATAGGCTTATGACAAGAAATGAGTATGCAAATATCATTGAGGTGCATGAAGAGGCCAACAATTGTGACTAAAAAGGCAAAGTTTGACCTAATGGTTGAAGCATAATATGTAGAGGTAGTCGTAGAGATAAATTAGGAAAAAAAGATTTGGATCAGAATGTTATTTTTTGATAAATTAATGGTGTATTGCAGGGAGACTCGGTGTTCATGTAACAAAAAAAATAAATTATATACACATATGTTAGTTTTTTTGGGCTTTGCAGAAGCAAGTCTAAGATCATGTTGAGTATGAAGTCGGAGGTAGTTTTTGTAAACACACGTAACTATATATGCATATATTTCTTTTATGGATCCTACTGAAAGCAAGCTGGAGGTTGGCCCCCATTATGAGATAGGAGGTCAACATTGACGATTGAATGTTATCTCTAGACACTCCCAAATACTGACACTCTCTGGCAAATTCGACTCATAATCTAGGTCCACTTGTGTTATTATTATTATTTCTTATAAACAACTTAAGTGATATCTATGATGAAGTTTATCATTAGCTAATATGTTATCAATTAAATTATAAATGTCTTATAAAATAATTCGTTGAATTTGCTTCTTTATTGGTAAAAGAATAAATTATTTTAAGCTACATTTATTAAATAATATGTTATGTGAAAAGACAAAATAATAAATTATGGACATGTATGCTTGTTTTCTGGGCCTTTGTAGATGAAAGTTGGAGGTTAGGCTTACTATGAGGTTATGTGTAACTATATGCACATATTTCTTTTTTGGATCCTTTTGAAAGCATGTTGATGGTCGGCCTCAACTATGAGATCATAGGTCGGAATTGTGGTTTTAATGCTCTCTCTGGTTCCCATCTTTTAAAAATTATATTTTATAAGTATAATTTATTCAATTTATGTTTTTATTGATAAAAAAAATAAAATTGTTTTAATTAATTTTATAATATGTAATATGAAAGAAATAAAATATGAAATTATAAAGAGGCCAATTATACATATATGTTTCTTTTGTGGGCCCTGCCACAAGAAATTCGATGCTTGGGGTGGCTATGAGATCATAGGTTGGCATTGTGTTTTGAATGGTGCTATGACATTCTGCCACTAATTGGCCTCCTTGTAAACATGCACAACTATGTGTACATATTTCTTTTATGGTCCCTACTGAAAGAAAGTCAAACGATGGGTCCAGCTATGAGGTCGGAAGTGAGACTTGTGGTTTGAATGGTCTCCCTGGACACTCTAGATTGTTGGCAGTCCTCAATGAAATTGGCTCTATCTACAATACTACATGGAAGCATTCTAAGTCATTGTTGTTTTAAATTTGAAATTTATTTATTTAAATTTCAATTTTAGAGAATGGATTCTAAAATATTAAGTAGATTTAGATACTTAGAAATATATATATCTATATATATATATATATATATATATATATATTTCTAAGTATCTAAATCTACTTAATATTTTAGAATCCATTAAATATATATCTATATATATATATATATATATATATATTATAATATATATATATATATATATAATAGATAGATAATAGATAGTATATATATATATAATACAATTTTATCAATTTATATTTAAATAATATGTTATGTGAAAAAACAAAATAATAAATTATAGACACATAAGTTTGTTTTGTGGGCTTTTGTAGAAGCAAGTCAAAGGTCAGGTTGACTACGAGGTTACAGATAACTATATGAACATATTTCTTTTCTAGCTCATACTGAAAGCATGTCAAATGTTAGTCCTGACTATGAGATTAGAGGTCAACATTGTGTTTTGAAAGGTCTGTCTAGACAGTGTCGACTAATCACACTTCTCCGCCAATTCAGCTCCATGTTCAATATTTCAATTTCTTCTTTAGAGAATGGGATAATGGGTTTGTGTCTTTTAAACATTTTATATTATAAGTCTAATTTATTCAATTTATGTTTTTATTGATAAAAAAATTGTTTAAATTAATTTTATCAAATAATATAAAATGATAAATTATAAAGAAGTAAATTATAGATCAGTGGTCGAGTTGGCTATGACATCGGAGATGAACATTGTGTTTTGGATGGTGCTATGACATTCCACAACAAATTGGCATCCTTGTAAACAAGGCCAACTATGTGTACATATTTTTGTGTGGTCCCTAGTGAAGGCAAGTGGAAAGATGGGTCAAGCTATGAGGTTGAAAGTCGGATTTGTCATTTGGATGGTCTCTTTAGACACTCCCAACTATTGACAGTCCTGGACCAAATTGTCTCAATCTTCGATACTGCATGGAAGCATTCCAAATCAACTTTGTTTTAAGTTTGGAAATTATTTATTTCAAATACAAATTGAAAGAATGGATTCTAAAATATTACGTGTGTGTGTGTGTGTGTGTGTGTGTGTGTGTGTGTGTTATAATACAATTTTATCAATTTATATTTAAAATACGGCTTTTCAGTATATCTAACTTTTGTTCTATAGAAAATGTTATATCACGATCTTTTTTACTTTGTTTTTCGTTTTTTGTGCATGTTTTTTTTTTGCCCTAATTATTTTTAATTGTGGCAAGTGACTAAATTGTTAAGTTTTATTAGTTTTACTTAAAATTGTGGATGGTTGCAAAACAAATTAAAATTTCAATAAGTATTTTAATTATTTTGACTAGGATTTTCTTTAAAGTCGTGTGAATGTAGATTTAAATTTTATTTAAATTTAAAATTATTCATATATTTTGTAGATTAAATATTTGGAATATTAAGTAATTAATTAAATTTAAAATTAACTATATTTAGGATAGTTTTCACACACACACACACACACACACACACACACACACACACACACACACATATATATATATTTAATAATTTGATTTTTTATTTTTTACTTATATATTATTATTATTAAGTGATGTATAGTTAGAAACATGTTATTGTTTTTATTAGTGATATTTTGCAAGTCATGATGTATTTCTTGATATTAAATGAATATATGTTATTGGTAAAAAAAAATAAAAGTAAAAATAAAGATTGGATTGAGCAATAAAATTATGGAGTCATGGATACAAATTGCTAATATACATTATTCTTTCTAGGTGTTTTATGTATATAGATCATTGGTTTAATGCCTTCCTAATGTTTTTGATGAGCCTCTGAAATATGCATTTTAAGGATTTGATAAAATAATTGCCATGTTAGCTCATAAATATCTGGTTTTGTATGTGCTTTTTATTTTATAGGTATGGGGTTGTAGTGTTTAGGATGTTCTAGACATTTTTGCAAATTTGAATTGTCTTTGTATTTTAAAGTGATGAGAAAATCCTCTGTTTGCGCAGAGTAGTAGAAATTTGCAGATAGGGCTCTATGTCAATACAACATTTTGAAAGTATTTGAGAATCACGGACGATGACAGAAGCGTAGTCCCCACAGATATCATTGAATCCCTTGAAGCTATTAACACGAATTGTGAGGAAGTCGAATCTATCTCAGAGAAGTGTTGGCAGCTTGTGATCCCGATGTCTTGGCTGAATTATCCCCTCTAGATCGTGCTTACACGTTTCTCACTTTGGAGAAGGTAGTAGCGACACTATTCACTTTCTAGTTAAGGTGCAGCGTGTTTGGTCATATGGTAAATGAGGTAACGTGCAACCCGAGAAGAAGCTATTGGAGAGAACCGTGGGGAACACGATATCGAATTAGATCATACCCATCAGCTCGATCACATATTATGAAGTCTCTTTCCCTGAGCGCACTTCCTTCTGCGCAGTCAGAAAAGGAAGCAACTCAAGGCATCATTGTATTAGAATGAAAATCTATTGAATTGTTCTTGAATAATTCTCAGTGGAGGATAGTGCGATTCTGAGTATGTGGGTTTGGTTCTGCGTCAAGTTTAAGAGGCGCATTTGACTTTTGAGAAATCCGATTTTAAAAGGTGCATGTGTAAGATTTGAGTTTGTAATTGAATGAATTGAGTTTGTAATTGGATGAGTTTGGAGTTATACTTTTGCACAAAGTTTTATGATGAATATTTGAGTGTGGACTTCATAGGAGAACCTTGTATGAGTTTCAAAGCCAATAGAGGAATTGTGAAGACATGTTATTTATGAATATGGGTTTTGAGAACACATTGCATTGCATTGGTAAAGTGTGAATTTGACAGTAATTAAGGTGTTTGAGTTGGGAAAAACTGACATGCATTCTTATATGCAAGGAATGTTGAAGATCTTGGTTATTGCAGACCCTACCTGCATGAGGTGGTATCAGAGCAGGAATACTTTGTTGAAGAAGTTTGTTTTTTTTGAATGAATACAGTTCAGAAATGAAGTGTGTTTCTTTGAATGCGTGATGAATGATTTTTAGATTTTAATATGCAGCATACACAATTGCAAGTGAACAAGATTGCAGAAGTGGAAAGAAGACAAGATCATGCAGGATCTTAAAGGTGAGATGATTTTTTGATCTGAAATTTATGATTTAAGTTTATGGTTGCAAAGGAGATGATGGCAGTGAACCTGGAATTCAACTGAAGGCTGGATAGGGAAGACAATTGCAGTGTCCTGAAGAGAAAAGTGAGTTGAAGAGATAGCCTAGAGAGAGTAGAGGAGTGCTCAAGAGGTTCCAGAGGCAGTGAACCAGTACTTACCAAAAGACTGAGTGAGG
>APFE030102063.1:556830-585573 GCA_000404065.3 Pinus taeda | reverse complement strand
TGACCCATGAATAGATCTTATCCTTCTTTTGCGCTAAGGTTCCTCCTTCATTCAGATCCAGATCTGCATCACAACCCAATTACCAATATACCAGCTCTAACACTTTATCAAATATTCAATAATAATGTAGATGATCCCTTGCCACATGATCTCCTTCCTCTTTTATAGTCTTAGGCCTTCCTCAATACCATGAACCCAAAACTAGGGATCTACACATCTGACGAGACGCCATGGTCCAAAACTTAGGTTCAAATCCCAAGGACTAACTACCATGGACCAAAAGTATGATCCCCAACATATACATGCTTTTTCAACATATAACCCGCGTGTATATGCGTCTTTGTTTAGATGATCCTGCGTATATGTCTTTTTCTTCTCTCTGAGTGCCTGAACTGAGATCTGTTACTAAAGAGAGTTGCCATCAAGTACAATACCTGTGCCATAGGTCCAAACCTGTGCCAAATGCCCAAAAATATTATATATATAATATTATATATATATATATCTATATATATATATATTATAATGTGTGTATTGTGTTTTTGATGTTTAGATTAGTAAAAATATTTCAATGCTTGAAAGGAAAAACATGTAAACGCATTAATTTTTATATAATAATTATATAAAAATTTAAAATAAATAATAATAATAACTTGTTCAAATATATAATTTAAACAATGAAAAATTGCACATGGTCTATATAGAGAGACAAAAAACAACTATAGATCTATATTAATCATGGATTTGTTAATCATTCAAAGGGATTAAATCTCTTGCCATGTAAATGTTTTTTCAAGTTCTATACTATAAAAAGAGGTTTGGATATAATGATATTTGATCCCTCTTAGCTCTTGGTAGATTCATGGCTAAGGTGGATCTTATGATAATAATAAATTAATACTGAAACCCACAACCTATAGTAAACATCATATTCTCTAGAAAATAATATGGAAGTATTCACTATAACAGAACTTATTAGGTTATTAATTATTGTTTTCGTGAAATCTATACTCCTTTTTAAATTTTCACAAAAAAATTATTTAATTCTCCATTTGAAAATTGAGCTTACAATGAACAAACAATTGTATTCTTGGTTATTTAATAATATTCTTCTCTAACTCCTCAAAGTCCCTTGGTTGATCCTTTCTCTACTAGAAACTATTCCCACTTGGTATTACAATGTGGAGTAGTAGTACTACTTCTAAAAATAAGGTTACGGATTTCCTTAGGTATTGTGTTGTCCAAATGAGACTCTAGACCTTAGAAACGTCAATAGGCACCAGTGCATTCATCCTCATCTCCATATTAGTAGGATATATCTTCAACCCTCCTATAGTTATCACATACCCTGGATACACTAAGGTTTGTTATGTAAAGTCACACTTTTGGAGATTTTCCATTAGTTGATGCTTCTTTAATGTCTCTAACATATGCATAAAATGTGAAATGTTCTCCTCCTAGATAGAAATGTATACCATTATATCATCCAAGTAGATAGTAACAAATGAATATATAAAAGGGTGCAATATATCTTCCATCAACCTCATAAAAGTAGTTTGCGCAATGCATAGGCAAAGTCACATGACTAACCACTCATACAAACCTTTCCTAGTTTTGAAAGAAATTCTATTTGTGTTATTTTAGATCAGACCTCGTTAAAACCACAATGTGTGACCAAAAATATACCAATTGGTACCAACCCTTCTGGCATCACCTATACAAATACTTGAAGTCCCACCCGAGGCACCAATAAGAGTTGCAAGAACCAAGTTTCTATAATAGTGATTGGAATAGGAATATGGAGTGAAAAACCATCTTATACTACTCAACCTTTGATTTGGAAACTAAAATTTATATCATATATCCTTAACATTTACACTAATATCACTTAGAAAAACAAAAATTTAATGAGGGGGTGTCCTATTTATATAGAATGCCACAATCACTTCATTTATGTGTTACAATATTTAGAAGGAGTATAATGAATGATTATGTAATCATGTAAAAATACATAAAAGGGGAGATTAAATAGAACACCAACCAAATTTTATTGTCACTCAAAAGAAAGGAAGTTTTATCACAAATTATTACCACATTGTTTCTCCTTCACTCACTAGCCTAAATTTACCATTACAAAGATACAACAAAAGTGGAATAAACTAGACCAAGAAATAGTGAACCAATAATGAGCTGACATGAATCCCTTTGACTTCTTTTAACTTATACATTATTACATAAAAAAAAATATCATGGGAATAACTAGGTATTCCATTACCATGAGCATATATACCATAGTTGCTAATCTAGACCAAATCAAAACACATATAGGATAGCAGAGTCAAACTTAGTCATTCTCACTCTTTCAGTTCTATGCCACTAATGACTGGACATTTCCCCATTATATTGTCAATTTTTTAGTTCTTCGCTCCATGCCACTCCCATCTGCACAAATTTTGTTCATTCCAAGAAAACTACACAATGCTCCAATGTGATGTTTCTATTCCATCCTTTCTCAGCCACTACCAAAAATGCCTTAAAATATCTTCCATACTATTAATAGAAAACTTTCCCCAACAAGCCCCCAACACACACCTATGGCTCATTTGAAGCCACTAATCCCTTTTTTTATTTCAATAATCAGGCAAAATCCCTTCCGATAGTGAACCAAAATCTTGTGACTATGTCATAAGCTCAAACATCTACCATTGTTGTCTCTTTCACTGGCATGGTTTTTTAACAGGGCCAAAGCCCCTACCTTTTCAAAAATATCTACATTCCACATCTTAGTGCATGTAGGGTTACCCCTTTGAATGTTGTGGTCAACATAGAATTGGCTACTTGAACACCACCATTTAAAGGTGATCCTAAGGTGTAAGAAATGGGAAGTGCCATGATAACATTTTTTACTCAACAATACCTACCCATTTAAAATATCCCAGACAGCCATATTATTTTTTCTCAACAGACTCATAGACTCTTTGCAAAATAAAATCCCCTTGATTGGAACTCGTCATTACACCAAATACAATGCACTAACTGTAGATGCTTGGAATTCTAAAACCCTTTAGAATCTCCAATGATGCCTTTTGCTCCATTTACCTAAGATACTAGCATGGCTCCTCCTATCTCTAATCTCCATCTCTCCTACATATAAAGGAATAGAAAAGAGGACTTCCCTACTCTATGTAGACACTTGATGCACTCCAACTTGTCTTAATTATATCTCTTTGGATAACTTAACATGTTGCAAATCTCCTCAGTCCCTATCTAACATACTGCAAAAATTAATAATGTTAGGTTCGTGTTTGTTTGATGCATGCATAAGTTTGAATATCATCCCAACCACAATCATAATGGCCAAATCCATGTTTGCAAGAGTCTTCCATGCTATGAAATCATTCTTTGGCAGGTTGAAGAGATGACATTTCATTAATGTATAATCAGGGAAATCTTCCTTACGTCAATTGCAGTATCACTATCCTGTACTTTCTGTTAGGGTTTTATAATCATAGGATTCATAATTTTGAATTGAATATGATTAGTCTTGTAATATTCTACATACTTTTTCTTTCTACAAAATGATTTCCTATATTAAAAGTAAAAAATTTAAAGAGGGTAATTCCGAAAAGAAAAATCAAAGGACTAAAAGAAAAGGGTCAAAAAAGGAAATAAAATATGAACCCCAACAAAAAGAGATGAAAAATAGATTCAGAAAGTGATGCAAATTCAAATGCCACTACTTTTTACTTTTCTAGGAAAAACAAGATTGTGGGTAACTTGTCAAAAATTCCACAATCCATGATGATCAAATAATATAATCTTGATTCGTTCATGCTTTAGATTTCATGTTGGTAGATAGAGAATGAAGATCTAGCCAAACTATTCAATCTTCGTAGATCAATAGTTAGGTAGAGAATAATAATGAGCTCATCAGTTTAATCTCAGCCATTGGAAGTTATAAGGTTAGAATTAGATAGTGTATTTATCAAAGAGAAAGAAATGAAGGGTCAACAAGCTCAAATGCACCCAATGAATGAAGAGAAAATTTTAGGGTAAATAAAGAGTAGGTAAAAGAGGTTTTGGAGTGCATAAGGTTGCAAGCTCAAATGCACCTTCATTATATTTAATCATATGTTTCATGTGCAGGAGGAATTATCAAAGAAACAGGATATTCAAGCTCATTCACTTATTTCCTTTCATCTCACTAAACCCCTTACATGTATAAATTATTTATTTCCCCTCACTACACCTTCATTACTTCTCATTCCCTAATGTTTTTCCCCTTCTCAGGTCTAAAAGACCCTTCTCTCTTCATTTCCCCTTGTAAAAATATCCCTACCCCTTCATTTTATTTTTCCCCCTATTTCATCTCATTTTCCCTTGTAAACCCACTAAAACCCCTTTATCCTATGTTTAAAAGGTTAAATGTATCAGGCCCCATTGAAAACCCTCCTTGATACCCTTTTGACTCAACCCTTATGTTATTTTTGTAGGTTTTAACCCTGTATAGAAATTACCTACATACGAATTCTAGAACATAGAAAATAAACAATGTGAGAGAATAACACATAAAACACATATACACAAATATTTCCCCTGGATCCCAAAACTGGGACTACCAGCTTGATTTTTCATTATGTTCCTTTCAATGTTACAATACATATTTATACATGTCCAAGAATCCAATACCATGGATCGAAAACCATCGCGTCCAAAACCATGGACCGAAAACCATCGCGTCCAAAAACTTGTGTGAAAATCTTGCACAAAACCATAGGTGGGTCTGCCCATCCTACAATAGGGTCCAAAACCAAAATTTTCTAGGGTGCTGCCCCGGACCCCATAAAGTGGGGTTATGGGTACACCTCAAACCCCCTATGACTGTCCCCTGCTACACAATTGGCGCAATGAAGGGGGGCGTCGTCCCCCCCTCTAACCCCCTGGTTAACTACGTGGGCTAGTCGTGGAAAGAATATAACACAACCCAACAATTTTAACCAATAGTCCCACATTTTATTAACCCTCATCCCATATATTAAATCTTGTATTCAGTTTTAATTAATTACATTTCATTTTAATTAAAACTCGACCCCACTCCCCACTCACCCCTCACAACTTTGATGCGTGATATCCCTCCAATTGCTAACCTTCAGATCCAATTGCCCATAACCATATCGCGCACTCCCATCATCTAATCATTAACATCCCAAAAGCACGCGCTATTCATGGTTTTGCTCGAGTGCCCTTTTGCTATGTGGCAGCCCCATGTTATATCACTTGCTCTCAAAAAAATATTGTTGTTCACTCAAAAGCAGTGTGATACGCCATAACATTGCCTCTCCACATAGGATGAAACCACCTACTATTCATACATTAATCCCGCACCTCAATGCTAACCATTGTTGGTTAAAAGCCAAAAATTCGCCCTTTTTACCCTTCCCACTATTCCAGAGCTACTAACACTACTCCTAAAGCCAAAGAAATAGAAATTCAATAAAATAAACAAAATTATGGCTTGCTAAAGCATTCTGAATGAAAAACGCCTGCAAACCCCTCACCTGGATATTGGCCACCTCCCATTGGCTGACAAAGATTTCTAAATCAAAGAAATTGTTCCCCCTAGCCATCTATTGAAACTCCACCGCTGGAGTAAAGATAAATTCCTAAACCAAAATGATGACATTCATCTATGGCAATCAAATTTTCCCAAACACTTGTTCCCACAGGTATATCAATTCCTTGAAATCATCCACTTATGCCAACTATGTTATATCCCAATCCAAAGAGCCATAGTCTCTCCTAATAAAAGATTTTTGTTTGCAATCATTGCAGAGTCAATAAACCAAATGCTGTAGATCCAACCAAACCCAAATGAAACCCCATTTTCCATTGAAAACTTACTTGAACTCTACTTGAAGTTGGACCTTCCCAAGAGGTCTCAAATCTTTTAGACTTTTATCGAAGAAGAGTCTCATACTCCTACAAACAATCCTCCATACTCTGCCACAATTTTCTCTGAGAGGGCCATACAAATTGTAACCATGCTTTCTTTTATTCTAGGATACACCACTGATGAGCACGTAGATGAGCCTATACTTTCTTTCCTCTCTATTTTCTTCCCATGGAGGCCTCCGACTGCATTTTTCAATTTTTTCCAGTTCTTGGCAAACATAATCCATGATCAATTGATCAGATCATTGAATGAAAGAGTATTCAAATACTCTTCAGTACTATTCCACATGTTCTTGTATTTCCAATTAGATAAGTTTCCAGTCAACATCCAAAAGTTGGATACTAAGGGCCATGCCAGATCAGTCATCTTTTGGACACCCTTAATCCAAAAGTATTCCACTATTTTCAGCTACAAGGAATTCATTGATTCCTTTATTCACCAAGTTGCTAATATGCTAAGCAATAACAATCAGCCCAGGATCAGTTATGAGATAAAGAGAGTTTTGTATTTATTTAAAAACAATAGAATAGGAGACTAGTATTTATACTAGGACCACACTGAAATAAGAACATATGGATGCCAGCTCACTCCCTATAAGCTGCCCAAATATCTCCCCATGGGGATACTTGCATTAGAGTATATCAGGCAGATTATAAATGCAGATGATGTAAATTTTCTGTCAAATAGGAAGAAAACACAGTTCAAGATAAAAAACCAGCTTGGTCCTTTTATCTGTAATAATAGGGAGGCTGGAGAAGAAGTTGAGAAGTCTTTATAGGAAATGAAGTTCAGTAGTAGTTTCATGTGGTAGTATGATGCTTAGGAGTCATAAAAAAACTAACACTCAAATTCAATTTAAGCCCTTTTATGCATGAGTCTGGGCCAGACATTGAAAAATATGCCAACCAGTCAGAGTGGTTGGAAAACACCATGATAGATATGGAGAAATAGATGGATACTAGATACATTCTGTATACTCCAGCCCTGTAGGACAAAAATACAAAAAGGACTAGGGAAGAAGGTTCTTTCTCAAGCATAGATACAACACATGACAAATTTGAAATCATGTATAGGAAGAAGCTAAAGCTAAATATTGTAAATGAGAAAGAAGAGATAATTGAGACATTAAAGACACTTCAACTCATGGATACAGATATAGGGGTTAGAGAGAGTACAATGCCAATAATTTTAGAGGAAACTCATCAGCCTTCTACCTCTAATACTTAGAGTATTCAAAAATATGTTAGCATTGATGTCTCATCATCAAGCAAACTAGTGGATAAGGAAAAAGAAATAAAGGAGAAATATAAAGAGATCAAATTAAGAAATGAGGCATTGAAAGCTGAAACATATGCCCAATATTTCAAAAAGACTCCTAGAAATCAAAATAGGTTAATGTCAGATTTTGACATTAAAATTGGTAAAATGCAAATGAACTTTTGCAGCGTACAATCTAGTAGCCTAAGTCATCAACAGATTACAGGAAGACAAAATTTGAAGTTTTGGCCAGGGATGTTCATCTTATTGATCAAATTGAATTTCATAAGCAAGTAGGAGAAATGATATAATCAATGATGAACAATAAGGCCATGAGTGTTCAAAAACTTCAAAATTCTCTAGATATCATAGCACAATTTAAGCTAGAGAAGGAATCCTCATAGGAAAAGGTTAACATAATCAAGTCACTAGAAGACTTGGTTATTGAGACTGGATATAATCCAAATGACATCAAGGCTACAGAAAATCTCCTAAAGGAGAAAAATGAAGACATTGCTGCATTGAAGAAGCAACTGAAGTTGGCTCCTTCTGAACATCCACAGACTAAGGAAGTTATAGAGAGCCAAAACAAGAAATATGAGATGATGGACCTCATTCTTCAACTAAATTCCCAATTGAAACAAATGGAGAATGAAATGGACAAGTTAGAATAGGAGAGACATGCCAGCATTGAGACAGATACTGCTACTATTATTCCTATAGTTACTACAAGAATTCCTTCTACTTTGGCGGCTCCATTATCCCCAACAACTCCACTAGCTACAACACTACCAACTACATCAATAATTACATCAACAATAGGTTCAACAATAGAAACAACTCATCCTAGCGATGAAGCATGTAAACTAATCAAAGTCATGGAGGATATGTCCATCCAAACCACTGAAATAAATAGACTTAAGGAGGAACAAATAAAAAATCTGATGATGAGAAGAAACTGACTCAAATCATGCATAAAAGTGAAGTTCAGAAGACAAACAGGTTGAATGAAAAGATATAGAAGCTGGAGAAAGAATTAACAATGAAAGAGCCACTAGCCCCAGCAAAACATATTTTATGGGCCAATATCATTGACTCAGTCAATGATATTTGGCCATCTATATAGGTGATATTTTACTAGAATGATTTGGTCAAAGAGGCTGGTGAGGCAATTCAAAGGGTTAGAGCTATACTTGGAAATATGCCAAAAGAAGCCTCAAGAATAATCTAGTTCCTTAACTCAAAGAACAAGTATGAATCACAGGAACTTGGAGTACCCGACAGAAATGGGACCATACTAGAAGTGAAGAAGGTAATCACCAAGAGGAACCTAATGACACAACTTGATGATAAATGCCATACGATGGAGCAAGAAATAGACAGGTTCATGTTCAAATTTGATACTTTGAGGCAGAAAGGTCTACCTAAACCATTGGTGATTAATGACAGGTTAATGCCACATGAAGATTATGATAAGAAAATCAAAGAAGTGGCAAAGGAACAAGCCAACAGTTCCTCCATGAAAGGGATGCCTACAGGAAAAGTCCTTTACCAGACTTTTGAGAACCTCTTTAACCTCCAACATGAGGTAAAACATATTTTTGTAAACAAGCCTACCTTTGCAAAATAGAGAGAAATTGATGAAGTCTACAGAAGAATGATAAATATTAAATTACCAAATACAAAGACTTGAGAAAAGTTGAATGCTTTATTACAAAAATGCAAGGTAAATAGTGAATACAAAGCAATGAAAGAAAAACTGTATATCAACTAAGTCAAAGAGTATCAGATGAAAAACAGAGTTTAAAGATGAAAAATAGCAGTCAAAGGGTAGAGTAAAAGGACAGTCAGTGTAGAGCAACAACAAAAGAGAGAAAGAAATAAAATATCAATACAACAAACAATAAAAGAGGGACATCTTGCATCAGTTACATATCTGTCTTTATCTTCTTGTAGGAAGATATTTATTTTTCCTTGAATAATTCCTAAAATATTTTATGATATTTTATAATATTTTTTTGTATAAATACTTCATAATTCAAATTATTGTGGGTGGATTGCTGAACATTTCTATAGTCATATTGATCTAAAAGCCTAAGGGTTTATCGTAACATTTTCATGTCAACAGACTGGACTGAGTAATGAAGGCATTGAATTACATGATTCATGTGTTGGGCCACTTCAGTGAAGTATCTTTCATTTGTCAAATTTTCATTTTCTTAAGTATTTCACAAACATACATGTTTTTTCCAATTTGAATGAAATAACTAGAATATTACTACATAATTTGTTTAAGTACACTCTACCTTGAATAGTTATTCATTTTTATGTTTTCTTCTGATATCCAGAGTAGGGAAGTCTTCATTTCTCCCTAGTTTTGATTGACCTGTTTCATTTCCATCATTATTTGGTTTGAGGAATCCTTAACTACTCCTTGACACTGATTGAAAAACTACTTCACCATCCAAGCTAAAAGATCTGAATTTACCTAGCTACCTTGCCCTATGAACATTATCTTTAGAACTTGATTCAGTCCTGTTTTCTTGACATTTGGAATCCATGGCCCAATGGTAAAAAGAAACTTATCTATCCATCTGAATTAGTGATTCCACCACCAAATCAAATCAAAAACCAACCAAGCTTAAATAACTAGCCTAAAATAAATTAATCCGACAAAGTTAAATCATTAAGAGAGAGCCCTCTCTGAGCATTAGGAAGGCTAGATCCCGATCTCAAAAGTAGTTTTGGTGGTTACCTCTATTATTTCTTTCATGACAACCCTAGGTAATTTTTAGAGTGATAACATAGTGGCGACCATATTGGGGATAGTCCTGAGTTTAATAAACCTTAAAAGGAGACCCTAAATCTCATCTTTGCACCTTAAGGCCATTTTAGGGTTGTCAAAGGTTTCGATAAAAAAAAAAAAATTAAAGTTCTAGCTTCCAAAAGAGCATATTATACCAAGGCACATCCAAATCCAAAACTTGCTATAATTGTTCATAATCCAGAAAAAATATTATGAAAAAACAATAAAGTAGAAAGTAAAGAAATCATTAGTGAGCTAACCAAAGGAAATTCACTTCCTATGGAGTTATCAAACTTAGAGTATCTTCAATTTGATTTATCATTTGAGCATTCATTGTTTTGTATCAAATCTGAAACTTCAGTCCATGATACTGTAATAGGCCTTGCTTTTTATTCAATTTATTGAATCAAAGAAAAATACTATTCATCCTTATTTAGATAAACATGTTCTAGACACTTTCGACAAACTTGATGCTTTAACCTCAAATTTGATAAGACATATAGATGAAGCTTATTTTCAACAGTCAGTTGAATTAGTGGCCCTAATTGTTGGTACTCCTAATCCTTCTACCATTCCTTTAGAGTCTGTAAATTCATCCTTATTTAGTACCACCTCATCTATTATTTCCACTACACTTCATTCCACATAGTCATTCATCCCCAAGCTTCCTCTTCAACCCAAAGTTTTATTTCCATCTCCAAATATTCCAAGCTCATCAGTAAGCCCTTGAAATTCAGTCGTAAGCCATTCAATTTCATCTTCAATCACTACCACTTTACCTCCTAGCAAAGCTAGAATCTTAGCCATGGCTGCTAGATGTGCTCCTTTGACCTTAACAGCTCAAGTACATGCCATGCCCCAAGACTATCAGAGTAAAATCTTTTAGTTTGATGGTACTGGTCAATATACTCAACAACAACATGTAACTAAAATGAATGATTACTTTGAATTACATGAAATTGATGAAGAAGATGTACAAATGATATTATTTTCACAAACATTAGCAGGAGATGTCAAGAAGTGGTTTAAAGGTTTACCTGCTGGTCATATTGTTGGTTTACTTGCCTTCCATATATTGTTGATCAACAGATGGGAAAGGAAGAAAAATCATTTACAAATATTATCTGAATATGAAAACATTACAAGAGCTCCTAATGAATCTGTTCATGACTATTGTACTAGGTTTAACAATATTTACAATGCAATCCCTGCAAATATCAAACCTCCACTAGACTTGGCACTAATCAAATTTTCTGATGGTTTTAACATTGATGTGTCTTACCAATTGAGAGAAAGAACCCCTCCAACTCTAGAACAGACATAGAGTGATGCAATTAGTGTAGAAGCTAACTTGTTGGCTAAAAGAGATACAATGAGAAATGAGTGGAGGGTTACCATTAAGGAAGAACCATCCACTTCAGATGTTAAGATAGATACTTTGGCTAAAAGTTTAGAGAAGTTAGAGTATAGATTAGAAATTATGGAAAGAAAACCACAATTGGATAATCAACAACAAGGCCCTCAAATAAGAAATCCAAACTTTAGGAAGAATCCCAACACTGGTAAACCTAGAGAAGGGCCACATGATCAATAGATTAGACCACCTTTCCAAGAAAACGATGCTGAAATTTCTCATCAAAATGAAGAAGATCAAGGCACTCAAATTAGCTTAATGGGAATAAATGATGGTAACACTATTTTTCTTACCCAAGAAGAACATGAATTATACATGTTACAACAATTATAGTTACAATCTGGAGAGTCCCTTTATTGTAGACAAGGTTATGAATTTTCCATTAATGAAGTTCATAAGCAATATAGCCTTAGGAGTAGGAGAAACACATAAACCCCTAATAATAAAATTGTCCAAACTCAAACCAAGAAAATAGTGGGAGCTCCTACAACCAAAATGCTGCAAATTCCCTCAAGAGAAACCAAAAAAACTTTCACTCCAAAGATTGCAGCCAGTCCAAAAATTGTAGATATTACAGATACTCTAGTTAAAACTTCATTTGACATTCAAAAATCAACTGTTGTTAAAAATTCAAAAAATATCCAAAACTCAACTGATACTCAAGCTTCAAAGGCTATTCAGATTTCAACTGCTTCCCAAACTTTTCCAAATCAGAGAATTGAAAATAGTAAAACAGTAGACACCCAAATAGGAACTCAATTACCTACTATAAATAAGAAAGAAGAGACTACAAAAAATCCAATTTCCAAGGATGAAGTTATTCATTTAGGTAAGATGCAAACTCCATTCAATATCCAAACAAAAATTTCCAAATTGAAGATATCAGTTCCTTTAATAGAGTTGATAAAAAATGATTCCTACAAAGCCCAGATCAGTCAAACATTGAATATAGACGAAGGAGAAGACTCAGTTAATCTAAATGATGACAAAGTAGAGTTGATATTTGGTCCTGAGGTAAATGGAAAACGTGAACAAAGTGGTGTTCCTTCATTCTATATTAGCTTGACTATTCATGATCAAATCTTACACAATGCTATGTTAGATTCAGAAGAATCTCACAATTTAATGCCGAAAGAAATCATGGAGACACTGGATTTAGATATAACTGGACCATACAAAGATCTTTTCTCTTTTGATTCTAGTAAAGTTAAATGCATGGGCCTAATAAAAGACTTGTCTGTCACTTTAGTTCAATACCCAGGTAAGAGCATTGTCATGGATATTGTAGTTGTTGATATGGCCCCCAAAGTATGGAATGTTATTATCTCACTCATGGGGAGAAAAATTGTAGGCATCTCTAATTAGACATGTATTATGCCACAATTTCAGTATTTCATCAACCCAAAATGCTTTAGAGAGAAACTTCAATGAAATATATATTCAGTAGTACAAAAAACCCACATAACTATCTTATTTATTATGTACATTCTGATATGGATTATTTCATTTTATGTAACTCAAACACTAAAAAGGACAATAACGTAGTTGTAAAACAAGAGCACAAAGAACCTGATAGTGAAAATATATTTCATGAATATAGGTGGCACTTAGAATTTGATGGTCCAGTGAATAGATTAGTATCAGGTCCAAGGGTTTGGATTCATAACATGGAAAATAATCATTATGAAGTTCATGCCTTCAGATTAAACTTTAAATGCACAGACAACATAGGAGATTATGAAGCTTTAATCTTAGGATTGCAAATTGTAAGAAAACTTGAAGCCAAGAGAGTTACTGTCATGGGAGACTCCAAATTGATCATAAAACAAATTACAGGAGAGTATTCTGTGAATAATCCAAGACTGAGCCAATACAGAGAAATTGTTCTAGATCTGATAAAGAACTTCTTGAAAGTGAGTTTGTTATTATTCCTAGGAAACAAAACATGCAAGCTCATAGTTTGGCTACTTTTACTAGCACTTGTAGATTAGCTTTTCATCCCAATCACCAGTACATTGTAGAGGTAAGACATAAGCCTGTTATACCTGATAATTTTAAATATTGGCAGATTTTTTCACAAGATTCTCAAATCTATGATTTCATGAATGTTGAAGGAGAATTCTAAAACTGTAACATAGATACCGATCGTACAGTAGAAGACATCATAGATAGTGAGATAGATATAAATGCTATAGTGTACATAAAGCCACTAAATTCACTAAAGTAGAAATAGGTAACTTAGAAAAAGTAGAAATAGAAGAATTATTTAATGATGATTCTGAGATTTTAAACCTTAAGAATAATTTTTTGCCTAAGGGATTAGTCCCATTAGCAGATTTGTTTGATTCAAATGATGTAGCTAGGAAACCAAAAATGAAGCCTTTAAGATCAAACATAGAAGAATGTAACATAGCAACAAAAGAAAAACATAAGCTTATTAAACTATCCAAAGCATTACCTCTAGTTGAAAAGCTGAAATACATAAGTCTATTTAAAGAATTTCAAGATGTCTTTCCCTAGAGTTATGAATACCTCAAGCCTTATGACATCCACATTATTCAACATAAAATACCCATCAAAGAAGATTGGAAACCCTTTAAACAAAAGCATAGCAGGATTAATCTAGTTCTGGTGCCATTGATTGAAAAAGAAGTAAAAAGGATGTATGGGGCAAAAATCATAGCACCTATTAGATATTCAGATTGGGTCTCTAATTTAGTCACCACTAGAAAGAAAACAAGAGAAATCAAATTCTGTGTTGATTTCAGAAAATTTAACAAAGTATCACTAAAGGATAATTATTCCCTCCCTAAAATTGACCACATTCTTCAGAGGGTAGTAGGGTCGTCTAGAATTTCATTACTTGATGGATTCTCTAGATACAGCCAAATCCTAGTTCAACCAGAGGATCAAGCAAAGAATACATTTACCACTCGTTGGGGTACTTTCATGTATTTGAAGATGCCTTCTAGATTGATGAATGTTGGAGAAACATTACAGAGAACAATGGAAATAGCTTTTGCAAAAGAAATCCATGAATTTTTAGATATTTACCAAGATGACATCACAGTGTTTTCCAAATCAGATAATGAGCATCTAGATCACTTGAGAAGAGTTTTTATTAAATGTATAAAATTTGATATTTCTTTGAATCCCAAGAGGACACTCTTTGGTCTAGAAGATGGTAATCTCTTAGGACACATAATTTCAAAGAGGGGATTAGAATTGATCTAGCTAGAATAGAGGAAATCCTAAATATCAGTCACCCTAGAAACATTAAAGAATTACAATCATTCTTAGGTAAAATATTTTTTCTTAGAAGATTCATTTCTAACTTAGCAGAACTAATCAAAGAATTGAATAACATGTTAAAGAAATATTCAACACTTAAGTGGATAGTAGAGGCTAAGCAGTATTTTGAGGAAATCAAAGAAGCCCTTACTAAAATAGTTGTCCTCATACGTCCTGATTTCAAAAAGGATTTTATAATTTTTTCTTTTGCTTTAGAACATACTATTGCAACAGTCTTGTTGCAAAAGAATGATCAAGGTTATCAGGAACCTATTTCATGCTTCAACAAATCTTTGAGAGATGCTACACTAAAGTATATTATAATGGAAAAACTAGCACTTTCTCTAGTGAAGGCTATTAAAGATTTCAGAGTGTACATTTTATACTCACACATCATTTCATATGTTCCGAATTGAGTAGTAAAGGACATTCTAACACAGAATGGGCCTGAGGGAAAGAGAGGCAAATGGATTGCCACTATTTTGGAATATAATATTGAAATAAAGCCCACAAAACTAATCAAAGGCCAAGGTTTAGCTAAACTCATGGTTGAATCAAATTGTCAGCCCTTAGATATAAATTTCATTGGTGCTCTAGATGATTAGGAAGATATGGTGACTGCACATATTAGTGAAGATTTTTTAGATTCACCTTGGTATACAGATATCATATTTGTTTTACTAAATTTACAAGCTCCTCCTGGTTTATCTAGAACTAAAGGTAAATTCTTGAAAATGAAATCAATGAAATATTGTATCATAGATAATGCTTTATTTTGGAAAGATAATGGTGGCATTTTGTTGAATTGTTTATTAAAAGATGAGGCTGACAAAGTTATATAAGAATTTCATGCAGGAGATTGTGGAGGACACCTATACTGGAAAACAATTGCTGATAAGATTTTAAGGGCAAGTTTTTATTGATCCACCCTTTTTGTAGATGTAAAGAAATATGTGACCTCCTATCACAAACGCAAAATCTTTGAAGGCAAGAAAAAGCTATTACCTTTACCCCTTAAAACCATCTCCACAAAAATCCCATTTCAGCAATGGGGCCTTGAATTCATTGGTGAAATTCATCCATCCTCCTCAGCCCAACATAAATGGATTTTGATAGCCATTGATTACTTCACTAAATGGGCAGAAGCCATCCCTTCTAGACAAGCCACAAATTTTGTCATCATCACATTCCTTGAAAACAATATCCTTTCAAGATTTGGGTGCCCACAAAAGCTCATTACTGATAATGCGGCTACTTTAAAATCTAAGAAAATTGTATCCTTTTGTAATAGGTATCACATTACCCTTGGCCATTCCAGTGCTTATTACCCTCAAGGTAATGGAATTGTAGAATACTCAAACAAAATCCTTGTTAATGTCATCAAGAAACTGTGAGAAGACATTAAGAGGACTTGCAACAAAATGTTGGTCAATGCTTGTGGGTAGAGAGACTAACGACCAAAAAGTCCAATGGTACATCTCCTTATCAACTAATATATGGAAGGATGTTGTTTTTCCATCCTCTTTAGGAGTACCAGTGATGGAAATGATTCAAGATATGTAGGTAAAATCCAATGATATCCAAAGGAGGATAAATCAGCAATACATTTGCAGGAAACTAGGGAAGAAGTCTATGTCAAATTCCAAGTTATCTAAGATAGAATCAAAAAGTTTTTTGACAAGAAAACCAAAGTTGATGATTTTTACATAGGTGAAAAAGTGCTCAAATGGGTTTCCAGAAGAGCAAAAAAGGGTAAACATGGGAATTCGATTTCCTATGGCAGGGCCCTTATATCATTTATGGTTACATAAGTAACAATGCATTTTTCTTGAAACACTTACATGGAACAGATCTACCAAGTGGACCAATCAATGGTAGAATCTTGAAGCATTACTTATCCACAGATTAACATTAGTTCAATTGTTTACTTTTCTCATTGTACATAACATTGCAAGGTTTAAATTGGATTGGATGAGTATCTTTTGAGGTTGAAGCATAAAGAGAAGGCCCTAAGCTTTGAAATGTTTACCATCATATGTATGAATAAAGCATATCATAGAAAAGTAGCTACAAGGAAAGCATAGTCAAATTTTCAAAGGCTACTAGTCTCAAAGCTCTTGACAATTCACCAGGAAATGTCATCCCCATGAGGAGCCACTGTTAGGGTCCTATAACAATAGGATTCATAAATTTGAATTGACTATGATGAGTCTTGTAATATTTTAAATAATTTTGCTTTCTACAAAATGTTTTCCTATATTAAAAATAAAAAAAGTAAAGAGGGTAAGTCCTAAAAGAAAAATCAAAGGAATAAAAGAAAAGGATCAAAAAAGAAAATAAAATGTGAACCCCACCAAAAAGAGATAAAAAAAATAGATTCTGAAAGTGATGTAAATTCAAATGCCACTAATTTTTACTTTACTAGTCAAAATAAGATTGTGTGCAACTTGTCAAAAATGCCACAATCCATGATGATCAAATAGTCTAATCCCGATTCATTCATGCTTTAAATTTCATGTTGGTAGATAGAGAATGAATATCTAGCCAAACTATTTAATCTTGGTAGATTAGTAGTTAGGTAGAGAATAATAATGAGCTCATCAGTTTAATCTAAGCCATTAGAAGTTATAAGGTTAGAATTAGATAGTTTTCTTATCTAAGAAAAAGAAATGAAGGGTTAGCAAGCTCAAATGCACCCAATGAACAAAGAGAAAATGTTAGGGTAAATAAATGGTAGGTAAAAAAGGTTTTGGAGTGCATAAGGTTGCAAGCTAAAATGCACCTTCATTATGCTTAATCTAATCCTATGTTTCATGTGTAGGAGGAATTATAAAAGAAAAAGGATATTCAAGCTCATTAACTAATTTCCTATGATTTCAATAAACCCCTTACATGTATAGATTATTAATTTCGCTTCATTACTTTTCATTCCCTAATGTTTTCCCCTTCTTGGTTCTAAAATACCCTTCCCTCTTCATTTCCCCTTGCAAAAATATCCCTATCCCTTCATTTTACTTTTCCCCCTATTTCATCTCATTTTCCCTTGTAAACCCACTAAAACCCATTTATCCTAAGTTTAAAAGGTTAATGTATCGGGACCCATTGAAAATCCTCCCTGATAACCTTTTGGCTCAACCTTCATGTTATTTTAACCTATAGTATCGCATTTTGTTAACCCTCATCCCATATATTAAATCTCGTATTCACTTTTAATTAATTACATTACATTTTAATTAAAACCCAACCCCATTCCCCACTCACCCCTCACAAATCCTTCTGCAATAGCCCTCCGATCACTCACCTCTAGATCCAAAGGCCCATAACCATATCATGTGCTCCCATCATCCAACCGTTAACATCCAAAAAGCATGCCAGATTCATGGTTTTTCTCGAGCGCCCTTTTGCTACATGGCAGCCCACATTCTATCACGGGCTCTCAAAAAATACCGCCCTTCACTCAAAAGCATTGTGATATGCCATAAAACCATCTCCTTGGGTAAGATGAAACCGCCTACTGTTCATAAATTAATCCCATTCCCAAAAGTTAACTGTTGTTGGTTAAAAGCCAAAAAGCCACCCTTTTTACCCTTCCCACTATTCCATAGCTCCTAACCTTACTCCTAAAGCTAGATAAAGAGAAATTCAATCAAATAAACAAAATTATGGCTTCCCAAAGCATTCTAGATAGAAAATCCCTACAAACACCTCACCTGGATATTGACCACCTCCAATTGGCCGAAAAATATTTCCAAATCAAAGACACTGTTTCCCCTAGCCATCTATTAAAATTCTACTTCTTGAGTAAATATAAATTCCTAAACCAGAATTATGACATTCATATATGGGAATCAAATTTTCCCAAATACTTGTTCCCACAAGTATATCAGTTCCGTGAAACCATCCAGCTACGCCAACTCTGTTATATCCCAAGCCAAAGAGCCATAGTCTCCCCTAATCAGTCTATTTTGTTTGCAACTACTCCAAAGTAATACACCAAATGCTACAGATCCAGCCAAACCCAAATGAAACCCCATTTTCCATTGAAAACCTACTTGAACTCTACTTGAAGTTCAACCTTCCCAAGAGGTCTCAAATCTTCTAGAATTTCTTCCTAGAAGAGTCTCATACTCCTATAGAGAGTCTTGCATACTTTGCCACCATTTTCTCCAACAGGGCTAGACAAATTGTAACCATGCTCTCTTGTATTCTAGGATACACAACTGATGAGCATGTAGATGAGCCTATACTTGCTTTCCTCTCTATTTTCTACGCAAGGAAGCCTCCAGCTGTAGTCTCCAATTTTGTCAAGTTCTTGGAAGTGTTGAAAATGGAAACAAGTAATGCTAAAAATAGAAGTGCTAAAAATAGCATTGCTACAAATAACATTTTGGGTACCAGTGTTGGACATAGCATCAAGGAATGAAAAACAGAAGTGCTATAAATCGCATTGCTAAGAATAGCATTTCCGGATAGATTATTATTTTAGTTAGTCCCTGAACTGAA
The DNA here is from genome assembly GCA_000404065.3 of Pinus taeda. Taxonomy (NCBI): domain Eukaryota; kingdom Viridiplantae; phylum Streptophyta; class Pinopsida; order Pinales; family Pinaceae; genus Pinus; species Pinus taeda. The sequence goes on along the minus strand of APFE030102063.1, from coordinate 566,349 downwards.
ATAGTGTAGTAAAATTCGAATTTGATCTTAGCAGCTATTTTTAAATTAATTAATTATTTAATTCATATTGAGTTAATTAGTTAAGGAAAAATAAGCATGAAGTCTATGTGGGGACATGCAACAATTTCTCCATTGATTGAGGAATTTATCCCTCAGTTAAAGAGATAAGGATGAGTTGTAATTTGAGTTGTAATTAGTTATCCTAATTAACTAAGTTAAGTCCAGTAAGATTAGCTCCAATAGGTTGTCGAATTAATTATGAGTTCAATTAGTTCATAAATACATGTATGTAATTGTTGCACTTCAGATAACTAAATATTGTCTCATAAATAACTCATGCATGTCAGTTTAGACAGAGGCCCAGTTTAGATTAGAGGAGGAACAATGTAATATCAATTAGATGGATTTTTCCTATAAAGGAAACTCATCTATGCAGAAGGATTCATCTCCTTCATGGTTGCACAGTTAGATCAAAGGTTAGTGAGTGTGTGAACATGCCAATTCACACAAGTGGCAGCACTAGACCCAAGTAGAAACTGCACAAGAATATAGTAGGCTTAGAGGGTAGAGGAGAAGGTTTGTGAGAAGCCTTTGACTGTTTATCTGTAGCCGTTGGATTCTTTTTGTTTGATTGCAGAGAGAGCAGGATAGCTTGAGAGATGATTCTTTTTGTAACTTGAAGAAGATTTCCACGTGTATGATAATACATAGTTTAGGGTTTTAGGCTGAGGCTTCCCCAGGTTATTTCTTCTGTGTTATGTGTGATTGATTTCTCATTCTCAGTTACGTGTGTTCTCTTGATCTTGCTCAATTCGATTAAGCTTCTGTAAAGTGTTGTAGAAGTAGATCTTGTATTCTGTTTTAGTTTATGGCATAATTTGTTGATCTATAGCGAGAATTTCTACATGGTATGAGAGCAAAGGTGATCAAGGTGAAGAACGGTATACAAGAAGGGAGAAGTTTGAAGTTTGAGGTTCCTGAATATATAAATCGAGTTCTTATCACATCTCAGTTTAACCAATGGAATTCAAGGTTTAAGACTCAAGTATGCCCTTGATGGCAGCTCGAATTATATACCCTGGAAGGATCGCATGGAAGCACTATTAGAGGATAACGGTCTAAAGGACTTCATTGATCAAGAAGTCCACAAGCTGACTGATGCTACTCAACTAGCGTAATGGAAGAAATGTGTGGTCAGAGCAAGGAGAATCCTTTTGGAGGGAGTTTGAGACCACATTGTCTTGAGCCTCCATGGGAAGGAGAAACCATTTTTGATGTGGAAAACATTGAAATATCTATATCAGAATATTAGCGATTAGAGGAAGCTGGTGCTGAAAGACACGCTTCGTAAGATCAAGTGTGAAAAGGGTAACACGATCTCTACATATCTAAACAAGCTCACCACCTACAGGGATGAGCTTGGAATGATCATGACCGTTGCCGATGACATGGTCGGTATTGCACTACTCAGTCTTCCTAAGAGCTGGCACAACTACCAAGACTTGGTTAATGGAAGATAAAAACTGCTAGATTGGGAATGACTTTGGTCAGATCTGATGCAGGAGGAAATAAGAAGAAGCACCAGAGATGGATCCTCATCAAAGAAGGATGATGAGGAAAATCTAGCCTTAGTGAGTAAGGTGAGGAAAGGGAAAGGGAAGGCATCCCATCCAAAATCCTGTTCTTCCCATGGTGGGAAGAAGTTGGACAAATCAAAAGTGTGATGCTTTCATTACAATGAAGTGGGCCATTTTGCTACAAATTGTCCACTTAGGAAATCCAAGAAGGGATCTATGGAAGGATCAGAAGGTGAGGCACTAGCCTCATTGTTCAGGTTGGATTTCACACTTTCCACATGCATGGTTTCATCCATGGTGGTAAGTGGTTAGTTTCTTGACAGTGGAGCTTCTTTCCACATGACCGACGACAAGAGTTTGTTTAGTACCTTGGAGGAGAAAGATCTCTAGATACTCATAGCGATGGGTAATGATGAAAAGTATAGTGTCTCAGGTGTAGGCACGATTGTTTTTGAAAGGGAGCATGGAACTTGCATTACCTTGGGTGATGTCAAGTATGTACGAGGGCTGAAGAAAAATTTGGTGTCGATTGCAATGCTAGAAGACAAGGGCTATGATGTAGTCTTCAGTAAGGAAAGGTTTTATTTTGACACATCACCACGTGACAAGTGAAGCAGATTAGTTCATGAGTCAAGAACCTGTATGCTATTGAGGTTCAAGATGCATGCAAATCCTTGAGAAGTAAGGAAAATGATGGAGACTTGGTGGTTGAGAGGGAGAGTACATTACCTCTTAGCATGCAGCCGCAGGAAAAGTCTCAAACGATTGTGGTGGAGTCACAATTGGTGAAGAAACTTTAGTAGGTTGTTGAGTAGCCACAACTGGGGAAGCCCAGAGGAGACAAAGTGGAGGCATCCACACATGTAGAGACCTCCAGTAGGGGGAAATTTCAAGCCAAGTGGGAAAAGGGATAACATGTAGCCATACCTCTAGGTCGGAGGTGGGGTAATGTGGAGTGATAGTCCCAAGAAGGCTAGAATAGGGGAAAGATTATTGAGGTAGCCAACCTCTTTAATTAGACTGTGCTATGGGAGCCCTGACGAGGAGTAGCAGGAATGACTGAGTGGGTAGAGATAGATGTGGGTGGAGCGGTAGAGAGAGCTATAGTGCAAGAACCCCAAGATAGTGTAGAGCTAACAAGCTACAAGAATGTGATAGGCACAAGAGTTTTTCACTAGTCCAGGATGACACAGAGATGTGTGCAATGATGTGAGATGCATGGAGTGTTGCAGTAGCTCAGAGGTCATGGAGGGAGCACTTGTTAGTGGCATAGCGAGCTTCAACATCACAATATGTTTCTAGCCCAACAGAGAAGTCAGTTGGGAGTTTTTTTATTTCTAGAGTTGTTGGAGCAACCACACTTGGCAGAATCGTTGCATGCAGAACATTGCAAAGGTTCAATATCAAGTTTGAGTTGAATGCCTTTCCTGTTGAGAGAGAGTGTTGAAAATGGCAACAAGAAATGCTAAAAATAGAAGTGCTAAAAATAGCACTGCTATAAATAGTAGTTTGGGTACCAATGTTGGACATAGCATCAAGCAATGAAAAATGGAAGTGCTATAAATAGTATTTCTAAAAATAGAAGTTCGAGATAGATTCCTATTTTATTTAGTCCTTGAACTAAAATAGTGAAGTAAAATTCGAAGTTGATCAGAGAAACTATTTGTAAATTAATTAATTAATTCATCTTGAGTTAATTAGTTAAGGAAAAATAAACATGAAGTCTATGTGGGGACATGCAACAATTTCTCCATTGATTGAGGAATTTAACCCTTAGTTAAAGAGATAAGGATGAGTTGTAATTAGTTAGCTCAGTTAACTAAGTTAAGTCCAGTTAGACTAGTTCCAATAGTTTATGGAATTAATTGTGAGTTCAGTTAGTTAATGCATGCATGCATGTAATTATTGCACTTCAGATAAATGAATATTCTCTCATAAATAACTCATGCATGTCAGTTCAAAAAGAGACCTAATTGAGATCGAAGGAGGGACAATGTACTATCAACTATATGGATTTTTCCTAGAAAGGAAACTCATCTATGCAGAAGGATTCATCTCCTTTAGGATTGCGCAGTTAGATCAGAGGTTAGTGAGTGTGCTAAGAGGCCAATTCACACAGGTGGAAGCACTGGATCCCAGGAGAAATTGCGCAAGGAAATAGGAGGCTTGGAGGGTAGATGAGAAGGTTTGTGAGAAGCCTCTGACTATCTATGAGTAGTAGTTAGATTTTTTTTGTTTGATTGTAGAGAAAGTGGGATAGCTTGAGAGCTGATTCTTCTTGTAACTTGAACAAGATTTCACTTGTATGATAATATAGAGATTGGGTTTTTAGGTTGAGTCTTTCCCCAGGTTATTTCTTTTGTGTTATGTATGATTGATTTCTCATTCTCATTTATATGTGTTCTCTTGATCTTGCTCAATTTGATTAAGCTTCCGCAAAGTGTTGTAGAAGTAGATCTTGTATTGTGTTTTAGTATATTACATAATATGTTGATCTACAGTGGGAATTTCTACATGAAGACAAAATCCATGATCAATTGATCAATTGCGAAACGAAAGAGTATTCAAACACTCTTCAGTATTGTTCCACATGTTCTTATATTTGCAATCAAATAAGTTTTGAGTCCACATCCAAAAGTTGGACACTAAGGGCCATCCCAGACCAATCATCTTTTGGACACCCTTAATCCAAAAGTATTCCACTGTTTTTAGCTACAAGGAATTCATTGATTTCTTTGTTCGCCCAGTTGTTAACATGCTAAGCAATAGAAATTATCCCAAGATCAATGATGAGATAAAGAGAGTTTTACAGTTGTATAAAAATAGTAGAATAGGAGATTGGTATTTATACCAGGACCACACTTGAATTAGGATATATGGATGCCAGCTCACTCCCTATAAGCTGCCCAAAATCTCCCCATGAGGATATTTGCATTAGGGAATACCGGGAAGATTATAAATTCAGATGATGTAAATTTTCTATCAGCTAGGAAGAAAACACAGTTCAAGATAAAAAACCAGCTTGGTCGTTTTATATGTAATAATAGGGTGGCTAGAGAAGTAGCAGAGAAGTGTTTATATGAAATAAAGTTCAGTAGTAGTTTTATGTGACAGTTTGACCCTTTAGGAGTCATAAACAAACTAAGACTAAAATTCAAATTAAGCCCTTTTATGCATGCGTCTAGGCCATACATTGAAAAATATGCCAACGAGTCAGAGTGGTTGGAAAACACCTTGATATATATGAAGAAATAGATGGATACTAGTTCCATTCTGCATACTCCAGCCCTGCAGGACAAAAATATAAAAAGGACCAAGGAAGAAGGTTCTTGCTCAAGCATAGATACAACACATGATAGACTTGAAATCATGTACAAGAAGAAGACCAAGCTAAATCCTGTAAATGAGCAAGAAGAGAAAGAAGAGATAATTCAGATAGTAAAGAGACTTCAAATCATGGATATAGATATAGTGGCCAGGGAGAGTAGAGCTCTAGTAGTTTTAGAGGAAACTCATAAAACTTCCACCTCTAGTACTCAGAGTATTCATAAACAACTTAGCATTGAGGTCTCATCATCAAGCAAACTAGTGGAATAATTTAATGTCAATTTTTGACATTAAAACTGGTGAAATGAAAATGACCATTTTGCAACCTACAGTCAAGTAGCCTAAGTCATCCACAGATTACAGGAAGACATAATTTGAAGTTTTCACTAGGGATGTTAACCCTATTGATCAAATTGAATTTCAAAAGAAGGCAGGAGGAATATATACTCAACAATGACCAACAAGGCCATTAGTGTTCAAAAACTTAAAAATTCTCTAGACAACATCACAACACAATTTAAGGTAGAGAAAGGATCCTCATAGGCAAAGGATAAAAAAATCACTTCACTAGAATACTTGGTTATTGAGATTGGATATAATGCAAATGACATCAAAGCTCTAGAAAAGCTCCTAAAGAAGAAAAATGAAGACATTGCTACATTGAAGAAGAAATTGAAGTTGCCTCCTTCTGAAGATCCATAGACTAAGGAAGTTCTAGAGAGCCGAAACCAGAAAGATGAGATGATGGACCTCATTCTTCAATTAAATTCCCATTGAAAGAAATGGAGAACGAAATGGACAAGTTAGTACAAGAGAAACATGCCAGCATTGAGACAGCTACTTCTATTGTTATTCCTACAGTTACTACAACAGTTCCTTCTACTTTAGTAGCTTCATTGGCCCTAGCAACTCCACTAGCTACAACACTACCAACTGCATCAAAAGCTACATCAGCAACAACAATAGCTCATCCTAGTGATGAAGCAAGTAAAGTGATCAAATCCATGGAGGATATGTCCATCCAAACCACTGAAATAAATAGACTTAAGAAACAAATAAAATGTCTAGAGGATGAGAAGAAAATGGCTCAAATCGTGCATAAAAATGAAGTTCAAAAGACAATCAGGTTGAATGAAAAGATATAGAAGTTGGAGAAAGAATTAACACTGAAAGAGCCACTATCCCAAGTAAAACAACTTTTATGGGCCAATATCATTGACTGAGTCAATGATATTAGCCATCTATATAGGTGATGTTTGAGTAGAATGATTTGGTCAAAGAGGCTAGTGAGGCAACTCAAAGGGTTACATATGAACTTGGAAATATGCCAGAAGAAGCCTAAAGAATAATTGAGTTCCTTAAGTCAAAGAACAAGTATGAATCACGTGAACTTGGAGTAGCTGACAGAACTGGGACTATACTAGAAGTGAAGAAGGTAATCACTAAGAGGAACCTAATGACGCAACTTGAGGATAAATGTCATACAATGGTGCAAGTAATAGCCAGGTTCATGGTAAAATTTGATAGTTTGAGGTAGAGAGGTCTACCTAACCCATTGGTGATTAATGACAGGTTAATGCCACATGAAGACTATGATGAGAGAACCAGAGAAGTGGCAAAGGAACAAGCCAACAATTCCTCCATGAAAGGGATGCCTACAGGAAAAGTCCTTTACCAAACATTTGATAACCTCTTTTACCTCCAACATGAGGTAAAACATATTTTTGTAAACAAGCCCACCTTTGCAAAATACACAGAGACTGATGAAGTCTACAAAAGAGTGGTAAATATTAAATTACCAAATGCAGATTCTTGGGAAAAGTTGAATGATTTACTATGAAAATGCAAGGTAAACAGTGAATAAAAAGTGGTGAAATAAAATCAACAGATCAGCTAAGTTAAAGAGTATCAGATGAAAAATAGAGCTTAAAGATGAAAAATATCAGTCAAAGGGTAGAGTAAAAGGAAAACCAGCATAGAGCAACAACAAAAGAGAGAAAGTAGTGAAAGATCAAAACAACAAACAATAAAAGAGGGACAACTTGCATTAGTTACATATCTCTCTTTATCTTCTTGCATGAAGATATTTCTTTTTCCTTGAATAATTCCTAAAACAGTTTAGGATATTTTGTAATAGTTTTTTGTATAAATACTTCATAATTTGAAGTATAGAGGGTGGATTGTTGAACATTTCTATAGAATTGATCTAAAAACCTGAGGGTTTATTGTAACATTTTCAAGTCAATAGACTGGACTGAGTAATAAAGGCATTGCATTACAAGATTCATATGTTGGGCCACTTTAGTGAAGTATCTTTCATTTGTGAAATTGTCATTTTCTTAAGTATTTCACAAACATACTTGTATTTTCCAATTTGAATGAAATAATTGGAATGTTACTACAAAAAAAATTGAAGTACACACTGCCTTGAATAGTAAATCATTTTTATGTTTTCTTCTTATATACAGAGTAGGGAATTCTTCATTGCTCCTTAGTTTCGATTGACCTATTTCATTTCCCTCATTATGTGGTTTAAGGAACCCTTAACTGCTCCTTGACCCCAATTGAAAAACCACTTCACCATCTAGCCTAAAAGATCTGAATTTACTCAGCTACCTTGCACTGTGAACATTATCTTTAAAACTTGATTCATTCCTATTTTCTTGACATTTGGACTCCATGGCCCAATGGTAAAAAGACACTTACATATCCATCTGAATCAGCAATTCCACCACCAAATCAAATTAAAAACCAACCAAGCTTAAATAACTAGCCTAAAATCAATTAATCCAACAAAGTTAAATCATTAAGAGAGAGCCCTCTCTGAGCATTAGGAAGGCTAGATCTTGATCTCAAAAGTAGGCTTATGGTTACCTCTATTATTTCTTTCATTACAACCATAGGGAAATTTTAGAGGGATAACACTTTCTACCAATGGATCACTACATGTTGTTACAGTAAAAAATCACCTCGCTCAGTGGTTTTTCCTAGTCCCCTAATTGATAAATTCTATGCTTGACACTTATCATCCAAACTAAGATTCACCCCCAACGTTGTGTGTTGTCTACTACTGCGACACACTGGTGCAAAGTGCTCTAGTTTGCATAGTCAAATTCTTCATTCACTAGCAATGCTATAAGCCCAATTATTGTTGTCTAGATCATACTGTTAAACTATTCTAATTTTTAACACAAATGTTTATATATATATATATATAAAGAAGTATTTTTGTGCTAAATTATATGTATATAACTTAAAATTAATCCCCAATAGATAGTGTAAAAAATTTGTGTAATCCATGAACAATCCTGCATGCTCGATAGAAGTATAGCTTTGTGCCTGTATTGATAAATTCCAACTGACAAAGGCAATAACATGGTCCATGTCTCTTTCCGGTCGTAACACTAAAACAACTCATAAAGAGACAAATAAGGCATCTACATGCACATGCAATTCCTTTGACTAGTCTAGAAAAATTAAAATGGGTGCATTGACCATCTTTTCCTTCAAAGTGTCGAGGGCCTACTGACGTTCTTTTCTCCAAAAAAATGGGTACCTGTTCCTTCAATAGTATTTTCATGGTCATAGTTATGAAAGAATACTCATTAATGAATTTCCAATAATAACCAGTGTGACCAAAAATATCCCATAACTATTGAATATAAGTGAGAGGAGGCACCTCTACAATAATAGAACAACTGGAAAGGTCCACCAAAAATGATTGTTTTCACACAATGTGACCCAAAAAAATTCCAAATGGAGAACATAACATGCACTTCTTTAAATTCAAAGATATTTTCAATTTATGACACCTATCATCAAATATAGTACCTCTATATGCTTTTTTCAATAAATTATACAGGATACAAACATCTAGGTACACTTCTATAAATTTATGGATAAATTCCTTAAATGTTGCATTGATCCGAATGGAAAATGGCATACACCCATGATATTCATCCACCCATGGTATTCATTCATGCATGATATTTATCCATCAATGGAATTTACCCATGATATTGTAGGTGGCATCCACCCGTGGTATTTTAAGTCACATCAAGACATGGTATTCATCCACCCATGGTATTTACCCACCCATGGAATTTACCAATGTAGAAATTCCTATTGTAGATCAAAATATTATTCAATATACTCAACCAAAATACAAGATCTACTTCCACAACCAGGGAAAATTTTAAGAAACCCTCCTAAATTTACATGTATAATAAATCGTCGAATCTCCATGGTATATAGGAAAAATGGAAGGCGATCAATAATATGATATGTATATATAATTTTTTGGCAAATCTCTCACCAGGGATGGCAGATATTTTACTCAATTATAAAATCTTGTGTTTATTGAATACACAAATGAAATCATTGCATTTCTTTAAAAGATCTTTTGAAATCAAAATTATTGAAATTACATATCAATAACCTAGTGGGTGTAAGATAAAATTCACCCGTGCCATTCACAGAAAGCATGAGAAAAAACCTAATATTATATATAAAACCAAGAAAAATTCAAATTCATCACTTCTATGTTCTTGTTTGCAATTAGAAAAATTACCCAAATTACAATCTATTTACTCCACTTCTAGGGACCTCGTAACCA
>APFE030102063.1:530727-554519 GCA_000404065.3 Pinus taeda | reverse complement strand
AGGTGACTTATGGAGTAAACATAAAAAATGTTTTATTTATTTACCATACTTTTCATTTATTTATATTTTTATTAATTCACCATTACCTCTTTTACAAATATGGTATTTGGCCAATAGGATTAACTTAAATAAAACCTCTTTCTGAGCCTACATAAATAGAATGAGGGTTATGGACTAAATATAAAAAGAGGTTTTATTTATTTACATACGTCTAGTTTATTTACATTTTTATTGATTTACCATACCTTTTGAGTAAGTATAAAAGGACGTTTTATTTATTTACCATATCTCCACTTTAATTATATTTTTATTTGTTTACACCCTTGCATGTATATAAGGTGACTTATGGAGTAAACATAAAAAATGTTTTATTTATTTACCATACTTTTCATTTATTTATATTTTTATTAATTCACCATACCTCTTTTATAAATATGGTATTTAGGCCTTTGGCCCATAGGATTCACTTAAATAAAACCTATTCTTGAAAATGGGCGAATGGATTCACTAAAATAAAACCTATTATTGAAAATGGGCAAATGGAAGGTTGTAACTCCTAATTTCAAGGGCTAAATTTACCTTTTTTACCCTCTCCCTTAAAATAAGGTGGGCTATTTGAGGTGATTTGTAAAAATGTACTATGATACAAAATATTCACCCACTAAAAATTTAAAACCCCTTAATTTCGCCAAAGGGCGAACATTCACCCCTAAAATCACCCCTATCTACAACAATCTTGCAGAAGCTTAATCAATTTTGAGCAAGATCAAATAGAACACATATAATTGAGAATGAGAAAAAAATCAACATGAACATAGAAGAATACTCTGGTGAAAGCCTCAGCTAAAAACCCCGATCTCTATATTATCATACAAGTGGAAATATGTTCAGATTACATGAAGCATCACCTCACAAGCTATCCTGCTCTCAGTACAATCGAACAATGCAACTCACAGACTGAATAGACACAAGATATGTCTTCGCTCAGTTCTCCAAGCCTCCTATTTCCTTGTGCAGTTTTCCTTGGGGTCCAATGCTACCACCTGTGTGAATTGGCCTCATCAGACACTCATCAAATGCACAAGTAATTGCACAGTCTCCAAGGAATGAATTCATTTTGCATGCAAGAGATATCCTCCCTGGAATATTCCTACAACTGATAATACAACAAACTATTTGAACTAATCTAACTGGACATAACTCAGTTAACTAAGCTAACTAATTACAACTTAAAGTATAACTCATCATGATCTCCTTTAATCAAGGGGTAACTTCCTCAATCAATGGAGAAAATGTTGCATGTCTTCGCATAGAATTCATGTTTGATTTTCTACAACTAATTAAGTCAAGATGAATTAATTAATTATTTTACAAACAACTTCTAAGATCAAATTCAAATTTTAATTCTCAATTTTGGTTTAGGGACTAACTAAAATTGGAATGTATCTTGAAATGCTATTTATATTAGTTCTAATTTTAGCACTTCTATTTTTAGCATTTCTTGTTGCTATTTTCAACACTTCCTCTCAACAAGAAAGGGATTATCAGTAACCCCAATCCTGTCTCTGTGGAACTTGAACTTGCATTTTGACAATGCCTTAGTCAAAATATTTGCATCCTTTTCCTCGGTCAAAACATACAACAACAACATGATCCTTTTGACCACATAGTCTCAAAGATGGTGATACCAGATATCAATGTGCTTGGGCCTGTCATGAAAAATTGGATTCTTAGAGAGTTTGATACAACTCTGATTGTCATAAGTGCAACTGACCTCTGTTTCCTGTTGTACCAAGAAACTGATGCTAAACCAAGGTTGAAGATTCCTCTAGAAGTGCTTTCCTAGTCTGATGGACTCTGTGCCCAATCTCCATCTATGAAGCCTTGTAGCTTCACTCCCTCTATCTGTCTGTACCATAATCCATACTGAGATGTGCCTCTGAGGTATCTCAAAACATGCTTCACTACCTTCCAAAATAGCTTGGTAGGCTGAACCATAGCTTGACTCAACTGGTTCAATGCAAAGCATAAGTCTCGCGTGCGTTCACCAGATACATACGTTAACCCAAAAGATGCCAATAAACAGTAGTAGCTACTACCTCACCTGAAGTAGCATCCTCCTTCCTCCAATTCCCAGCTAGAGGAGTCTGCATGGGCTTGCACTTCTCCATGTGGAAGTTCCTGAGTATCTCATTGGAATACTTGCCTTGAGACACAAATACTTCCCCATCTTTCTGCCACACTTCTAAGCCTAGAAAGTAGTGCATAAGACCCATGTCTTTCATCTTGAACTCACTTGCAAGGTGTTGGGAAATTTAATTACTTAAATTGCTTTCATTAAATTATCAATGAGGGAAACTCGTAAGCTTGTGATGATGCCAAAAAAATATATGCAGGAGTAGGCAACTAGCTCTATGACTAACTAAATGATTTTTGATTCAATATAATATGCAAGGCAAGAGGCTCCTAATTGAGGAGGTCCTAGTTGTCCTTCCCTTCGGTATTATAGATTGAAAAGAAATCATTGATTATATAAAACCAAAAACTTGAAATAAAGACAAGAGAATGAATTTTAATTGTTGTTTAGATTCAAATATAGTGAGAGACTAACTTAGTCCCTTGATTGTCCCCTCTTATATTGATCCAAACTAAACTAAGATTCATTCATCAGCATAAGAAATGAAATAACTTGAAACTTAAAAGAAAAAGAATGAATTTCAATTTATCATGCAAATCAAATAGAGAGAGAGCCTAACTTAGACCCTTGGTTGTCCCCTCCTATGTTGATAATATTTTAATTTAAAACTCATTCATCAATCATAAACAAATCCTCAAACATCTAGGCAATTAAATGAAATAAGATTTATTATGAAATAAAATGTATCTTTGATCCTTTTAGAGTGAGCTCAATTCTCTTAAGAACAAAGTGACAAGCTATTCCATATAATACATTAAGGCAATTTATATCTAAATCTTTAGAATGGAAATTCATGTAAAATGAAGCTTTATTCTATTCCATCATAATTTGGATACATGCTCCAAGAGTCCTCTAGGTGACACAAAGTGCAAGAGGAGAGCATACGTATGAATTCTTTATGTAATTGAAATCTGAAATTCGAAAAGAAATATAAGAAGAATTTGATTTCAAACCTCAAATTTTAATTTTCTAAACTCCACTTGTTTTCCTTCATTACAAATATCCCTTTGATTGTACATCCCTGCCAATGGTTAGTGAATGAGGTGGCTCTTACTGCACCACCAAAATTTCCAAGAAATAAATGAAATTAAATTCGAAAATCAAAAACTTAAAAAAAAACTTTCCAAGCTTGGTTTTATTTTCCAATTCTATCCTACTCCCTTTTGAGAAAGAGATTTTTATTTTTATTTTTATTTTCAAGTGTAGGAGTATTTCCAATCAAGCCATTTATGGATCAAAGTCTCTAGTATGTTCACATCCAAATTTGAAAAATATACCTAAATGTTTACAAGGATATGAGAGATCAATTCCACATTTAGATTAAATGTTAGGATTCATTGAAGAATGGAAGAATGTTGTGGCCTAGTAACCTTTTGAAACCAATCTTCAATTTAGTCCTCATTCTCTTGACTCTCCTCCAAATGCTTGAACATCATTCTACACCTCTTGTCCATAAATGGATGGATTAGTTCAACACCCTTATAGGGAAAATATTGATTGAAATATATGCATCCTATTTATCATGATTTATATATGCAGCTAAAATGAGATTCAAAGCTAACTCCTATGTATGATTCCCCATGTTACTAAGATCTTGCTGTCACCAAGTCATCCTTTCAACATGAGTTAGTTTTTCCAAAGAAAATTATTGCTACTGAATTAAATTCCTAATTCCTAATCCCATAGCACCATCCCTGGCAATGGCGCCAAAATGTTGGGCAATTTAATTGCTTGAATTGCTTTCATTAAATTATCAGCTACGGAAACTCATAAGCTTGTGACGAATCTGATTTGACATGATGTGCTCATGCATTGATATCTCATCTTTGTTGCTACTTTGATCATTTTCTTGTGAAAGAAATGTCATCTTTGAGAGGTCGATATGATGGATATGATGACATTCTATCTCTCCCATTTCAAGCATGAGGACATGCTTTTGGATAAGCCAAGGGGGAGAATGTCATCATATCCATCATATCAGCCTCTCAAAGATGACATTTCTTTCACAAGAAAATTATCAAAGAAACAACAAATATGAGACATCAATGCATGAGCACATGATGTCAAATCAGATTCATCACAAGCTTACGAGTTTCCCTAGTTCATAATTTAATGAAAGCAATTTAAGCAATTAAATTGCCCAACAGAAGGACCTCCTTGCAAGACTTGATCAATTGCTCATCACCTTTCAAAATAAGATTATCTACATAAACAACATTGATCAATGGCTTACCTTCTACCATGATGTGGTAAAGGTTCGCATCTACTTCACTCTTGGTGAAGCCCAACCTAGTTAAATAGCTATCGATCCTGGTGTACCAAGCATGAGGTGCTTGCTTCATCCCATACAAAGCCCTCTTGAGTTAGCACACATGCGACTCATGATCGAAGGTCTCGAAACCTTCCACCTACTCAATGTACACCTCTTCCTCAATCTTCCCATTGAGGAACATGGTCTTCACATCCATTTGATGGATCTTCCAACCAATCTGAGCTGATAGTGCCAATATCAATCGGATAGATCAGTACCTTGCTACATGAGAAAAGGTCTCATCATAGTCGATCCCCTCGACTTGTGAGAAATGATAGGAAAAAAACCTCGCCTTATGTTTCTCAACACTGCCATTAGTTGCCTGCTTTACCTTATAAAGCCATCTAGAACTCACTAGTCACTTGTCCTGAGGTCTTGGGAAAACATCCCAGATACTGTTCCGGATGATAGAGTCATACTCCTCTACCATTGCATCAACCTAGACTAGTTGTTACACTCCTCCTCGAATGAAGAAGGTTCAGTCTCTACACACTCCCCAACCAGGGAAATATAACCAGTGTACCACTCAGACGACCTCCTCTCTCTGCACTGGGAAGATGGTTGTCCCACATTCTCTTGCACATCCATCGTCAACCTGTCAGCTTCCCTTCAGCGTTTCTACCCATCTCTAGAAGACTCAATAGGAGTGGATGTCTCCACTCTTGGATCCTCTGCATCTGGCTGCTCTACATCAATCTAAGGCTCCTCCTCGTTAAGAAATGAAATTTCCTCCTTTGCATGCAACTTGAGCCCCCTCTCAAGTGACACTTGAATGGCTTTCTACTTGTCGAACTTCAGATCTCTGCATACCACTATTTCACATACTTACCCAAGGTACAACCTTTGCATGTATTCGTCTCCTCCAGTTTTCCCATGGGAAGTTCAGTAGAAATTTGCAGCATGATCTTCAAGGCCCCATTGTGCAAGTGGCCCAACCTTCTATGCCATAGCTCACCAACAACTTAGCTTTGCACCACCTCTATTTTAAAACTCAATGCAACAAAACCATCTACCTCCTACTTGTAGAGATTCTTTACTTGAATCCCAATCCTCTTGGTCTGTCGAGTACCGATATGCCTCAGGAATACCTTTCCTTTACTAAAGGCTACATCATAGCCTTTGTCTTCCAGCATAGTGACAGACACAAGATTCTTCTTCAGACCCAGTACATACTTTACATCAGTCAGGGTGAGAGGAGCTCCATGCTCCCTCTGAAACACAACTATACCTTCACCTGAAACATGGTACTTTCCGTCATCACCTATCTCGATTTACATCTAGAGATCCTTCTCCTCCAAGGTATTGAAAATATTCTTGTCACTGGAAATGTGGAAAGAGGTTCCATTGTCCAAGTACTAAACACATCCCACCATGGATGAAACCATGCATGTGATGATAGAGAAATCCAACTCGAGCTGTGAGGCCAGTGCATCACTGTCTGATCCCTTCGAGGATCCCTTCTTAGATTTCTTCTGTGGACAATTCGTAGCATAATGGCCCACCTCATGACAATGAAAGCATCACACTTTTGATTTGTCAAACTTCTTCCCACCATGGGAAGAACTGGATTTGGGATGGCATACCTTCCCTTTCCCTTTCCTCACCTTACTCGCTAAGGATAGAATTTATTTATCATCTTGCTTTGATGAAAATCCATCTCTAGTGCTTCTTCTTATCTCCTTCTGCATTAGACCCGATGAAAGTTGTTCCCAATCTGGCAGTTTATCTCTTCCATTTACCAAATCTTGGTAGCTATGCCAACTCTTAGGAAGACCGAAGAGAGCAAGACTCACCATGTCATCATCAGTTGTCGTGATCCCTACACTTCCAAGCTCATCCCTGCAGGTGGTGAGCTTGTTCAGAAATGTAGATATTGTGTCACCATTTTCACACATTATTTTCCAAAGATTGCCTTTCTGTGCCAGTTTCCTCGAATCATTTTTGTTCTGATAGATCTTTCAATTTTTTCCACATTGAAAACAGTGTCTCCTTCCCATTCAGGCTCAAGACAATGTGGTCTCGAACTCCCTCCAAGAGGATTCTCCTCGCTCTAACCACACATTTCTTACAATCCTCCAATTCTGTAGCATTAGCCATTGCTGGCTTGGGGACTTCTTGATCAATGAAGTCCTTTAGACCATTGTCCTCTAATACTGCTTCCATACGATCCTTCCAGGCTATATAATTCGAGCTGTCATCAAGGGCATACTCGAGCCTTAAATCGTTGAACGCCATTGGGGAAATATGAGATGTGATAGGAATTCGAATTCTATAATCAAGAACTTGAAACATCGAAGTTCTCCCTTATTTGTATATTGTTCTCTGCTTTGATCACATTTTCTCTAATACCATGTAGAAATTCCCACTATAGATCAATAGATTATGCAATATACCAAAGAAAAATACAAGATCTACTTCTACAAAAAACTTACAAAAGCTTAATCGATTTTGAGCAAGATCAAATAGAACACATATAACTGAGAATGAGAAAGAAATCACACATGAACACAAAAGAATACTCTGGGGAAAGCCTTCGCTATAAACCTTGATCTTTGTATTATCATACAAGTGGAAATATGTTCAGATTACCCAAAGCATCAGCTCACAAGCTATCCTGCTGTCAGTACAATCCAATAATGCGACTCACAAACTGAATAGACACAAGATATGCCTTCTCTTAGACCTCCAAGCCTCTTATTTTCTTGCGCAGTTTTCCTTGGGGTCCAATGCTGCCACCTATGTGAATTGGCCTCATCACACACTCATCAGACCCAAAAGTAACTACAAAATATCCAAAGAATGAATTCCTTCTGCATGCAAGAAATATCCTCCATGGAATATTCATGCAACTGATAGTACACTATCCCATCTTCTTATCTCAACTAGGTCTCTATCTGAACTAACATACATGAGTTATTTATGAGAGAATATTTAGTTATCTAAAGTGCAACAGTTACATGCATGAATGCATTAACTAATTGAACTCACAATTAGTTCAACAAACTATTTGAACTAACCTGACTGGACTTAACTCAGTTAACTGAGATAACTAATTACAACTCAAAGTACAACTCATCCTGATCTCCTTTAATCAAGGGATAACTTCCTCAATCAATGGAGAAATTGTTGCATGTCTTCACATAGAATTCATGTTTTATTTTCTACAACTAATCAAGTCAAGATGAATTAATTAGTTATTTTACAAACCACTGCTAATATCAAATTCGAATTTTAATTCTCAATTTTAGTTTAGGGACTAACTAAAATTGGAATGTATCCCAAAATGCTATTTATAGTAGTGCTAATTTTAGCACTTCCATTTTTAGCATTTCTTGTTGCTATTTCCAACAACCAGTGGTATTGTAACCAAAAAGGGCTATAAGTGGTAAGTCACATTTTGTAAAAGGACAAATTGTCCACCATAATGTACCTTTTACAATTATTCTTTGTTTTAATTAAAGAAGTGTTTTTGTGGTTATTTTTACTGGGTGTTCTCCAATTTTCTCCTAGCATTTCAAATTTTCAAATTTTGGGGGCCTCCCCTCCAAGATCCATTTCAATTTTCTTAGGCCTTGGGGGTCTCCTCCCAAGATCTAGATCAATGGTATCTGATTCAAGTTAAGTTTCCATGGCAATGACAGTTTTCTACATATTTTAGTTTAAATTTTTTACAACAATCTTCAACAAACTTCATGCACGTAATATGACCTCCAGAATGGGATGATTTTATTTTCTTATCTTTTTATAGGATTTTTGTTGGGCGATGAGTTTTCAGCTAAAATCTGAAACTTTTAGTGAAAAATTTACAAAAAAAAAAAAACATATCTAGGTTCCTTGTGAAAAAATACCCAAATACAAAAAAAAGGTCAACTGAATCAGAGTTCGAAGGAGGGATATATTGCTAATTTAAAATCAACTACTTTTTTAGAACTTTCATGATAGAGGGGTAGTTGTAGCAAAAATCTGAGTTTTCAGAGTGTTTAGATAGGGATTTCAATCACATATTAAGATGCAAAAGTATCATTATATTTCCAAAAATTACTTATAATCGAGATTCTATGTTATATTGATCGAGTTATGCCCATTTTAAATCTATAGCAACATTTAGAGTGGGTTCCCTTTGGAGATGTTCCCTCCCACTGCGCTTTAGTAGGCATCTATTTCACATTCATTGTTTTCAACATAGCAACATTTAGCTTGAGCTCTTTGGAGACATACCCTCACACCTGCTACTTCATCAACGATCAACATCGCGATTATGGGTCAACCACACAAAATCCTTGTCATCGAAGCCTATTTGCTAGTCCACACACTATTAGTATCACAGTTGGTCACAAGAATTCATGGGTATCTCTATCCTTAGATCTTCATTTTTCATGGTTATGGGTCATCCACAAACCCATAATTCATCGAAGTCAATTTTTCTAGGCCACACACTTTCAATATCACAATTGATCACAAGCATTATAGGGTATCACTATCGTCGGATATTCGTTCATCACGGTTATAAGTTAGCCACAAAGAGCCCTTCTCTTTAGTGGCTCTTCATATTTAACAAAGGCTTCTCAAAAGGGAACTTAATGCAATGGGGACCATTTCTTTTTAAGGAGGGACAAATGATCTGAATGGAAAATGGCATCCACCCATGGTATTCATTCACGCATGGTATTTATCCACCCATGGAATTTACCCATGGTATTGTAAGTGGAATCCACCCATAGTATTCATTCACCCATGGTATTGTAAGTGACATCAACCCATGGTATTCATCCACCCATGATATTTACCCACCCATGGAATTTACATGTGGTGTTGTAACCAAAAAATGGTATAAGTAGCAAGTCACATTGTGTAAAAGGACAGATTGTCCACCACAATGTAGCTTTTACAATTATTCTCTATTTTAATTAAAAAAAATTGGTTTTTTTTACTGGGTGTTGTTGACATTTATCCTGGAATTTCAAATTTTCAGATCTTAGGGGCCTCCACACCTATAATATCCATTTACATTTTTTTAGATCTTGTGGGCCTCCTCCTAAGATACAAATCAATAGTTATGTGAGAATATCCATTAATGAATTTCCAATAATAACCAGCATGTCAAAAAATATCCCATAACTATTGAATATAAGTGGGAGGGGGAACATCCACAATAATAGAACTCTTGGAAAGGTGACCCACCAAAAACCCTTTTTTTCACACAATGTGAACCAAAAAAATGCAAATGGGGAACATAATATGCACTCATTTGATCTCAAAGATATTTTCAATTAACAAAACCTATCTAACACCAAATATAGTACCTCTATATGTTTTTTTCAATAACATATACACAATACAAACATCTAGGTACACTTCTATAAATCTATGTATAATTTCCTTAAATGTTGTGATGGTGATCTAAGAAAAAATGGTTAAATAATTCTTTCGACCAGACAACATCGCTATGTATTAATAACAACTCCAATCAGTAGAAAAAATAAGTTTTTACCAATCCTCCTTAGCAGTCCAAATCTAGTGATAACATAAAGATCAATCAATGAAAGAATACACCTACTAACCACCAACATTATCAAGAACCTCATCCGTGAATGGGGTAGGATATGGAGCATTGAGCTTCCTTAGATTATCACAAAATAAAATATCTCCCATTTTCAAATGCACACATGCATTGTGGAGCTTCCTTAGATCAACACAAATTCAAACATCTCCTGTTTTCATGTTCTACACCACCATAGGATTAATTCACAATGATTCCTCCACTATTTCAATGATCCCCACCTATAAAATTCTATCGAATTCATATTTTAACCTTTTTTTATAGATTGGATTAATTCTATAGGATCTCTACTTAATAGGCCATGCATACGACCTTAAATTAATCTTCAACTCGCATAACCCACCCATTATGTCTTTCATCTCTACAAAGGTATATGGAAATAAATCCTAATACTCTACCAATATCTCTACACTCTTCTCCATTATATTGTCATCCCATAATCTCCTATCAAATCCATCTTTGGGTTCTCATCAGTACCAATATTTACTTTCTTATTTTTGGTAGGCTTTGAGTAACCATTCATCTCCAACTTGGTTCTAGTTACACACCATTCTCCCTCAATCTTTGGAATATGTAGGTTTCTTGCATCCTCATCACCATTAATATCCTATGTATGATTGTCACACTCCGTGAATTCATGTACATACTGAAAATGTTGATGAGATAGACACACTAGGAACACCATGTGTTTATACTGATGTCCCAATGAAAAAATATTTTGTGTATCATTCTTAACTATAAATCTGAAAGTGGACATGAAACTCAGAGTTATTTCCTACCAATGTGTAGTACCTTAACACACTTCTAACTCCACATATGAGTTCAATGGACTGATATCTAAGGTAAGTATAATTTTTTGTGGGAAAATATTACACCATAATCCTTATCCTTGCACCAATAAATTAGTTGCACTAGTCGTCATATAGCTTTTCAACATGGGGAATTCATTCCTATGGTTCCCCTCCATTCTATATATTTTTCTCCACCTATGAGCATTATTCCTTCCCTTTTTTCTAACTCATGTAACTGAGTTGTGAGTGTGGATATTTGTCATTGAAGCTGAGAAATAACATAACTTTAAATGCTTGTACCAACCAATGTTGAAGATTCTTCCATCTTTAATGCAATCTCTAGGGCTTGATATTGGATTTTGATATTTTATTGCATCAAGGGCACAAAGATATGTGAAAACATTCTTGAAGACACACTCCTTATGTTAGTCATCAAGAATTTCAAATTCCAACTTACTTATAAATAATTTTTAGCATTATTCATAATCTCTAAAGGATTCATCCTAATTTTATTTAATATCCTTCAATTTTATGATGCGCTAAGATGTTGACTTAGGCCTTTGAAACTCTTTCATGATTTCCTACTTTTTGTCTCTTGTTTTTCTCAGTTGACCAACTAGAGTATTACTCTTATAGTTTATATACCAATCCAAATACTAATCCCTAAAAGTAGTCTACAACTATATATTTTGTTGGAAGTAATGCTTCCATGTTATGTGTGAGTTGTCATTGTGGGTCCCGAGGTGTCAATCTAGAAGTAGTTAGCTTCCTATGTGAATTGTAATAGCTATCTATATGTGTCTTTGTTAGTAATATAGATATGATAAATATGTAACCATTGAGATCAATAAAATACAGCAAGTGTGATATTTGTTGTGTGAAAACAATCTCTCACTCTTTTTCATATTTCTAACATGGTGTCAGAGCCTATTGTGGCCTAAATCTTTCACAGGAGGGCCACGAAGATGTGAAAGAGCCTCAATGTTGTTGTTTATGTACATATTAGTATAAGTGTGTGAGAATTTATATTTAATGTGTGAGATTTTATTCTTAGTGAGCTTGTGTGTAGATTTTTATCTGATCTGTAGATTTGTGCACTGTGGATTGAGAAAGATTGGATCTTAGGTTTTCAAGAGAATAATTGGTGTTGTATTTTTAGTTTCTTCTTAAATCTTGTCAATAGAAGCATCTATAACTACAGACCAGCAAGCGAGACGTCTTAGAGAGACCATGTGGTTAGTGAATTTACAACGACAATGGATTATTTGAGCCATGTCTAGCATTTGCAAATATCCACCACATGCCACAACTTGTCAACATGGTATAACCTACTGGATTAAAAACCAAGAATTGTTGTGACCAATGTAGAATTGATCCAGCAGATTCCATCTTCCAAGCATGTGAATGAATGTGAAATGTCTTTTGTTGTCTAGAATATGATGTCGGACAGTTGATGGGAAGGCAAGTGAAATTATGAAATTCAGTTTGGAGTGGACAGTGAGTAGGAAATCCATTTAATACATGCATGGAATGTGCAAGCAAGGATTTATTATTGTTCGATACAAATCTTGTATGTAATTGTGCCACCAAGTTCACGAAAAGCATAGCTTTGTAGATGTTGCAAAATGTGATTTGCACAGTGGGATTTAACTGATTTGCTAGTTGTGAATTCCATGACTTGTGTAACCAAGAGCAGCAATTAGAGTTGAAGAAGAGCGTTATGTTTTCAAATAAATTTTGGCTGGATGGATTTGGAGTCGTTTAACGAGGCGGAGGAATTGCCCGGATGGCCAAAAGTGGCCAGAATCCGAGAAAAAAATTCAAAAAATCTTGTAGAGGCATTGTTTGAATAATGATTTTGATGGTGGACATGGATTCAGCACCATCAAAAATGTCTGGGACAACTAAAATTTTGAAGTTTAACAACTATAACTTGGATTTACAAAAATCCTTTCTGGATTTTCTCTAAATATGACTGGAATTTGCATAACTTTCTGGCAACTTATCCGCCTTGTTAAACTACACGGATGGATTTTATCAAGATCCCCAACCTTATATTTTTTCGGTTAATGACTGCACAGATGGAGCAATTCGAGATGCTAATTACTTATGGCTGACTACCAAATGGGAGCAGCTAGCCTGACGTTACCCAACTCCCAAATGGGAAAACATAAATTTAAAGTCACCAAACACTCAAACAACAAGAAGGTTGAGTGATGGTGATGTCATGATTGGGTGATAAAATTGGTGGGCAAGAACCAGATTCAAGCAAAATTAATCACCCAAACATGTGAATCGATATAACAATGGCAATAATTACTGTTTATAGGGGAATAGTCAATTGATTTGTTGTTAAGAGCTCTATAATTTATTTTTTGCGTGTCTATATTTGTGATGTGGTGTGACTTATGTGTTTTAATGTGTTAATTGTTCAAGTGTAATAAAATGAGGAACCAATTATGGAACATATTAGCATGATTTCAAATTGGTCATTCTTGATGTATATGGTGACACAAGAACATATCAGTAATTTGACTATGTATAATTTTTTATGAGATGGTGGCATTGCCTGGAGCCAGGAACATCAACTTACAGGTTAATGGCCATCTTGTAAAATTGACTTCTGAATACATTCAGTGCTCAAACTACCTTCCTAGATAGCCGGGGAATACAATAGAAGACCATGTGTTAAATAGATGGAGGTGTGTCCATAGGATGGTACAGTATCAAGGCTAACCCATCGTGCTGTGGGAGGTCAAGAAGTGTCAAGTCTACAAAGTACATCAAAGATGGTCTAAAGTAGCGATGTTTTAAATGTAGGTCAAGTGGTAACTCAAAGATGTGGTGGTAAGAACTAGCGTGTTTGCGAGATTCTAGAGTGGATGTGAGTGTTGATGAAGATCAGTTAGACAAATATCATATTTTTGTTGTAATATGTGTTTTTTATGTTCTCCCTGTAAGCATTAAGGGAGAGTGTTGGAAGTAATGCTTCCATGTCATGTGAGAGTTTTCATTGTGAGTCCCTAGGTGTCAATCTAGAAGTAGTCAATTTCCTATGCGTGAATTGTAATATCTATCTAGATGTGTCATTTTCAGTAATCTAGATACTATAAATATGTAACCATTGAGATCAATAAAATAGAGTGAGCGTGATTTATGTTGTGTGAAAACAATCTCTCTCTCTTTTTCATATTTCTAACACTTTTTTTGTAAAATCATCTTAAACAATATTTGAAGCCCATATTGCATCACAAACAAAGAAATGATGTTCTTGACCTTCATTCCTAAAACCATGGAAGACAAGCACCTTTAAAGGGTTTTCCATCTTTTCTTGATTACTGTCTCCTAATAGTAATCTACTAGGCGTAATTATCAACTATTGTGGTGCACCATCTGCACTATGGTACACTAGAAGGTTCTCTCGTCTATTTGTTCCAAAATTAGTAGGTTGAATTCTACCAATATCCCAATTTTATTCACTTTCTTTTATAGCTAATTAATTCAAATCATTACTTGGGCAACTTACCTCTATATGAACAAGTCCACATGGGGTTGTGGGTTCAACATAGGGAATGTTCTAAGTAGGGTCCTCGAGATGCACATTTTCTATTACTCCTAGATTAGGACACAAACTTCCCTTGTCATTTCCTCATATCTCCATTATGAAAATGGATACACTCTCCAGACTCCTATGATCTCAAATACCTCTCCTCTAGTGACCTCTTGCAATCACATTTGCTAGACCTTCATCAACTATAGACACCAATGCATACCTCTCTCCTCTATCACTATTACCTAAAACCTTGTTCCAATGTGTAAACCAACACTTTCGAACTGTATCATATCTTCCCTTTCATATTTTTTACTTGAAATTTCTGACAGACTACCCCATAACCTCATTCAGGGATCTCCCACAATAGTGATGTCATTTCCTCTTCCTACTCTTGCATCCCAACCTTTTTCTCTCTGGTTACTCCTTAGCCATCCCCTAGCTCGACCTTAACACACAAATGGTTTAACTACTCCTGGTATCAAACTCCATCCAAAACATCATTATCGCATAACAACTTATTCACAAAAGTTGGCAATTCATGAATAAATATTCTACATCAACCACCCAATTTTTTCTCAATAACAATATAAGAAATTATGGATTCAATTATAAATTTAGTGATATGGCTCCTAGTAACACTTTCAAACTAAAATTTAGCTTCCCTTCATATTTTATTTTCAAGAAATTGTAATCTACAATCTCTATTAGGAGTCCACCTTCTAGACTCAACAAGGTTCCAGTCCTATTCAGATAATTAAATTTCTAAATCCACCTTGAAATTAGCTTTGTGAATTCAACAAAAAATATTTCATAGAGATTAGTAAACGCATATTGCTTATTAACATTAATCTCTCAAAGCCTAACCTCACCTGTAGTAAGCTCCAAAAGCATGGTTTCAAACCACTGACCAAATTCCTCTCTACTATGGTTCCACATACCCCTCAATCTAAAGTAAATGCCATGGGAATGAAAAAAATTGTTAGAACTAATTTAGATCCAACCTGAGTAAAAGTGTAATGTACAACTAACAAAACCTCAATTGGTACTATCCTTTCTGACATCACCTACAAAATATAGGTGAAGTTTTACTAGAGGCACCAGTGGGAAATGTGAGAATTAGATTTTTGTTGCAGTGAGGGGAAAGCAAATGTGCAATGAAAAATAATCTTATAGAATTTAACCCACAATTTAGACACTAATCTGGATAACGTACATCCTTAACATTTACAATGAAATCATTAAACATAACAAAATTTTGAGGGGTGTCCCATTTATATAAACCTCCACAAATATTTCACTCACCCATTGCAATATTCAAAAGGATTATAATTAATCATTATGAAATCAAGTAATAATACATAGGAAAGGAAAATTAAACAAAACTCCAACTAACTTTTATTATCACCCAAAAGAGGAATTGAACATTGCAAAGGTACAACAAAAGAGGGATCAACTAAACCAACCAACAATGAACCAACAAAATATCATGGTCAATAGCCATGTATGCCATTACCATGGGCCTTAACATGGGCATATATGTCATTGTTTCTATGTTGGATGAAATCAAAACACAATCTTGATAACGCAATCAAACTTAGTCATTCCCACTCCTTTGCTTTTGCGCCAATACTGGCTACATGTTTCCCTATTATGATGTCGAGTACATGATTCTCCATTTTGAATTGCTCCATTCTATAATAATTTTATACATTTTGAATATACTTTATTTCTATTCCATCCTTTTGTGCACACTACCAAATCTGCCTTAGAGTATCTTCCATCTTATCAACCCAAAACTTGTTACAACATACCTTCCAACTATTTTGTTCTCTGAAGTGGCATGGTGATAGATAAAATTTAAGTCTAGGTTGGTAAAATATTTGTCTTTCTACAACTAATCTAACAAATAATATATAGGTGATATATTTTCTTAAGCATATTTATTTTAAAGCCTTATAGTCAATACACATCTGCCAAGTTAGATCATACTTTGGTACAATGATTATGGGTAAAGCACATAACGAGGTACTTGGTCAAATGACACCTTGTTCGTATATAGGGAGGATTCCATTCCTTCCAGACAGTTGACTACCTTATACTTTTGTTTATTATTGTTTAATATATATATATATATATATATATTTCCATTTTCAATTAATCTAATGACATGGAGAAGAAAAAAAATTATGACCTTCATTTTTATATTGTCCTTGATGGTGGTGGGACGCCAAAGGGGAGAGGTGGCTGCCAGCTAGCTTGTGCTAATCCATCCATATGTGGTAAATGTGAGGGCATAGACCTCTTGGTACGTTGGATCGTTATGCACTTTAATTGTAGGCATGTTTACATACCTCTAGTGTTATGTTTTGAGACTTGTCCCTACCTCTGGATTTGCTTCCTTTTTTCTATTTTTGTCTCTAATAATTCAGTATTTGTGTAGACTATTGGAGAATCTAATTGCAACCACATGTGAGGTGTCAAATTTTTCCATTCAAGTGTCCTAGTTCAGTTTTAGTTAGTTCAGTTCAATTGAGTTTCACTCCAGTCATTTAATGTTGACATCTCCAATGTAATCTTATTTAACTGATTCGTAATATTGAGAAGAGAAATTATCTCCTTCACAATTTCTCTTCATTCTTTGTCATGGTATCAAATCTATTTTGCATAAGGCTCTCTGACAGAGAACCAACGTGAGTGAAGTGAGAGTAGAAGAGAGAAGTGTCAAGCCTACATAAGACTATTTGGGAGTGCAGTAGATTTTTTGAGAAGTTTGAAGAATCCTCCTATGAAGAATCAATAGATAGAAAGCCTGTTCTAAAGAAGAAGGTCAAAATTTTATTAAAAAAAAAAATTGAGTGCCCAACACACCCATGCTCAGAGAGTAATTTTATTGACTAGAGAAAATTGACAAATTTTCCAAATTCCACATTTCAACACAACCCATCTCCATCATGGAGTACGATGAAGTGTTAATGGTCTCAGGAAGTGCATTTGGTGGTTAAGGTTTGAGCCAAAAAAAAATTAAGGCATGAGGTCAACTACATGAGGTTGAAGTTGCTTCACATGAGATTTGTCAATGAGTTCCTTCCACCTTTGAGAAAAAAATATAGGTCCATGTTATCTGCACCTTGAATAACATGAGTGATATCCACGAAGTTGGGCTCCATGAAGTGATTTGAAGGTCAAACGAAGGACCCTTAACGAATTTTAAAATAATGATTCATTTTTTTTAAAATGATTAAAGGTTCACATTATTCTTGATATCCTCAAAGTTTTTTGGTAAGCTTGCTAGGACCCTTCATTTTCTATTTATAAATGGAAAATTTACACCAAATATATATGCTAGGTGGCCTCAACTTTCCCATTGGAAAACCAAATCTGTTGGCCAACTATCCTCACTATAATCCATCCAAAAACAATAAAGTTTCAATCTTTCTATCCAAGCTAAGTATGTCTCAGTTTCATGACAATACGCTATATTTCTATCTATCATAAGCATGCATAATGTAAAGTAAATGCTACCTACATAAAAAACAAAAAGAAATCAGATCAACTAACTATCCTTATTCCTGTTTTGATTTCGATTCCACCTGTGTAGGATCCTTGATAGTTTCCACAAGCATCTCAATAAATTCAATGATGCATGGGATGTGCCTTTGAATTCTATCAAGTCAGATGTCTTTCTTGTGGAGTTAGAATTGGATTCACTGCAAATCCTCTTTGTAGTTGGGCATGTCTTGGAGGGACAGATCCATCCCCACTGATATTTGTTCCATGGCCTTCCCCACCAGGCTTTTCATAAGACAAAAAAGATATAAGGTCCATTTGAATTGGGTTATCCCTCCTCTTGTACTCCCTGGATCCAAGACTAATGTCCTCTACTTCTTTATCTCCTCCTCTATCTCATTGTTTTGCTTAATTTCTTCCTCCCATTCTTACAACAAATTACAGATTCCTACATCCATTCCCTCTTGGTACACTGCAGTGACTTCATTAATGATATGTTTGACTCACTTCCTTCCTCTTCACGGTTCTGATTTTCTCGGATCTTTGACCTTTGTAAGCTCCCTCCCTTGTCTTCCACAACCCCTTCCTCTCGCTGGATGAGCCATCTCCACACTAGTTGAAACCTATTCACATAAAAGAGGTGTTAACATCTATCTTTGGTACATTTTAATGTCTTTCTTGGAGTTCTTATTGCCGGAATTCTCCCTATTACATATTTGAACCCAATTATTCTTGGAATAGGGCACAGGTTGGGTGACAAACCAAACTTTAGATGAGGCCAGTCTCCTTATACTGTCAGGATTCTCTCTCCTCCCTTTCCATTAAATCGCATGCCCTATATGGTTGGCGGTCCCCTTGAGTAGTAGGGAGCCAACACTCAACAAATAAGAAAAGCCAAGAGGCTAAGAAAGTCAAAATGACTCCTAAATATTTTTGCGATTTTTTTATGATGAGAACCAACAACTAGAATGAATGAAGCAAAGACAACCAAAGAGACATGGGATACCATTACGAGGCATTTTCATGTAAGGGGGAGCAATCCATTTGAAAATGAGGAATTTCATGAAAATATATTTTCATTTACATGTCAATCAATCCAATTTCTCTGAAAGAAATAACTAATACCTATATTTATTAGGGTTTATTGAGTTAACTCGCCTGCTACAAAGTGAAGGTCAACATATCTCCTTTTTTCTGTATGATTATTTAACTCTATCTATTATTTATTTCTCGACAACCTATGAACAAGAATGAATAGGGACAAAACAATACAACTTCTTTGGTTGGTTTCTTGAGTAGTTTCAATCTTTGTTTCAGTTCCAATGACACTAGCTATACAGGCACACATTCCGATTCGAATGGTACCAAATTTCCATACCATCACAACGTACCAATCGATGCCAATGTTCCAATCCATGATGATGTCAGATGTCACTTCTTCTGAACGAAGAAGGATACTGAGGCAGAGGAATTGCCTGGGTAGTAAAAAGTGGTTGGAATCTGGGCAAAACAATTTCAAAAATTCTTGTAGTAGTACTGTTTTAATCATGTTTTTGCTGGTGGAAATGGATTATGCACCATTAGAAACCTCTTGGGCACCATAAATCTTGAAGTTTGACAGTTGCAACCTAGATTTACAAAAACCTTGGGCGGGTTTTATCAAAATATTGCCGAAATTTCCATAATTTTCAGGGGAAACAAGTAGTATGTTTAGACTACAGCCTTCTCAATGGGATGGCTTGATGCATGACTGTTATGTTGCGAAAAAATCCAAATTTTTTATAATGTAATAACCGATAGATTAATGGGGAGGATGTCGATTAGGTTTTAATGTATTTCTATGTTTACTCATAGAAATTTTCTTGCTTTATTTATTTAACATGTATTTCTTCATCTAATATAATTTATAATATATTCTATGTTGAAATCTTTTTGGAGAAATCACATTAGAGATCATTCATCAAAAAGCTTAAATTCAGTTATATTTTATGTATTTTCTTTTTCTCTAAATTTATGTCCATTATAACTTCTTTTTTTTACCATTAAGTGAACAATGCACTAAATTTATGGGTAAGCAACAAAGCACTAGAACATGCTTATTTATATTCACATTTAATTTACTTTTTAATTAACTAATTATAATCTTATAAAATATTATAATCTTCACAAGAACTAATAAACTGAGATGTGAAAGGGATAAATTAATTGCTTGTTCATACATAAGGACTTGCATAAATTTTAGTTGATAATAATCACTAGTAAGTCTACACATTTACCATTTTACTTTTACCTAAGTGTCGAGGAAAACATAAATAATGGTGGGAAGTAACTCAAGGCAAGTATATTTATATTCATGTTATTCCTATCCATTTTTTATGTGGACTTAGTTAAATTATAGTGGGAAGTAACTAATGATAAATATGTTATTTACCTAAGTAAAAGATATATTCAGTGATTTTAACTTTGGATGACTTTCTTAAGAATGGAAAATCTCTACACAAATATCTAAAACTCATGCATGAATATTGTAACAATATCCATATATTAAGACATAAAATATGTGAGATAGTTATCCACATGCAAAACTTAAGGCTGAAAGATAACATCACAAATATCTAGAAATGATGCATGAATATTCAATCCATATCCATAAATTAAGGAATGGTTTATATGATGTAGTTATCCACATGCTACTATATTGTGTGAAGGCTCTAAAAAGAACTTCAAGTTATGGTGTAACAAAATGTTTGAAAAAATAGTTTTTTAATAATATTGAAAAATAAATATTCATTTTTCAGAGTTAAACATTTTAAGTTGCATTGATCAATGCTAAAATAAGAATGGTAAATAGGAAAATAGATCCCTAGAGTGGTCACCTGCAAGTATCCCCTATATTTTGTCACATAAGAACACTGATTTTTTTATCACTTACGTGCATCACATATGTGTTGTTAATTAAAGTGCATCACTTATATGTGACATTAAATATGGTGTACAATGCCTTAAGTTTACATCACTTTAGTTTATTGATGCTTAATTATGCCACTTATAGTAGGTACCTTACATGGCATATCAACTATGTGTCTCACTTTCAAGAGTAACACTTGTATGTGCACTACTTATGAGGCATTACTTATGAGAGTGAAAATGTGAAGTTGGGTTACATTTTTTGCCTTTTTTTGGGAAAAAGATATTTTTTTTAGAAGTTCTTCAACTTTCGACAGGCCAAAGAATTTTTTCTTTTTAGAATTTCATTTTACAATAAATGAAAATCTGTATGAAATTTTATTATCTTTCTATTAATTATTTTTGTAATTTTTTATTTACACTTGATATGCCAACTTAGTAATTTTTTAACTATTTCTTGTCTAAAAATCAAGGGATTCATAGAAAGTCATGTTTTTTGGCACTAGTGTATTCTTTGTTAACTTGTTGTTTTTGAAAAAAATGTGTTGCAATAATATAAACATACTCTACCTAGATATCATTATATTTATGAAACCAACTAATTCACATCATAATTACTAGAAATTTTTGAATTGAACCAATATGAAAAAACAACATATTTTGAAGATGCTTAGCATAGGGTCAAGTTTCTCAACATATTAGTTGTAAACTAAGAACCTAAAGACTACCCATTACAAAATATGAACCAATGTAATGAACAATAAATTTTTCATATTTTTTTACAGTGTATTTTAGAAGTTACAAAATATTGATTTCAATGAATCATAATGACGTTCATAATTCTTTTGCACACATTTTCTTAAACAAATAATTAAAATTAGAAAATATTTATGAAATTCCATAAAATTTGTATATACTAAAACTAGATTAAATTATGAAAATGTTGGTATTGGTTTCGAAAGTAAATTCACCAAATTTCATGGAGTTTAAGTATTTTGGATTTCGAGAAAGGTGATGAGACATGAGCTATTGCAGAGTTGCCAGTTAAAGTAGTTCGGCTGAAATAAAAACAAATTTGATAAAAGTTGTCTTTTTCATTGACGCCCACTAAAATGAATGGAAAGTTAATTCAATTGAATTAATTTAAAAGTTCAGCCGAATGTTTTTAAAAGTTCGGCTGAAATTTTTGTCTATATTTTCCATCGGCTACAAATATTAAACAATGTGACCATTTGAAAAAAATGTTTCACTCGAACGATATAAATAAACAATGTCGAAACATTATTTTCACACTCTATCCTCATTTGGATTGAACTTTTAAACTAAAACTTTTGGGCTGAATGTTAAATGGATTTTTTTGGGCTAAATTTTAAAAGTTATTTTTTTGGGCTTAATTTTGAAAGTCTTTTGGGCTAAATTTTTAAATTGAGTTTTTTGGGATAAATTTTGAAGGTGAGTTTTTTTTAAAGTAAATATTTTTTGGATGAATTTTTAAAGTGAGGATTATCTCAAGAAAATCTTTTTGGCTCAATTTGTAACGTGAGCTTTTTTTTAAATAAATTTTTTATGCTGAACTTTTAAAGTGAGTTTTTTGGTCTAAATTTTGAAGTGAGTTTTTTCTTCAGGATTTTCAAATTGACCTTTTTGGGTTGGATTTTAAAAATCTACATAGATACAATTATCATGGGAAATCAAAAAAATTGCAGGAGAAAATAAGATCAAATAAGAGACATTGAGGCTCGTAGAGAATACTTAAGAAATTGTTACAAAAGAAAGAAGGAAGAACACTTAAATATTGAAAGGGAAAATAAATCTCAACTAGGAGTTGAAACATGTATGTAAGTGTAAATATTATAAATGATATTTAAAATTTCACAAGTGCATTATGAAATTTATTTTTTATTTGATGAACTAATTTGAAAACTATTTTTCAATGTAAACATAGAGAGATATTCCTCATAACATTGTTCATGAGATTGGAAATGTTGAAAGACAAATTGAAAAAGATAATGAACCAATGATGATGCAGGAGCATCAAGACCCTCTTCATCTGTAAATATCGAATAAAAGGGGGGTGTGATTATTTTAAATATTTTGTTATTTTTAATAAAATAGGGAGTGTTTTTAGGCATAAAAGCAATAGATGTGGATAAGGAAGGCTTTTCTATTTTAGAACAGGGAAAAAGATGGGAAAAAGCCTCAAGATACTTTTTACCCTGTGTATGCATTGCATGTAGACTCTTAGAGCTTTTAGTTGGGGTGATTCTAGATCATGCTTAGTTTTTATAAATTAGGAATCCTCAAAGACATTGAGGATCAGAGAGATAGAGAGAGAGATAGAGAGATAGAGTGTGAAAGGTTTTCTGGTTGGGAGCCTTTGGGCAGTTTGTAAAGGGTCATCCATTTCAAATATTCAGCCAAGACTAAAGTTGTAAGTAAGTTTATGTGTTAAAATTTTATACAATTGTTGATTGACCGAAATATGTATTCTTGTAAGATTGCCCATATGTGATTGAGATCTATAATTGGTGCTCGTCCTTCTATTGTAGTTAAACTTCATGTAATTATTGGTGCAAATCCCTTGTTAATTGGGTTGTACGTCATGCGATGTTTTAGTAATCCTATAGTTAACATAAACATAATTATCTTGCATGAGGAATAAAATTAGTTAAGTATTGAAGTTATGGCCGAAGCCCTCCAGATTGCATGTACCATTTCTTTGTACCATAGAGGGATTGAACCAACTTTTCAACAGGTTTGTGTTCTTGGTACGCAAAACTCTGGCAATGTTAATCAAAGTGTTTGCGTATGCCATGATTTCAGCGACCGCACAGGCAACATGATCATCGGCCTTGTAGGTTTGTGTATATAGGGAAGGCGCTAACACCACAACAATTACGGGTTGTGTGAATTGGCTTTAACGCTTGACAGGTCCACAATTTCCACTGGAATCATATCTATATATA
>APFE030102063.1:362424-530219 GCA_000404065.3 Pinus taeda | reverse complement strand
TTTAATTTATAATTGTTTAAACCGTAAGTCGTATGCTCGATTTCGTTTAAAATTTATGATGCTGTGCATAGACTATTGTTTGATTTTCTGTGAGCTACATCATAAAATTATCCGAAAATCATATACCAGCAATTGAAGGGGTCAGGCAGTGGAAGTGAGAGTTCATTGTCAAAGTTCTAGCGGATAGCAGAATGAGTATCAACCATTTATATTAAAGTCAACCCGCGTTCTGTGTATATGGCTGCCGATGGTATATACATATGCCTGGATATTAAAAAACCGGTGGGTGAAATTAACATGATGAGGATGATATTGTGGTTGCATGTGTAGAATACGCAGGGGATCGAAAGTGCGCGGCGGTGTTTTTTCATAAATCGTTTCCTACCTGTAGATAGAGTTCTGCTATGTACTGTCTAATCAATAGAAGGGTGCTTGCGTTTCAAGCTTTGGTTGGAATTTGTTTGGGAAGTGACAGGATTTTCCGTAGTATTGTTGTGAATTGTGATGTGGTTTCAATTTTACACCTGTGTTAAGAGCGTATCGTGATTGTAGTTGAAATGGAGATGCATTTTAATATGCATAGTTATTGAAGATCCTGGGTTTGCGGGGATAGCCCTGCATCAAGCGGTATCAAAGCGGGAATAACTCTTTTTGAAGGTTCAAGTGTTTTTGTTAAGTTAATTGCATGTGATGATTTTTGGGACTGATGAATATTGATTTATAGGAATAGTGAAGAAATCTCAGCGGGACGAAGGAGAAGTGAATGTGGCAGAACCTAAAGATTCAACAGAGGTTGAAAAAAAAAATTGCAGATGAGGGAAGCCTACAGGAGCAGTGGAGGATGCTCAAAAGGTTCCAGCAAAGGACCAATGATTACCAAAAGGCCATATCCGGAGGGAAGGATTGGTGAGGTAAGTGGCAGCAAGAGAGGTTGTTGTCGCAGAGGCTTCATGCAACTCATAGGTGAGGAACTTATGGCGAAGGAGATGACTACTAAAAGTCATAAAGGAGAAAGCAGAGGTTCAGAAAGAGGCTACAAAAGAAAGGAGGAGAAATATGCCAAGGCAAATGGAAGAAGACAGTAGTTGACTGAGGAAGAGTATGAGAAAGAGAAAGCTGAGATAGCAGTTCATCTTGAACTATTGATGGAGTTGTTACAGGAAAATGTGAAATACCAGAGACATGGTTTACTGATGAGGAAGAGAGTGAAGTTGCAGAGGCTACAACAGAAAAGAGATTTACACATGCAGTTACAAGAGGAGCTGAGGAAGCTTAACCAGATGATGGATGAACACTTGAAACAGGAAGAACTCAAAGCAGTCGAGTTGGAAGACAAGGATATCATTGATGATTTCTTGAGTTATTGGGTAGATCGAGATCAGCTGGATAATGTGAACTCTTGTGTTTGTATAGCTGACAATTTTGATGTGATTACAGGTGCTGAGGAGGATGTGCAATCTTTTGAAACTGTTACAGCACAAGAGGAAGTTCTTGTAGATGCAGAAGAAGTGAATCAGTCTGAAGCATAGATAAAAGAAGTAGCAGTTGGTACTGAAAGTTTATATGTGAATGCAGGTGACGATGATATGCTTCAGCGATGTTACAGAGAAATTGCATTGTTAGAATACTGGTTGGAGAATCCACAGTATGACAGGGAGATTGCAGAAGAAAGAGTCTAGTGCAGTGAACTAGAGGGAAAAGTTGCAGATGAAATTGCAGATGATGAGCCAAAGCATGTTGCAGAGGGACAGGAAGTTTGGGAGGTAGCAACATCTATGCGACAGCAGCAACAACATCCATAGTGACAACTGAGACAACAGTGATAGCAGCAGAAGAGGCAGTGAAGCCTTATGATTTTTATTCTAACAATTGTTTTGTGAGTACAAGTCTTACTTGATGTAGGGCTATCCCCCCAAACCCAGGATCTTCAATAATTGTGCATATTAAAATGCATCTCCATTTCAACTACAATCACCATACGATCTTAACACGGGTGTAAAATTGAAACCACATCACAATTCACAACAATAGTACGGCAAATACTGTCACTTCCCAAACAAATTCCAACCAAAGCTTGAAACGTAAGCACCCTTCTATTGATCAGACAGTATATAGCAGTAGAAGAGGCACTGAAGCCTTATGATTTTTATTCTAACAATTGTTTTGTGAGTACAGGTCTTACTGAAGAAGCTAGAGAAAGTCTCCTAGACAAAGAAATTAAAATGATGATGCGGAGGATGATGAAGGAGTCTTGGAAGAGACCAGCACCAGTGAAGCAAAAGAGGAGAAGCAACAAAAAGAAGACAACAGAAGGTTGCAAGAGTGCAGCCAGTGGAGCGATGCAGCATAAGGTGTGGAGACCTGGAGAAGAACAACAGACAAAAGCAGCGGAAAATGATGACTTGCAGCACAAAGTATGGAATCCAGGCATACACAGATCCCAACACATGATCAGAAGTTCATGATTAATTTTAAGGTTGGGTGTATGATGTAGGAGCATCAAGACCCTCTTCATCTATAAATGTGGAATAAAAACGGGGGTGTGATTATTTTTAATATTTTGTTATTTTTAATCAAATATGGAGTGTTTTTAGGCATAAAAGCAATAGATGTGGATAAGGAAGGCTTTTCTATTTTAGAACAGGGAAAAAGATGGGAAAAAGCCTCAAGATGCTTTTTACCCTGTGTATGCATTGCATGTAGACTCTTAGAGCTTTTAGTTGGGGTGATTCTAGATCATGCTTAGTTTTTATAAATTAGGAAACCTCAAAGACATTGAGGATCAGAGAGATAGAGAGATAGAGTGTGAAAGGTTTTCTGGTTGGGAGCCTTCGGGCAGTTTTAAAGGGTCATCCATTTCGAATATTTGGCCAAGACTAAACTTGTAAGTAATTTTATGTGTTAAAATTTTATACAATTGCTGATTGATCGAAATATGTAATCTTGTAAGATTGCCCATATGTGATTGAGATCTATAATTGCCGCTCGCCCTTCTGTTGTAGTCAAACTTCATGTAATTATTGGTGCAAATCCCTTGTTAATTTGATTGTAAGTCATGTGATGTTTTAGTAATCTTGTAGTTAACATAAACGTAATTATCTTGCGTGGGGAATACAATTAGTTAAGTATTGAAGTTCTAGCCGAAGCCCTCTAGATTGCGTGTACCATTGCTTTGTACCATAGAGGGATTGAACCAACTGTTCAACGGGTTTGTGTTCTTGGTATGCAAAACTCTGGCAATGTTAATCAAAGTGTTTGCGTATGCCATGATTCCAGCAACAACATAGGCAACATGATCATCGACATTGTAGGTTTGTGTATATAGGGAAGGCGCTAACACCATAGCAATTACGGGTTGTGGGAATTGGCTTTAACGCTTGACAGGTCTGCAATTTCACTAGGAATTCATATATATATATTATATATATATATAGTGTAATATGCCTGTGTATAATTGGCTGCGTATTGATCGTTTAATTTATAATTGTGTAAACCGTAAGTCGTATGCTCAATTTCCTTTAAAATTTATGATGTTGTGCATACACTATTGTTTGATTTTCTGTGAGCTACATCATAAAATTATCCAAAAATCATATACCAGCAATTGAAGGGGTCGGGCAGTGGAAGTGAGAGTTCATTATCAAAGTTCCAGCGGACAACAGAATGAGTATCAACCATTTATATTAAAGTCAACCCGTGATCTGTGTATATGGTTGCCGATGGTATATACATATGCCTGAATATGAAAAAACGAATGGGTGAAATTAACATGATGAGGATTTGATATTGTGGCTCCATGTGTAGAATACGCAGGGGATCAGAGGTGCGTGACGATGTTTTTTCATAAATCGTTTCCTAACTGTAGACAGAGTTCTGCTATGTATTGTTTGATCAATAGAAGGGTGCTTGCATTTCAAGCTTTGGTTGGAATTTGTTTGGGAAGTGACAGGATTTGCTGTAGTATTGTTGTGAATTGTGATGTGGTTTCAATTTTACACCTGTGTTAAGATCATATGGTGATTGTAGTTGAAATGGAGATGCATTTTAATATGCATAGTTATTGAATATCCTGGGTTTGCGGGGATAGCCCTGCATCAAATGATTGATGATGTTATTGAAGATGTTGAAAGAGATTCAAGTGAGGAAGTTGAATCACCATCAGGTATGTATATATATTTCATGTGTATTATTGGAATTATACATATTTATTCATTTCAATTTCATTTAAACTCTACTTTTAAATTAATTATTTAATGAATATTTATACCGATTTACATTTAATTTTCATATGTATAGATGAAATCAATATCGATGATGAAATGTTAGAAAATGTTCACGCTGACACATAAGGAGATAAAAAATTTGACCATGTTATATGATATTGTGTTTAGCTCATTATTGTTAAGTTCTTCAAAAATGAAAGTGTGACAATTCAAGATCAAATTTTGAGAGGTCTCTTAACATCAAAGAAATTAAAGAAGCTGCAACTCTATTGGGTATTCAAAAATCAATGAAAGATAAAAAGGTGAAGGAAAATTTGATTCAAAATATAAATAGTACTCTAAAATCAATTAGAATATATAGAAACAAAAGTGAAATAGATGCACGTAGATCAATACACATTCTAGTGGCTTCATCAAGTACTAAAGGAAATCGTTTGGACCTATGGGAAAAGCATTAGGGACCTCACAAAAAGCATTGCACAAACATAGGAAATTTTGATTGCAAATATATGTAAATGATGAGCTCACTTGGTGGAAAATTATTTGTAGGGAACCGTAGAAAGAGAGGCTTAAAAAATAATATATGAATATTGGATGAGAAAATCATGTGTTTCACCAAAATCAAGGGGTTTCATGCAGTCAAGAATAACACAAAATCAATATGAAGAATAGGTAAAACATGTCTTGACAACCACTTAGATAGAGTTGTTAAATAAGTTCATAGAACAGAATCGTGGAATTAATGTCTCAATCGGTAATTTTGTGCAACAAAAAACATGGCATGTTAAACCTATCACTGTACGCAACACTTGTTGTTGTCGTTATCATGTATAATTTCAATTATATTATGACACCTTCCTTAATCTTGGTAAAACATTTTGGAAAAATTCACCTCCTCCACTTTCCATGGTTTCATATCCGAAATTATATGTGGAAGAGAAAGTCATGAATTATTTTACCAAAAGAAATGTGTTGGTGATAAAAAAATGTGATCATTATGAAAACATGACTTTATTTCACAACAAATATTCTATTGATATAAATGATCAATCATTGTCTAACGTAAAAGTGAAATGGAGGATATATGAATAGATCCATAGATTGATTAGTTCAAATAATTGTACATGTACTAAAAGGATTGGTTTACAAGAAGAAGAAATTTCCATGATAGAGTTTCTGAAGAAATTTGAGACCGAAATTTACAAGTACACCAAGCACTCACATAGAGCTCTATGGCAGGACATGCAATTCAAAAAATCCCATGAAAATTTTCCACTATCGACCATTTTGTCAATACTTGATTTTGCGAAGAATTTCACATTTGTTGCACGAAATGAAATACAGAGTGAATATTATCATTATGGACAAATATCTATGTTTGTCCATATTCGATATAGAGATTTTGAACAAAATTTTGATCATATAGAAAGCACCAATGAGAATCGACATGCTATTAAATAATATCACTTTTATATCAACGATGATCATACACATGATACACATTTTGTACAACATTGGTTTGATAAGATTTATGACTCCTTAAAAGGCCATGGAATAAAACTCAATGAACACTGGATATGGTTGGATGGATGCGCAAGTCAATTAAAATCTTCATGATCATTCTTTTGGTTGTGTCGTATTCATAAGAAAACCCACATTAAACATTGCTGGGATTTCTTTGAGACTGGTCATGGAAAAGGAGAACATGATGGTGTAGGGGCATGTGTAAAATGAGTACTTCAAAGATATCAAATGGATCACTTTGCAAACCAACTTGTCTCACCAAAGAATTTTTTCAATGGTGTGATGTTGCACTAAGACATTAGACTAAGCCATCAAGGGAGATACAGAGGTATGTACATATATACAAATTAACTTGTATATAGTTTTAATAGATGATCATTTTTATTAATTTTCTAATTTTAAGCATTTATAAATTATACAGTTTAAAGAATATCATGATGATTATCTTTGATATATAAATAGTATTTTAAATGGCATATATTAATTCTTGTTTGAATTTACTATAGGTTATTTTCACATATTGAAGTCCAATATGTAGATAGATCGATTAGATATGAATCTAAAATAGTACAAGGGACTCAAAATTTGCATTGAGTTAAAACAAAGGATTATTTAAATATTTTTACATTTCATTAAAAAAATATTATTTTTTTTTTCTTGTTTGCATAGAGGACACACAATCCAATGATCTTTGAGAAAACAATATGTAGGTAAAATCTTGGAAACATACGAAACTAAATATGAAGGGGAAAATGCCAGTTGCAAGATTCGAAGAGATGGAACGAAGGAGACTTTAGTATCATCCGAAGATGATCGAGTTTCTGATCTTGTTAGAGAAGGTAACTTTTCAATTTCTTTCAAATGCTATATATATGTGTGTGTGTGTTTGTGTGTGTGTGTGTGTTTTATGTTTTTAAAATCATTGCATATAAGTATCTAGATAACAGTTAAAATATAGAGATATAGAAATAGATAATAAAATCAAGTTCATGTTGATAAAGTTAATTTCATGTTAATTATGATATGAGTTTACACTTGGTTTATTGTGTAGGAGATGTTTTTGAGGTAGTTGCGTCCATTAACAACATAGAAAATGGCAAGTATTATTTTCGTGGTGGATTGAATGAAAGATGAAGCTATTGGAAGACTGATGATAATAGTTTTATATATGAAAGAGGGTCTATTATACTGAAAGGTTAATTTTTCCAAGACACTGATCAAATTAAGAGTAATGATTACTTTCAATACTATCAATTTGATGTCATAAGTTGTCAATATAGTCACTTGGTGTGTGTAGCATGCATAAAGTTGATAGAATTTCAATCAAAAAAACAATTGAAAGTTAAAAAATGGAGAAAATCAAAAGCTAACCATGAAAGGGTCATTGAGGATGCCATTCCATTAAAAAAAATTTAATTGAACTACCCAACAATTTCTTCTCTTTGGATTCATCTTTGAGAACTTAGAGTTCAAGTACATTCCTAGCCTTTCCTTTTATGCATTGTTAAGTTCTACATTCTTAAGAATGTGATGATGTGAAAGCGATGCTCATTGGGTCTTGTATTGAGTTACAAAGTTATATGTATATTACTTGTTATGTAGGTGTATTTTGTATTTGATTTTATTGGTATTATCTTTGTGTGCACAACAATTAATTTATATGTATACATTCTTTGGCCTTAAATGATTTCGTACATGAATGCAAAATGTATTAACCTTTCTATACATGAATGCAATTTAATCTATATACCATATTTTATAATTAAATTTTAAGTTGTGATTGTTTTAGAAATCTACAACAAATTATAAGTTTCATTCAAATGCAAAATGTACCATGTTTTGTAATTTTCAATTTTACTATCTAAATGAAAATTTACTTTCATTTCTACATATTCATGAACTTAAATATGTAAAACATTTAAAAGCATCAAACTGTGCATCATGCAAATTGTGGGTAATGTTTTATAATTAAATTGTGTCTAGTGTGTTTGTGCATTCAAACAACTTTATATTAAAAGTTGACAATCAACCGACATCCATAGTAGCCTTTCTATAAATGAATGCAAAATGAAATTTTAGTTTATGATTGTTTTAGACATCTACACTGAATTATAAGATTTATTCAAATGCAAAATGTACCATATTTTGTAATTTGCAATTTAACTAGATTCTTTATAAATCAATTGACAAAACAACTTTAAACAAAACCTAAGAATCATCTACTAACATTATAAGGAGAATCATGCAAAATTTACCAACGAAATGCAAATTTACTTTCAGTGCTACATATTCATGAACTTAAATATGTAAAACTTTTAAGCATCAAATCACGCATTATGCAAATTGTACCATGTTTTATAATGAAATATTAGAGTATGTTTTTTCATGAACAAATTTATACTAAAAGTTAACTATTAACCGACATCCACAGTAGCCTTTCTATACATGAATGAAAAGTCTACATACCATATTTTATAATGCAAGTTTTATGATTGTTTTACACATATACACCGAATTAAAAGATTCATTCAAATGTAAAATGTACATTGTTTTGCAATTTACAATTTTAATATGTTCGTTTTAAATAACTTGACAAAAAAACTTTAAACAAAACCTAATAATCATCTACTAACATTAACATTTTAAGGGTGATTGAATGAAAAATGTACAAACTAAATGAAAATTTACTTTTATTGCTACATATTCATGAACAGAAATACGTAAACCCTTTAAAAGCATCAAACCATGCATCATGCAAATTGTGTGCCATGTATTATAACTTGCAATTTTATCTAGTAAGTTTGTGCATTCAAACAACTTTATCTTAAAATTTAACTATCAACTAACATCCATAGTAGCCTTTCTATAAATGAATGCAAAATGCATATACCATATTTTACAATGCAATTTTAATTTATGATTGTTTTAGACATCTACATCAAATTATAAGATTCATTCGAATGAAAAATGTACCATGTTTTGTAATTTGAAATTTCACTAGATTCATTTTAATAAATTGACAAAACAACTTTAAACAAAACCTAAGAATCATCTCGTAACATTATAAGAATGATCATGAAAAGTGTACCACCTAAATGAAAATTTACTTTCATTGCTACACATTCATGAACTTAAATATATAAATCCTTTAAGCATCAAACCATGCATCATGCAAATTGTACAATGTTTTGCAATTCAATATTATAGTATGTTTATGCATGAACAACTTTATATTAAAAGTTAACGGTCAACTGACATCCATAGTAGCCTTTCTATACATGAATGCAAAATGTAAATACCATATTTTAAAATTCAATTTTTATGATTGTTTTATACATCTTCACCAAATTAAAATATTCACTCAAATGAAAAATATACCGTGTTTTGTAATTTGTAATTTTAATATATTCATTTTAAATAGTTGACAAAATAACTTTAAACAAAACGTAAGAATCATCTGCTAACACTAACACTATAAGAATGATTGAATGCAAAATCTACCAACTAAATGCAACTTTACTTTCGTTGCTACATATTCATGAACTTAAATATGTAAAACCTTTAAAAGCATCAAACCATGCATCATGAAAATTGTGGGCCATGTTTTATAATTTGCAATTTTATCTAGTATGTTTGTGCATTCAAACACCTTTAAATTAAAAGTTAACTATCAACTGATATCCATAGTAGCCTTTATATACATGAAAGAAAAATGTACATAGCATATTTTATAATGCAATTTTAATTTCTCAGTGTTTTAGACATCTACACCAAATTATAAGATTGATTCAAATGAAAAATGAACCATGTTTTGTAATTTACGATTTTACTATATTGATTTTAATTAAATTGAAAAAACAACTTTAAACAAAACCTAAGAATCATATACGAGCATTATATCATGATCATGCAAAATATACCAACTAAATGCAAATTTACTTTCATTACTACATATTCATTAAGTTAAATATGTAAAACTTTTAAGCATGAAACCGTACATCATGAAAATTTTACCCTGTTTTATAATGCAATATTATATTATGTTTGTGCATGAAAATTTTTATATTAAAATACTACTATCAACCAACATCCATAGTAGCCTTTCCATACATGAATGGAAAATGTACATACCATATTTTATAATGCAATTTTTATGATTATTTTAGACATCTACAACTAATTATAAGATTCATTCTATTTCAGGATCTACCATGTTTTTTAATTTGCAATTTTTATAGATTCATTTTAAATAACATGTGACGAAACAACTTTAAGCAAAACCTATGAATAATCCACTAACATTATAATAATTATTATGCAAATCGTACCAACTAAATGAAAATTTACTTTCATTGCTACATATTGATGAACTTAAATATGTAAAACCAAGCTTTAAGCATCAAACCACGCATCATGCAAATTGTACTATGCAAAATCTATATAAAATCCAAAATTAGCATGTATTAAATCATAATAAAGAGTTCTAGTTTTAAAATATGTCTAAAATTTATATCATTTTTTTCCAGTAGAAAAAAGTTGTAATTTTATTCATATGAAGAAAATTACATTTTGTAGATGCTAAAAGCATATGTAGAAGAGTTGTTCTTGTAATCAGGAAACAAAAGAATACAAAAAACAATAAAAGAAGAATTGATCCAGCTAGCCTATACTTTCCTGCCCTTCTTCTTCTCCACTCTATGCCAACCTCCAGTGTTGGGGGTGGGAGCAATAATGGCAAGCTAGTTTTCCATTGTATTCATTGGTTGTTTTTTGTCAGATTCTGAATCTTCGGAACCATGTGTTCATTTGATACCACTTACTTGATTTTGTAATTCTTATTGTTGTTTCAAATTATTTCACCCCAAGTTAGGCCCCCGAGTATTCTCTTCCTGTATCTTTTCCTATCTCATTTCCATGTTTGTAGGTTCTGTGTTCAATTCTTCCTCTTCCAGTGGTTCGGTATGCTGCCAACCTTTGGGTTTTTTCTGTTGTCTCTTATTCCCTTTAGGCTCCTTTCTGGCTAGCAGATAGGCATATTGGAGGTGCCCTATATGCAAGCATCCATGAAAT
Source organism: Pinus taeda (assembly GCA_000404065.3). Lineage (NCBI taxonomy): Eukaryota > Viridiplantae > Streptophyta > Pinopsida > Pinales > Pinaceae > Pinus > Pinus taeda. Next base: position 519,402 of record APFE030102063.1, on the reverse strand, counting down.
CTGAATGTTGTGTTCTCATAGTCAACAGTTGTGTCCACATTAAATTACTAAAATTCAATGTGATGTGATATGGTAGTCCTTGACTTAGGTCCACTTCTACACATATTTCAACATATGTGAATATTCCCTGAATAGCTTTCTTCATCTACTTTAACAAACTTCCCTAAGGAGTTCCCAATGGCTATTAAAACTTTTTGATGCCAAAAATGTAATGGGAGGTTATGCAACCTTACCCAAATTGGCATTGTTGAAACTAACATGGTATTGGCATCGAAATCGAGGAACCAGGGGGTGACGAAAAGGCCAACATTGCCCCAAAAACAAGGCCCGTGATTGATGATGTTATATCGTTCCTATTATGTGCTAAATATCACTATGAAGAACCCCTTAGGGCATAGATAAATTTCACAGTTAGGTGACCATGATGAGAATATCCATTGATGTAGCGCATCCAATTTCGGCCAAAAACCATTAAATCTACATATAACAACATTGTGGGCTAAATTTGTGTATAGATCAATTACCTCTGGCAGAGATACTGTGAATGTTGGTGATTCTGACTTCTGTTCCACGATTTGGGACTTGGTAGCTCTAATGTGCATGCTAGTTTGTTTTACATTGGTTCCTTTCCTTTGATTGCATCGTGAAAGGAGACTGAAGCTTTTGAGTTGGCTCCCTTCCATCTGCCTCGTAGTCTCAAGTTGAGAATGATAGTTGAATCTTTAATGACTCCATAGTCCTGAAGTGAGTGATGGTCCTGTAAGCTAAATCCCGTATATATCATAATTTGGTATGTTGTTGGGGTTCCTAGTTTGATCTAGATCTCCTTTTTTAACTTGTGAACGCTCATTACCTTTTCGGTCCATATGTAGCAGTGTCTACCTTCTATCGATCCGATAAAGATTTGCATCAGATCTGCCTTCATACATGGTGAATTAACCTTTTACAAGCGTTGATTTGTTGGATCTACCTTTGTCTGTGTGCCCAAAGGTACCCTAGAAAATGGGAATCTGTCTGTGCTTTATTATCTCCTATTCAGGCTCACCGAGGTCATTTTTGAGAGGCCCAATCTGAATGCCCTGAGTACAAGTGCCTACTTTTATGCGAGGATCCCAGATCTCCTGATGCAAGATGAATTTAGCTTGGAAAACCCAAGTCATGACTCTTCCCTTGATGGATTTATCCTTTGTAGTCTTATGGGCATCACAGAGCTTTGAATACTACCTGCTCCATGTGCATTATGGATCGGACTAGCCTTTGCCAATCGCTGGTTCCTGGAGAAGATATGCGTACTGTCCCAATAGTCAGATCCAGTGGTGTGTGGACAGTCATATCCAACACTGTAGTCATTTATATTCCTTAGATCGTGGATCCGAGCCTACCCATAAAGGATTCCTACAGGTACCCCCTCCGCCACCTTCATGTCTGCTCCTTCTTCTGTTTCCATATACCTTATTCTGAAGCAAGTGATTGATATCTCACCGGTTTTGTTTTTAATCTTAGCAATCAGCCACTCGAGGGAAGGGTGAAGTCGTTGAGGTCCCCGTAGATGCTCACTGGCCACCAGTATTTTGACCTGTGTCCATTCTTCCCTTTATAGATCTTTACCCCAAATAAATCAAAAGCGCCATCAAATCGCCAGAGGACCAGAGCAATGGGCCTCTCTGCATTGAGCAATGGGACGACAATGACAGTGGATCTGCTTCTTCTTGGTGATTCGCTTCCCTTGTGGCAGTAGAGCTATGCAGGTGAGAACGCGGAAGAGCTCGTTGTTCCAACCATGGTTTCAGCCCCTATTCCAACTCACTATTATCACTTGTTCCTAAAATTTATATCATTATAAAAGTAAATATATAATAAAAAATTTCCAGATAAAATATGCCTCAATTCATAATAAAGAATTTTACTTGAAATATGTCAAAAAATTATATCATGATAAAAGTAAATATAAGATAAAAAGACTGCCAAATAAAACGTTTCATCAATTTAGAGAATCTCATTGATATATATGATTTATCAACCTCCTTGTGCTCTCATTTGAATCATTGATACCCTGCACATGTGTAATTGCATATATACATAAGATTTTGTACTTCAAAATTAAATTTTAAAATTTTAAAATTAAATGAGAATGTAATCATCAAATTTAGAAAATTATAAAAAGTTTCAAATTTCATGCAATACCTCATGTTCTTCCCCCTCCATTGTGCCCTTGTGGTGTTCACCATGCATTGCACCCTCATGGATAAATTGTACAACAAATGTGCATGTATATATACTAAAATTTTAAAATTGCACATGAAAATGAATAAACCAGATCAATATTAAAAAAATCAAGCACTCTCAACTTTTTGAAATTGAATGAATTATTCAATCCATGTAACTGACTAAAGTTTAAAATTCCATGCAATACCTTATGGTGTTCCCCCTGCATTTCGCCCACCTGGATTCCCTCTATAATACATGTACATTAAATATTAAAAAATTTAAAATTATGCATGAAAATGCATGAACTCGCAATATTAAAAAAAATATTAGATGACTTTTTAAATTTGTGTAGATGATCCTATCCCAATTGTCGTCTCCATCACTATGGAGAATGGAAATCATCTCCACAAACCTAAAATTCAAAAATTTTAAAACTATAAGATAAACCTATCTCATTTATATTAATGAAACTTGCACTTTAATTTATAACAAAACATAAGCGAAATGTTCAAGAATTGTGACAATCGATTATTTGACACATCTCCTAGTAAGGAGGAAGAGGGTGGTGCTATGCTGAAAACCTCAAACAGAATCAGAATATGTTAACATTTAATTTTATATACATAATTATTTATTTTAAAAATACGTCTTCATAATACTGATATAATAAAACTAGAATAATAACTATATCAACATGAACTCTTAGAAAAAAACTAGTATCTCTCAAAATATCTTGATTGAAACCTAAACCTAGTATCGTCATATTATCAAAATTTTCATTGAAAAAATGAGTTAACTACACATGGTGAACATATAATGCATATATCTGAAAAATTAACAATTAACACATAATTTACAAATTATATTAAAATATCCAACCTAACCATTAACACATATCGATCCCACACCCTATTCCTCGTCAATAATTAGGTATTGCCAACCATTACGACAACCCTTTACATATGCTTCAATATCTTCAATATTCATATTATCATCTCCTCATTTGTTTTAGATATAAAATGACCATGTGCATTAGCTCATGATCTTTGTTGATTTAGACAGATATCAATTCCATTAAATGCATTCTGGAAGTTGTATATAATGGCATCCCTTCATTCTCAAACAATTTGAGAAGTGGAATCCATCTCTGACCACAAAGTTACTAGATGAGGAGGTTGGTGTACCAAAGGTGGTAGAGAGCAAGGCAATTTAGTGTCACAAAATGTGTGTTTACGATCGCATAAAATATTTTTGCAAAATAAATTGGAACCTTGTCATTCCATGGCATCTTTCCATATGCTGCAAGGAACCTATCATACAAATGACTGGCTATATGAGGGTGCTTGAAATATTGCACCTTGAGCATCTTTATTTTCCACCTTTCTTTGAAATTAAACTTAGATTTTTCATTTTCTTTTGTAACCATTTTACCAACCTCAACCCATATATCAAGGCTCTTTACTACTTCCTTTCTATGCCTAATCATATCTATAAAGAAATCCATGGTTAGCCCAAGCTTCTAGTAAATATCAAGAAATGAGCTTAGAGAGTGCAAAACTATTTCTAATCTTTCTCGATTCTTTGCACGAAGCTCCAAACTCCCAAGATCTTTCCTCAATTTTGAATAACGATTTTTGCCCCTTTGTAATGTACATTGTTAGAGGTTTGTTTCCCAAGGAAGCTCATCAAGAATATCATATGGATAAGTGGTAGTTGGAGTAACTACCCAGTTTTATGTCTAGTTGGAGCAACATTTTCACCCTCTGCATCAATATATAAAATTACCTAAATATAACAACATTTGAACAACTGTATTCATACACATGCAAAATAAACATTTACACGCATATGCACATACAATTCATTTACATGTACAAATTTGTTTTAACATAATTTTATGATTATTATATAATTTACCAAAATGATGTGGCTCATGATGATTCGATTAAGATTGATGACCACTAGGAGAATGTTGATCTTCGTCAAGTGAAGACATAGTGAGCAAAGCTTCTAAAAAAATATAAAATCAATTCAAGCTATATATATATATATATATATATATAATATATTATATAATATATATATATAATATATATATATATATATATATATATATTCCATACCATGATGGTGTGAATGATGGCCCTCGATGATTGAGTAGATACCTCTTTTCTTTTCGACCTAATTTTCAAATGCTCCTAAAAAAAATGAAATTTATTATAAATTAATTTAAAGCTACATTGATAAAAAATAAATTCCATATGTATACATGTAAATATGATTATATTAAAATAGCATTTCAAAACTTTCACTTAAAATTATATATACCACAATCATGTCGGACCTCCCCCGATTCATTTGATATTCTCTTTGATCCATGACCTCCCCCTCTAGTTGACGCATGAGATTGGATTGATGCTCACATAGAAAAATCATGTGGAAAATGCTCATCCATTATATGAATATGTATAGATATATAAATATGTGATATTTAAAAAGTTAACACATGCATTTACGATTCTTTTCAAAATTGTGATTTAAAAAGATAAGAATTCATAAAATTGTTGTAAACCTTGAAGTTACCTCATGCATTTAATTGATGTAACCCTTGAAATCGCATCATGCATTTTAAGATCTTAAAATTTCTATTTAAAAACATTGAAATAATTTAGAAAATTAATGTACTATATGAAGTTCATTTAAAATATAGAGGACTAAAAACACAAATGTTATAGCACACACATTTTGAAAATTAAATACATTTTTTTCTAAAACATGTCAACTTCATCAAGTTGTGTTTACACAGTGGAGGCACACTTAGTATAGAATGGAAAAAAAGCACATGCTCATTAAGAACAACACATTAATAACTAAAAAGATACACATATCAAATATATCTTACAATGCGAATCATTAAATTTTGATGGAGAGATTCGTAACACTAATTCATCTTTCACACACAAACCTTGAATTGGCATTGCCCCATACAATAGATCACTAGACATCCTATTAACATGTGTACAATGTCTTATGATAAAGAATTGAAATTAACTAACAATATTTTTTGCTTCTCCATGCAGTCGTTTTAACCTCTCCTTTTTAACTTGGGATACACCTTTCTCTGGTTACACACAAGTTAGGAGTTAGTGAAGACTACAATTCCATTGGATCCATACTCCCTAGCTATTCCTAATCCTTCTATCAATGCAATATAATATGCTTCATTGTTTGTTGTTCTTCCAAGTACATTCATTTTCCTTTGGAGGACTTTGTTCATCACAATATTTCATAGCAGATAAGTAATCACTCTTTACCCTCCATTAGGATAACAAGAAACTTCTACACATAATTTCCGTTTTCAACCATATTTAATGGGTTTTCTGAAGAAAAAAAAAAATAAAATGAATTTAATATATTTATTTATTGTGAATGCCTTATTTTATGGGAAAATGACAATAAATAATTACCTATTGTGATTGAATAATGGAATACTACAAAGATTTATGAATAAGTTGTCAAGTGAATCCGCTAAGCAAATTATCTAGAGATTAAGTGAGGTAAAATAGAACAATGACATAATTTCTATTTCATAACTATCACCATACGGAGATGTAAATAGAATTGAGTGGTCAAAAAAGGCTTTTCCCAAGAAGAAGGGGGCCCAAAAGAGGTATGACATTGTTTACTATGCCCCAACAAGGGAAGAGATAAAGTAAATGTCATGACTGGACTGCTACATTCTCGTGGCCCTCCCATCTCTGAACTGTGCCACAAGGGTAACATCTAAGAGATCCTCAAGGTTGAGTGAAAAAGTAGAAGGAGAATATGAACTCCATAGAATGAATCCAAGAAGAAACCAAAACAGTTCATCTTCTTCTATGAAGAAAACAAACAAGAAAAGAAATGGTGCAAGTCCAAAAATTCTTTGACAAAAGAGAAGAAGAAAGGAAGAGGAAATGCATGCAAGATGCAGATCATGAGGAGGATTAAAAGTCTTAAAGAATTTATTGCTTTACCTTCACCCCCATTGAGTAACTAAATGAGGGCCTCTAAATAATCTGCAGTTATTAGAAATGCTAGCTCAAGCATGGAATAAAATGTTGTTTTCATCGAATCGAATATGAATTTTTTACAATTATGTGGGACTTGAAAGTCTGAAATAGTATAGCACTTTAACTATATTTGTCATTTCTATATGTATGCACGGGGGAGTGTTGTAGGCTAGGGTGGTAATTATCTAAAACACACACAAACGGATACATTTAAGTCAACTAAAATGTAATTTTCTTTTAAGCGTTTAATTATCAAAAGGCTACACTAGTTGTTCCTTGCATACCTAGTCGTGACAAGGAGGCTGAAAGGAGGAAGGAGGAGGCTGAAAGGAGGAAGAGGACAAGGAGGCCGACCCGAGTAGAATGTGAAAACTCATAGTTTTGTTGTAATGGAATACCATATTTGGGAAATTTCAAATATAGTATGTACATATTTGCAAGGTCACTATCTTGTATTTACTTGCATTTTTTAATTATAAACTCAAATTTTAAATCAATATGCTCGTTTTTTTACAGCCCTTCTTAGAATTTTGCATTGTATTCTCTCTACCTTGTCATTTTATGCTTACACTACATTTTCATAAAATTTTAAATTGTATTTTCTCTACCATCTCATATCTATGTTTACATTACACTTTTCATAAACAAATGCATATTGTAGTCTTGTGAACATCTGAGATTGTTTAATAGAAGGAAAAATTTTATTGCATATATACACATTGGTCAATTTAGATGGTAAGTATTTTGTGATAGTGGATAAATTATGTATGTAAGAACACTAATTATTTGCAAATTATGGTGTATCACTTATATTCATAAATCTGTATGTCTTGATTGTCTATGTTTATGTGTGGTTAATTAAAAGGCAATACATACATATGGCAACTAATATGGTGTACCATAACGTGTGAGTATTAGCTCAAACACATTAATATTTTAATTTGTCACTTATGATCTCTTACTTTAATAATGTAAAGTCATTTTACAAGAAGGGCACTGAACAACAGTTAATCACTATACTGTGATGATGGACCGTGCACTGTATCGATGGTTTTAAAATCTAAGGAAATGAAAAACTAGGGAAATTTTGATTACAGAGATCGAAGGTAATTCGATAAAACTTTTGTTTCTTCATCTGATAAAAATAACAAGCATTTTCTTAGAAAGAAAAGAATGAAAGAATGAAAATTTATTTCAAGCAGCTGCGAATCGATCCACTTACTTTTTATGAAATCATTAATACTGATATTCAGCATCAGACATTTTCTCTTCAAGAAATCACTAATACCCATATTTCTTATGCTCTTGTCGAGTTAGCTCGCCTGCTACAAAGCGAATATCAAACATTTTAGCACTTTTTATTTCTTGTATCTTTCTCCATTTACGAAAGAAGAATCTTCTTTCAGGCATAAGCCTTTCTTTCTGAGTTTCTAAGTCATCTAACTGTTCTAGCAAATCGTGAAACAGCACATCCTCTTCTTCAGAATTCTGTCCAATTTCGGTAATACGTTGAAATAGATTGTTACTTAAATCCTCTATTTCATATATCGACTCGTCCAAAACGTCTAATTTCATACTGCATTCGGACTCGACCATTTCAATAATCGACACGATTTGTTTTTGCTTCAAAAGATTTTGAACGCTTCCAACAATAGGCTGATAGTTTGTTTGTCTAGCTACAAGTTTTTCCTCGAGTTTCCTTAGCATGTCTAACCAGGGAACGTCTTCTGGTTTGATAAACCGGTTATTGCCGGCTTCATCTTCATCTTCATCTGGTGAGAGACCCTCCTCCATCTCAGTGTCGTAGTCAAGTGCTGGGTTTTCTCTTTCATTTGTATTCTCTGTGGAACACAGGTTTTCCTCATTGATGTCATAAGAAGTGCGATTGTTGCTACTTGTAGGCACATTGGAATTTTCAGAAGGTTGCAATGTGGTAATTTCAGGTTCATGAGAGAACACTGATTTAGGAATAGTGCCTGTGTTGGATTCGTTAGAAATAGCGTACTCCCCTTCTGCGTTGATCCGTCTGCGAGGTGATCTGTTCATCTGATCATCATTTTCATCACGCTCAACAGATTTCCTTTTCTCATTTCGACTACAAATTTCCTCCATTTATACTCTATTGCTGGACAACTCGCCCACAGGAATGAATAAGAACAAAACAATGCTTTCTCGGTTGGGTTTTTGAGCAGTTTCGATCTTATTGTCAGTTGCAATGAGGGGTTATATAGGCACGCATTCCTATGGTGCCGAGTTTCCCTACCGCCGTGACGTTATAAACCCACGCCGACGTTCACACAACGAACTTTTGTTAATAATGAAGTAACTCGTAGATTGGTTTAATAATGAATTTCTATTGCTATTTATAGCGATTTGATTGTTGTACTTGTCCCTGCCAGGGGCTATAGCGACCACTAGGTCGTTGAATCCAAATTAGTTTGTGTGGACCCGAGATTTATCTAAAACTTAACCAAACGGTAGGGTTTTGCTTCACCACAGTTTGTCCAAAGTTTTAGTTTTGAATTCGGCTTCTTATAGGAAACTTCACTTGTTTAACCAGAATTGGGATATTGAAAATCTCACTGTTTCACCGCAACTTGCAGTGGATATCTAAAGTTTTATGTAGTAATACTACTTTGAATGTGCTAACTTTGGACGGTATATAGAACTTATATTCAAGCAACTTTGGACAACGTTAATGTACATAGAATTTTATATTAAAGCATTTTTGGAAAATAACGATTGCGAAATTAAAGGTTTAATATTAATGGGTGGGATATATATATATATATATATATATATATATATACACGCTAAGTGTTATTTTAATAATATCATATTTGAAGTATCATTGTTTTTTACACTCCCTCCCTAACTTTCCATTGTCTCACCATTTTCTAATAATATAATATTTGAAGTGCTATTTGTCTTCACACAGCCTCGCTAACTTTCCATCACCTCTCCAGTGTTTCACCCTTTCCTTGTGGCCTCATCTTTTTGTTTCATACTTCTCTAGCACATTGTTTGTTGCATTATTATGTAGGAAATTATCACTGTAGTTGTGGCTCTGAGTACTACCAGCAAAGTAGAAGTCTCTCCAACCACCAAGAAAGGAAAGGTCTTTGAAGACTCTTCGTCTACATCACTGGACCACATAACAACAATTCCTTTTCTGCATCACGTGAATCTTCATCTATGTTAGAGGTAAATCACTACAAAATTCTTATTGTTGTTGGAAAATGTAACTCCTACTTGTCTTAGTTGTGATTATTACTAAGTAAAGAAGTCTGTTCCTAGTAGTTAGGACCTATTCCCTACATTGGTGTGTGGTCAAGATATTCTCTCAACCAACAAATTATGTGTGCATGTATATATGTAATTTCATTTGATTAATGAAATAATATAGACATTATCAGATCTTATCATGGTATCAGAGCCCTGAGGGCTTGGCCCATTCTAGGCTTGTGCCCTCCTAGGCTGAGGGAAGTAAATAGTTTGTTGAATGTTTGGTTTTGGTTTGCCCATTTATTTAAGCCTACTCGAGGAGTAATAAGATCATGGGAGAGGGAGTTCTGCACACAACCTTCGGGTTCGTCAGTCGAGCAGAGGGAGTCCTACATGTAAGTGCTTTCCTCGTTGTAGGGAGATAGCTTTCCAATTAATATCAGTCTGCGTGTGGCGAACCAGAGAAAAATGCTTTCAATTTAATACCAAAATTGTTAGTACGAAAAGGGAGGTTTTGAAGGTTGTTGTTATGAAAGTTCTTGGTGGTGGAAAATTTTGTGTAAAACTATTGGGATCTAAGCAAAGCAGAAAGCTTGGTTTTGAAGGTCGATCACTAGCTCGACATGGAGAAGGTCACAGCTACTACCTCAGGTGCATTTGTGTTTGGGAGTTTTGCCAACTCACCGTATCTTTCTAGCTTTTTTATGTCAACATATTCATTTTCAGGTAGTTCTTTATGTGGTAATACAAGCCCCTTTTTTTTCGGGTCAACTCTGTCTGCTTCGGCTATAGGTGCTTCAGGTAGCTTATTTGGCTTAACTGCATCTAGTTCACTAAGCTCATCTAATCTACCTAATCTTCATATGGAAGTAGTGTGTCATTTGGTGCTACCAACACTTCACATTTGGTGGAGGCAGTGCCTCGTATTGTTCTGCTAGCACTTCATTATTTGGCTCAAATAACACTCCATCATTTGGCATAGGACAACCTTTTGGAGCTTCTAGTACAACATCTTCACATTCGACAATGACCTCGTTTGGATCTGGGTTTGGGGGCACTGCATCCTTGTTGCTCACAGCTTTTTCTTTTGGTGGATCTGCAACTGCAGGTAGTGGATCCTTTACTTTTGAAGGTCCAGTAGGCACTCCATCTAGAACTACATTATCGTTTCGATCAACTGGTACCCCACCTATCACATTTATATTTTCTTCAAAAGACAGTTCTTTTATGACTCAACCGATTTTTGGGTTGATCAACTCAAATTCTTCTTTTGGAACTGCACCATCACCAACACCATCGACTAATCAGATGGAAGACAGCGTGGCAGAGGATCCTACCCAGGTATCTAGTCTCATTCCACTAGCATTTAGTGGATAGAGTGCTTCACTAGCTCCATATTTTGTGTTTGTCTCTCAGCCAACTAATCCGTCTGCTAGGAAATCTATTTTCGAGTTTGGTGCAGTGAGTGTGGAGTTTCATTTAAGTGGAGAGCTAACTGTGCTTTGATTGTTTTTCAAATAGTGATCTAAAGTCACGCTGGGCAAAGATAGAGAAATTTGATCAATTATTAATTTGAAAGTTTATCTTTTATTTCTTAGAGTCATGATAAAATTATTGTATCTTATTAAGCCTAGCTAACTCAATTTAGGTAAAGTTATTTTGTTAGAATTCACGACTCTAACAAATGACGATAGGTTAAGCATGGAGTTCCAAGATTTAATTGACAAAGAAAAGATGCCCAAAACGTGAAACAAGCAGCAACAACAATTAAACGATGATGGACAGTGAGGTGAATGTTTGAGTTTGTTTGTGTTTGTGGAATAGAATCTATTATGTTGTAATGTGAATCACAGTTGTAATGTAAGCAAGTCTAGGATGTTTTGTAGTGGGTTTTTCTAATGTATGTACCTGATAACTCCAAAGAGTTGGAGTTGTATTGTGTATCCCCATACAGTTTGTGGTAATCTTAAAACCATTTTGTATTTGCAGTTTCGGTTTGTGGTAAGTTAGAAACCACATGTAACAGTGAAGTGGGACAAAGATTCTTATTGGCATGGTTTAGGGTTAGCTGAGAAAACCACCGGCCTCATTGAGTCAGGTCTTTGGTGAGCCTTAGTGGCTAGAGTGCCCTAGTGGCAAGTTTGTAGCCCAGAGTGGTTGGAGTGCCCTAGTGGCAGATTTGTGGCCCATAGTAGCTAAGGTGAGCCTTCATGGCTATGTTTAGCCTTGGTGGCTGAGAGACCTTGGAGGCATGGTTGAGGGTGATTCGACAAAACCCAATGCATGGTTACGAGTAATCCGACAAAACCCATATTAATAATGATGGAGGGGGATTTACAAGTACATGTGTGTATTTATAATGGTTGAAAGAACCATGTATGTGAAGGACATCCCACAAGACGGGCAATTGTAGTGGTTAGTACCCATGCATTCTGATAGATGGTTGCTCCTTTATATGGGCATCAACATATTCTTTTTATGTTGGACCACAACTAGATTTTTGCAATTTGATACTCTGACAAGTAGTCATTAAGGGGGAGTGTTGGAAAATGTAACTCCTACTTGTCTTAGTTGTGATTCTTACAAAGTAAAGGAGTTTGTTCCTAGTAGTTAGGATCTATTTCCTACATTGCTGTGTGGTTGAGATATTCTCTCAACCAACAGATTGTGTTTGCATGTATATATGTAGTTGCATTTGATTAATGAAATAATATAGACATTATCAGATTTTATCAATTGCTAAAATATTTTTCTACATTTGCATAATAAGACTCTTCATCTACGTCAGAGGTAAATCATTATAAAATTCTTATTGCTAAAATATTTTTTTATTATTGTTTAATTTTGATATAATAGCTCGATTTATGCCTAAGAATTAGCTAGTGAATTTCCTAACAAGGGAACAAAAGAAAGAAATTCAAGTATATGAACTTATGAACTTCAAATGCACTAAGTGTTAATCACTTCTATTATTAAATTTGGGGAAGTGTGCTCTTAATAAATATACATATATTATAAGGTATGACATTACATATAGTATTGAAATAGAAGGATATGCCACATAACTACATAACTCAAAGAAGATCAAAAGCATGGGCATCTGAATAACAACATATATCGTGGTATCTCATATGATAATCAAAGTATAGCCACACAAGATTCTGAAGCAATAATGAAGAATTTTCACTACTTACCACCACATTATGGCCAAGAATGAATGTTGCAACTTTTCTTTGTTAGCTTTCTTCACTATCATCATTCGTTCCACAAATAAATCTACAGCCTTTGCTAGTTCAAATGTTGCTCCATCTCCATCTGATGGCAGCAATTGAATGTGTTGAGAATCCTCGTCACATGAGGTACCCAATTCTTGCAAGTGCCATGGATGTTTGCTATAGAAACTCATTTTTCGGCACAAATTTTCCTTCATGAATGTAAATCGTCATCTTTCCATCATAAATAAGGTGTCCTTCAAGCACGTGCCTCCTACATACTTTGTTGGCTGATTGTATCACCAACACAACTACACTGCTACAAATGTCTCCACTATATTCTCCAATTACCAATCATCAAAATTTAGAGGTAAGTGTAACTACATTCTTCCCTCTAATCATATTTTAGGATCATTTCAATTCTATGAGTCTATCTTTGGAACTTTACTTGGAGCCTTCTTTGAGTTTATGCTTCTTGGAAATTTCATTATTGTCGGTTCTTTTTCTCGTTCTAAGGACAGAATTTTAATCCATTAAGGGACAAGCTAACCACATCATCCACATCCTTACCTACAATTTCCCCCCCTCAAGGCTAACATTTTCCCAAGATTCATGCTCACAATGAAGAAAATCACAACCCTTAGCACTAACAATGTTGTTGCATGAACTGGGCATCTCTAGTTGGCTCTCCATTATAGAAAGTAGTGAAGAAAAAAATGCAGGAAACAAAACAATGGAGCATTGTAAACATGTTTTAAACCGGGGTAGATATGTATTGTATGTATCCACTTGAGAAAGAATAACAAGGGCATATGGGTTGCATGCAAGCATGACATGCATACTTGACAATTGCTATTTGTTTTTATTATTTTTATATTTTTAATTATATAATATATGGATTGTTAACGTATATGGTTGTTGAGCATTCAAACACATGGGCAACATGCGTGTAGTGTAGACAAATGTTTCCTTGTAGTCATTTGATCCTAGTCAAATGGATAGCGAGAAATAACACATTCCTTAAGGAAAGAAAAGTAGTATTTTGAGGAAGACTTAAATGTAGAATCTTGACCCTTGAATGTCATGGTAGGTAATAAATGAATTTGTCGTGATCACAAGGGTACACTATATTCCATATTACACCTATGGTTGAGAAGGTTTGGAATAGGAAGTACATCTGGCATAGGAGGAAGTCTCAAAGGAAGCATCCTCGCTCACTTGAAACAACAACATCAATTTAATTTGCCATAAACTCAACTTGGCTAGCATTTTTAGCATTTACATTCTTGAACATATAATTTCAAAACAAATAAAAAATTAAGTGTAATAAAATAAGCCTCCATGTACGCCTCAAAATATCAAAACACCATGAACTCATAAAATATATGAATAATAAATTTTAGTAACTCAAGTACATTATTTGTATACTTGAAAACTTATGTTGCACCTTATTGTGGGGTTCTTCACCTTGCCATTGAGGAGATGCATTAATCACATTCATATACCTTTCATTTTATCACAGCATGTTCTTTCTATAAGTAACATAAGCAAATTGACAGAAAGTATGGTCTTTATTAGGCTTTGTCAATGAGATATGATATGTGACCACAAAGCGATAATTTCTAGCAGTGGTTTTTTCTATCAATAAGTTTAGACATTATCTATGTGGCTACAAAAGATTTATCCACACTGATCACACAACTATTTTGTTAACTGGTTTTGTTTGTGATGTGCCAAGATCCTCTATTGGGTATTGGTTTGTCATTAATGGTATTCCTTCTTATTCAGGGGAAACCTACACTAATTATTTCTCTTGTTCAGTGGCCAATCTATCCATTCTAATATTTTAGACTGACTTCTAGGATTTGAGACCCTGGTAGGGACTATCATTCCCTACTCCTCTTGTTTAACATTTATTTCTTTTTCTAAAATTTTATTTTAGGGACTATTTGTTTGCTGTTATTAACCTAAAATGCATGGCATGAAGTTGATCTATTTTTTATTGTTCGTTTTTTTTGTGCTAATGTCAATTATAGATTTCTGAACATGTTATTTCTTATTTCTTCTTTAACTGAGGTTTTATTAGCTGTTTGTGTATGTAATCAGGTAATTTTCCGTAAGTTTAAAATTTCATTCATGAAAAAAATAGCTTCAAAAACAAATATTAAACATCAGACACTCAAAATACAACAAACCATCAAAGATACACTTTAACACAATGTTTTGATGAAGCAGTTCACCCCTCCTCAGCCACATCTCCTTGGTCAAGATTCCATGGCTTATGCCTCTATATGAGCTAAATATGGAAAAATATTGTTTTACAAAGCTCTATGGCTCTTAATACCTCCACCAATGTGTTTAGAATGTCCAAATTAGCCAAGAAAACCTCTTCCTGAGCTCAATTTGGTTGAAAATTTCCTTCTCTATGACTCAGACACTTTTCCTAGAAAAACTCCTCTAAATTTGGAAAGACTCCAGTTAGCCCCGCTAAATGTGGAGGTGAGCCTGAAATTGATGACACTGCCAAACTTATGTTGTTTTAAACTCCGGATTAATTAATGATTAACTGCTCTTAATTAGTTTTAAACCCAAATTAGCACTAACCAACCTTAACATCTGACATTTTTGGTGGGGGTTGTCACATGTGATGGTTAACATTACATTAACCACTGGAGCTAGAGCCGTTGGAGTGGTTAAATATTTTGGGTTATAGCAATTGCGTTCACATGTCGTAGTCTGTTGCGGTGTTGGTGAACTATCCACTTGGTTAAAACTAACCATAACTACGTGGTTTGTGTTACTGTGATCACATGCAGAGGGCTGGCCTGTGGGCTAGCCCTCCTAACCGCCAACCCGAACAACGTTAAAACTTAAATACATACGATGAACTTATGGGGTAAGAAACACCTGGTAGTGGAGATGGTATCTGGCTTGGATTGCGGAGGGTGCCTCCATAATATTTTTCTCCACTGTCGAGACTGCCTAGGCCTTTGGGAGGTGCCACGCGGTGACCTTCGTGCTCGCCACGTTGAATTATTTCATTGTCCCAAAAACAAATCAATAAGATTATGCCAGCACACCACCTGTGTAACCCAATGAAACGATGCCACTTGTCCATATGTGATTCGTTGTTGACCATCATTGACCCTACCTACTCACTTGCCACATCAGTAGTATAGTATGGACTGCTAACTATGCAGTGACTGAGCAATTGTTTTTGCAAATTTGGCCTTTTAGCAAAGCAAACATAGCACAACAAATTTCTCGTACGAACTTGGTTTTTGGTGAAATGAGTTATGTTAGGATCATTTTTCCGAGATAGACACGGTCATTCAAGTTTTTAGCCATTTCAAGAACTTTGATTTTTGAGCTAAATACTGAGTGCCTAATCAAATGCCCATAAGTAACTCACCAAATAGATCTTCTCAATATTTAAATACTTTTTTTCTATCATCATATTTTTATGTGGGTTGTGGTCATTTTTAAGACTTTTAAATTTATTTATCAATAAAATTAATAACACAACATAAATTAAATAACTAGTAAATTTTGATAAACATAGTAGATATTAAAATAGTTACTTCATGGTAAATCTTACATTGTCAAGATTAATAAAAATTATAAAAAATAACTAAATTATATTTTTTATTTCAAAGAATATAGATCCACGTTAATTCTGGATCTACCAAGTATCCAAAGAGATCCAATTTATCTAAACAAAACCTCATTTCAATACAAAACATCATAAAATGTTTGCACCTCGAGAAATTTGACATGTAGCTATGATGGATCTATGCTAGTTCTTAATAATATCTTTATATTTATATAAATTTCAAATCCCTCTATATAAAAAATTCCTTTTTTAATTTCTTATTAAAAAAACAGAATACATTTATTTACATGTTTATAATTTTTCTTAGCTTGATATTTTAATGTTATATCAATAGAATTGTTAATATATAGATAAATATATATCTTAGAAATGGAATTATTGTAAACACTCAATTTTATATGTTTATTAATTTAATTTAAATTGAAGTCTTTAAATATAGTGGCTATGAATATAGCCCTTTAGGGACATTTTAATTGACGATGATTATAAAAATGAAGTGTTATGTGCGAGGAGGTGGTTCAAAGGAGTGTTATGTGTTAGGAGGTTCAAGGTTCAAATCTTGTGATTCACCTATGCCTATAGAAGGGGTATAGAGAAGCACCTAGAGGGAGGGTTTTTTTAAAGTATATGTGTATTATTGTTTTTTTCTTACTAAAACAAAATGTTTTTAACTTTATTAATAAACACAAAATTCCAATATAACAAATTCAATTGAATCTATTTATTATTATTTGAATTGCTCTTTTATTTTCTATTATTTTTATTATTATTTGGTCTAATACTTCATGACAGTAGAACATCTCTCCCATATTAGGTCAACATTTTATTTCTCACACTCATTTATAAGCACTAAAACATATTATTTAAATTCCTTTTTAAACAATATTAAAACAATCATATAAATTAAACAACTAGTAAACATTGATAAAAATCAGTCCATGCTAGGCATCAGGACACTTAAGTCATGATATATCTCACATGGTCTGTATTTAAAATTTAATAAAAATTAACTAAATTATAAACTAATTTTAGATTAACTAAGATATTAATTTTTTTGTGGGGTAGATATTTTTTTTTCCTTCTAAAGTGGACTATACACAAAATAGTTGAGTATACTAGGTCAATATTTATTTAGGAAGACTGAACCATAACAAAAATTTCACTCTTCCTAGAGAGACATAGGATATCAAAATGTTCATAAAGACTAAGAGGCTGAGATACAAACTAAAAACGAGAATAAATAGGACAACAAGACAAACTATAGGATCAAAATTTAAAATAAGCAGGGCATAGCATAAAGTAAGTAGATAGATCAAAATCAATGCTGGCAACCTAAATAGGATCTTCATTGTTGTCGACATTTCTACCAATTGGAGGTGGTATTCCCAAATACTACTCAATGAGAGATAAATATCGATCCAGGTCCCTTAGATGATGGTGGAATTTCTCCAAAGAATGGAGGATGTTAGCTCTATGCTCAAACAAATTTATCAGAATGTGACCAAGGATAAACTTCAAATCTAAGTATAAATTGGCAATAGACATGTATTAGAACAAGAAACCTTATGTTTGACCTACATCTGACACCCATTCATCCAACTCAGTGAGAATCTTGGATCTAAACATTTTTGTTGCATTGAGGCTCCTTCACATTCCATCCAAGTTATCTCCTCCTAAATGGGGCATGGAGTAAGATCTCAAAGTCTAGTAATTGTTTCTTCTAAGTGGTGGTCGATAAGAGAGTGACCCTGAAAAGCCCACTTTGATAATGTGTTTCCCCTTGTGGACACATGCATGACATAGGGATATGAAGAAGGCCAAGACAACAAGAAAGGACTGAAATGTCAAAGGGAGAGGGATATAAAATTAAACATACCTATTTTCTATGTTCAACACTTTCCTAACTACCATGTCAGCTAATAACATGGAAACACATGACACATTCATTAGTTTTTAAAAAAGTACACACTTTCAAAACATGTCCGTGCTTTTAAAAACCATCTACATATTCCTCTACCTATTAAAAAAAATGGGAGTCATCTACGGAGGCAAGAGAATTGCCCGAACAGCCAAAAGTGGTCAGAATCTGAGCGAAAAATTTTGAAAAAAATCTTGTAGTGGAAGTGTTTGTATCATGTTTTTTTATGGTGGAAATAGATTCAACACCATCAAAAACTTCTAGGGCACCTAAACTTATGAAGATTAACAATTTTTACTTGGATTTACAAAACTCCCTGCCAATTTTTTTCAAAATATGGCCATAATTTCCATATCTTTTAGGGGAAAAAGCATAATCATTAGACTATGCAAAAAAAGTGACCATAAGGTAGCATTGTTTGCTACAGACTCCGTTATTTGGCTAATATCCAATAAATGAATTCACACACTCTCGTGGTCCAAAGTTGTCCCAATGGGAAAAGGTATCCTTAATGTTTTTTCTCTTTTTCTGGCTTTTGTTTTTTTTATTCTTTGAATGCAATAAAATTTAAAATTATATATATTATATATATATATATATATATATATATATATATATATATATATATAGATATGTATGTATGTACTGTATGTATATATATTATAGATATATATATGTATATTATATATATTCTATATATACATACATACATACATACTATCTACTATATATATATTATATATATATATATATACATATATATATCGATATATATACATATATATATCTATACATACATACATACATACATACATACATACATACATAATACATACAATATTATATATATTATATATATATATGTATGTATGTAGATATGTATGTATGTATAGATATATATATGTATATATATCGATATATATATATATATTATATATAAATATATATATATATATATATGTATATTATATATATATCTAGATATATGTATATATATATATTATATTATATATATATATTATATATATATATTATATATATATCTAGATATATGTGTTATATATATATATAATTTACAATATTTTAAAGATAATTACAATGGCTTAAAATCCTAAGCCCAATCAACAAGCCAATCCCATAGAAAATCCAAAAGAAATTTTAAACTAGAGGAAAATATCAATCCATAAACACAAATTACTAATGAATTAAATAAATTAAGAATATTAACTAAAGCGATTAATGACACAAAGGGACCATCACAATTTCATTAGCTACATTCTTAACATAATTATTATGCCCAAAATTATTTGGCCAATATCGAAGGCAACTATGAGAGAACTCTACATCATTGGTATTAGTAAAGAACATGTTAAAAAAATTAGTATCACTAAACAAATAATTGTGCGATTATTTATTGATGCAAGAGCTAATTAAACCCCTGATCCAAGCAAGACACATCTTTGCATGTACTGTTGTGCATTAAATCCATAGAAAGAGAATCATATGAGACAACGGTATATGGTTCTTTTATAAAAATCCTTGTAATAATATGGAAGTGCCATTAAATTTTGTTTTAAAATTGTGGACCAAATTCATAGTTGATCTCCATGTTAGTTATTTTGGCATCAGGGAATTCTAGGGATTTGGTATTAGCTCTACCCAAGATTGACCAAATGATAGGTGTAATATATTTACATATCCACCTATTCCTAAGCATACATGCAACCCCCCAATGGAACCTCAACTTTCAAATCACCTTAATGATGCAAACAATGTGATGGCATGTCTCAAATGTTGTCTAGTGCAACATAATTCATTTGTGGAAACCTTCAAATGAGATCTATCAAAATAATCTGTTACACATCAAGTGTAAGTACTTTAGGCCACATTGATTATAGACCATTGACTACATGTAGGTAGGATAGTGTTCCTGAGCTAAGACAAGTGGCGACATTGGCATACTTTCTAAGGCTTGATGGAGGATCTTATCGAATAATGATTTGTAGATTAGGTTAGTACAATTTTTAACTCATGACAAACCATTGGTTAAAAATACCATTATATAACTAATAAATTTTCAGAAAAGGTAACATTAAAGTACCTCATTATGACTTTTGTTTTTGTTGGCATGTAGAGATGCCACCAGGGGATACAACACCTTTGATCTTTGGAAATGTTAGTTCTCCCAATATTGATGTATCCATGGCTACAACATTTGATATTGTGGCATCTCACAAACAGGTCATATTTAAAAGTATTTATTCTTGTCTCATTCAATGATAACTTGGCAATATCTAAAAATTCAGTCTCAAAGCAAGGGGAAGATTGTGGCCACATCCATGACCCCTAAGAAGGGTTCCCCCACATAGAAGAAGTAGGTGGATAAGGTCATGGAAGAAAACAAGGACATATTCTCCTCACCCATAAGGGTACCTTTTTATTTTCAAGTTAAGAATTTGATTGATATGACTCCCATAGCGCCTCTACCCAATGGGTGGATATAGCCCCACCCCATTATTAAAAATGAGGAAATCAAGTGGAAGATCCAGGAGTTGCTACAGAAAGGGCATATATGATCAAGATATTCACCTTGTGAGAGACAGATTATACTTGTAGAGAAAAGATATGAAACCTCGAGACTCTAGATTGATTATTGACCACTAAACAAAATCATTGTGAGGAATAGGTATCCAATCCCATGAACTGAAGGGTCTAAGTATTTAATCAAAATAGACTTGAAGTCTAACTCTCACTAGGTTCCAATAGAACCCACAGATGTATATAATGTCACCTTCAAATCCAAGTAGGGTCTTTTTCAGTGGTTGGTTATGCCTTTTAGGTTGACAAATTGCCCTACAACTTTCATGAGGATGATAAATGACATCTTGCATCCCTTCACCAACTCATTTATTGTTGTATATCTAGATGACATCCTCATCTTCAATAAGAGTTGGGAAGAGAACCTACACCACATTTGATAGGTCCTGCAAACCTTGTGGTAGCACAAACTATGTGCCAACTTGCATAAAAGCACATTTGGCATGCATTAGGTCTGATAGCTATGCTACATCAATCATAAGAAAGGCATGTATGTATATTTGGATAAGGTCCAAGTCATTCGAGATTGGCTAGCCTCAACCACTCTAAGAGAGCTTCACAACTTTTTAGGCCTCGCCAATTTTTATTCAAGGTTCATGTTGGGATTCTCTCGTACCACTTATCCTCTTAGTAAGGTTACCAAGGCAAGTTTGAAAGAAATTTTTTTCTGATTTGAGTCCCAACAAAAGGCGTTCATTGAGATGAAATAATTCCTCTGATCTACGCCTATGTTCACATTTCCAAACATGTACCATACATCTCAAATTGAGACAGATGCCTCCGACTATGCTATTAGTGCAATTATCACCAAAAAGTGGCATCTGGTGGCCTATTATAGTGAGACAATTTCTGATACAATGCAAAAATGCCCCACGTATGATAAAAAATGTCCTCAATCATACAGGTGTTCTGATAATGGAAACAGTACATTCTAGGGATGGAGACAATCATCCACATAGATCACTGACCTCTTCAATTTATCTAGACACAATGGATGTTGCAAAATAATCATCATTAGAAGTGGTCTATATATTTGCAATAATTCCACTTAAACATTAAATATAAGAAGGTAAACACCAATTATTTTTAAAATTGCCTCAATCAACCCCAGTCACAGAACTGAATTTTGATCTCAATTCTTGTGGCCATGAGACTGTTGGATGGCCAAAATTGTAGAAATATGATCTACAATTCGCCACCACATACTAGATGTTAGTGGATGGCAAGAAAGTTCCGTATTTCCACCTCTAAGATCCATTATTATGCTACCTGGGCCACCTTTTTATTCCTTCAATTGAGCATGCCAAGCTAATTTGAGAGGAATACTACAGTTAGGCCACACGACACTTTGATGTGAAGAAAAACGTGTTCATAATATGAAATTATTTGGATTGGATAAAACTCTTATAGGATGTTCAAAAATATATCAAATCCTGCACTTTCTATGACATCATCAAGCTAACCATCAAGAAGCAGAGCCTATACACTCCTATTCCTACATCCATGTAGCCCTAGGAATTGATATCCATGGACTATTTGTTGAGCCTCCCTTCTACCAAGCACAATAATGGCTATATATTTATGGTCGTGGAAATATTTTCTAAGATGGCAATATTGGTGGATTTCAAGAAGACTGTCATAACAGAGGATGCTACAAAAATCTTCATTAAATGATTATGGGTACATTTTGGAATCCTACATACCATTACATCAAATGAGGATAATAGGTTCTTGATCATATTCTGGTCAAGCCTCTGGGAATTACAAGACACTAAGTGTTGGCACTACGTCAGAGGTTTGGAGCTATGGCACAGGTGTTGTCCTTGATGGCAACTCAACTTGATGACAAATCTTAGTTCAGGTGCCCAGAAAGAAGAAAAAGTCATATACGTAGGTTCATCTAGACTAAGACGTGTATACATGCGGGTTATACATTACAAAAGCACGTATATGTTGGGGAACTTACTTTTGGTCCATGGTGGTTAGTTCTTGGGATTTGAACCTGTTGTTTTGGACCATGGTGTCTCGTCAGATGTGTTGATCCCTAGTTTTTGGGTTCATGGTATTGAAATGTTATGGTTTTGGACCATGGTATTGTGGAAGCCTAAGACTATAAAAGAGGAAGGAGATCTTGTGGCAAATGATCATCTGAATTATTATTGAAAATCTGATAAAGCGTTAGAACTAGTATATTGGTAATTGGGTTATGATGCAGATCTGGATCTGAATGAAGGAGGAACCTTAGTGCAAAAGGGATAAGTTCTATTCATGGGTCGTAATATCTAAGCTTGAATGATAGTATGATTTTGATCTGCTAGATGTGGCGCTTGCTTGATCTATAAGTCTGATAATCTAGGTTAATTAGTGATCGAATATCTGAAAGAGTGAATTATCCTTTAAAGATCTATATGTAGGTTCAGTGAAGCAAAGGCGCATATACACGCAGGTTCAGTAAAGTCAAGACGCATATACGTAGGTTGTTCCATACGCACAAGTGTATCCATGCTAGTTTCAGGCTGTTGAAATAGCGTATTTACTCTAAGCTGTGATATAGTTGCCTCTGTCTATTACTGTTGTGTTCTGGGATCTATTTTCTGGCGTGTGGTTTCTGGTACTGTGTTTTGGGTATAGCTATCAGAGAAGTATCTACTTGATTCAGATCTAATTGGTGAAAAGGAGATTGGTTGATGGAGAAATTCTTGATGATTGATTGATGTTCATGGATCTAGTCTGAAAATTTATGAAACGTGGTCCCTGGAAGAAAGAGAAGGTTGTAGCCTTCGGTAGGCCAGCACCTACATACTAGTATCTTTCTTAGTACAAGAGCTAAAGGGGGTTGTAGCTCCCTTCCAGGAGAAGCTGCAGAACGAGAGAGAGTTGTAGCTCTCTACGGATTGCAGCCTGCGTACTGGTAAAGCACTGCACTAGTACATTGTAAAAGAAGTTTCTAATTAAAGAAAGATAGAGACGAATTGCAGCAGGTGGTTTTCAACCACATTGGGTTTCCACCTTATATCTTGTGTTGTTGTGTGTCATTGTCTTTCTGCTCTGTTTTACTGTCTCTGGTTACTGGTTATTTGATTATGCATCACAGATTAACAATCATCATCAGAAAGATAAAGTAAATTAAAAGTTTGCTTTGTATACGTGGGTTTCCTTCTGTAGAGTTGCGTATATACGCAAGTTTAACTAAGTGAAGCAACGTATACAATTTGTTTTCAAAAAGGAATATTTGACTTGATAATACTGATTCACCCCCCTTTTGAGTATTATTTCCAACAATTGGTATCAGAGCAGGTCCTTCTGAAGAAGCTTGATCGCTTGAAGGAAGATCTTTCATCATGAGCAACTACGAGAGGGAAGCATCAATCAGGCCACCGGTTTTAGATGGAACAAACTTCGTATATTGGAAGGTTAGAGTTACTACCTATCTTCAATCTCTGGGTACTGAAGTCTGGGATATCATAGATACAAGGTATACTTTTCCATCATCGACTCCCACAGATCCGACTGAGAAGAAGAAATATGAAACGAATGCAAAGGCGGTCAATACTCTATTGGGATGTCTATCACAGTCTGAATTTGTCAAAGTCATGCAGTATAAATCCGCAAAGGAAATATGGGACAAGATTGTTCTGAGCTATGAAGGAGATGATCAGGTAAAACTAGCAAAACTTCAAACCCTCAGAATTCAGTATGAAAATCTCAGAATGTACAATGATGAAAGTGTGGCTAACTATTTTCTTCGTGTAGATGAGATTGTTAATTGTATGAAAAATTTAGGTGAAGAAGTAAAAGAGGTTGTTGTGGTTGAGAAAGTTCTAAGATATTTGTCCCCTAGGTTTGAATCTAAAGTTTCTGCAATAGAAGAAAAGGAGAATCTTCAAAACCTTAAAATGTCACAGTTGCATGGAATTCTTACTGCTTATGAAATGAGGAAAGGAGGACCATCATATAGGAGAGAAGCTGCCTTCAAGGCTTCTGGCAAAGGAGACTACTATGAGTCTGGACACATATCAGAAGAAGAAGAAGAATCGAATTTTGTCAAAAATCTTCAACAGGGAATTGGACAATTCCGAGGTAAGTTACCATTCAAATGTTTTTCTTTTGGAAGATTAGGTCACTATGCTGCCAAATGTCCTCACAAGGAAAAGATTGACAAGGGGAATGTACTTGTTAGATGGAACAAGAAACATAATGCAAATAAGAAAAGTTATTACACTCATGAAGATAGTGATGGACTCTCAAATAATGATGAAGATGAACGAGGTAATCACTATAAACTTCTAATGGCTTTTGAAGATGATGATTACGTGGATGCTATAGATGTAGATGGCTTTTATGAAGAGATTTCTAGACTCAAAAGATGTTTAGAAGAAAAGAATATGATCATTGATACTCTGCAATTTCAACTTGATGAAAAAGAAAAATCTCTGGAGAAGTTAGAATGTGAAATTGTTTGTCTTAGAAAAGAAATTGAGAAAACAAAGGCCCTTAATCTTAAATTTGTTAAAGGATCTGAAACTCTGGATGAGATTATCAGTGTACAACGTTCCCCTTTAATCAAGACAGGTCTGGGATATAATGGAGAAGCATCTCAAGCTTCCACCTCCAAATGTTATCTTGATGTGGCAAGAAGGAGTGAGCAAAGGCCTAATAGAAATCATCAGGTGAATCAGGGACAGTCATCCTCAAGGATGAACAAAGACTATCAAGAAAATCTGGGGCATGCTACCTTAAGAACAAACATAAATTACAACCAGCCACAGGTAAAATCTTCCCAAGTCTTTTCAAGAATGGATGGCAGTAGAAACTACAATCAGTTAGATGATAGTCACGGGAATTTCTTCAATGGCCAATGTTTCTCTTGCCATAACATTGGTCACAAAGCAGCTCAATGTGTTTCCTATAAGACAATCATGACTAGAGAATCTCAAAAACAAAGAAGTATGCCTGTAATCATGAAGAGGACCTATAACAACTTTTCCGCCCTTGAAAGTGAAATTGAATGTTCTATTTGTAATAATTTTGGTCATGAAGATTCTGAATGCAGGAGCAGGTTTTGGAAAACAACTCAAAAGGAACAAACCTCAAGTGCCAAAACATGGAGAATAAAGGAACCAAAACTAGAAAGATGTGGGATAGCTTTATAGGTAGAAGGACAGGAAAATCAATGGTACATTGACAACAGATATTCGAAGCATATGACAGGTGATAAAGAAAAAATTGAATCATATACTGCTTTAGAAAAGGGAAAGAAAGTTTCTGTTGGAAATGATACCCCTGCAGCCATAAAAGGAAAAAGAATTGCTCAGTTGAAAGAAAAGGTCAAAGCTGGAAATGTTTTATATGTTGATGGCTTGAAGCATAATCTATTGAGTGTCAGTCAGATGTGTGATAATGGAACCGAGGTGATATTTCAATCAGATGGGTGTAGTGTTCATGATCTTGATACGGGAGAAACTGTTATCAAAGGCAAAAGAACTCCAAATAATCTATACATATTTGAAGAAGGAGAACAACAATGTTATTTGAGAAAGAATGATGAACACTGTTTATGGCACCGGAGGTTGGGGCATCTAAGCTTTTCACAAATAAGGAAAGAATGCAAATACCAAGCAGTTCATGGTCTTCCAGACATCAAAATTCCAGACAACACCATATGCAAATCATGTCAGTTTGGGAAGCAAACCAGAACTAACTTCCCTAAGAAGGAAGGATCAGCCAGCAAGCCTCTTGAGCTAGTTCATACAGATGTATGCGGTCCATTCAGGACAAGGTCACCTCGAGGAGAAGAATACCTTATATTATTCATTGACGACTTCTCCAGGATGGTTTGGTTAGGACTTATGAAACACAAGGACGAAGCATTCGAAAAATTCAAATCCTTCAAAGCTTTGGTTGAGAATGGATCAGATTACAAAATTAAGTTCCTCAAGTCCGATAGAGGTGGGGAGTTTACCTCAAATGAATTTTTCGATTTCTGTGAAGAACATGGAATAAGGAGGGAATTCTCTACAGCTAGGACTCCTCAGCAAAATGGAGTGGTGGAAAGGATGAATAGAACAGTCGAACAAATGGCTCATGCCATGCTTGATGAGTCTGGTACTCTCGCAACCTTCTGGGGTGAAGCTGCATATGCTATGGTTGTTATTCTCAACAAAACAAATGTCCGAGTGAACAACACTCAAACTCCACATGAGCTCTGGTATGGTGAGACTCCTTCGATAAAGCATTTCAAAATATTTGGGATCAAATGCTATATTAATAATATTGATGAACAGCTTGGCAAACTTGACCCCAGAGGAGATGAAGGCATTCTTCTTGGTTATTCTCCCTACAACAAAGCATATAAATGTTATAATAAAAGACTTGGAAGAATTGTTGACAGCATTGATGTAGTGGTTGATGAAAAAGGATACATCCCTAGGCAAGTAAATCATGAAGATATCGAAGAGGATGGAGACTACTCTCCAAATCAGACTGATGATGAAGAAGAAACCCATGAAGAAGAAACCCATGAGGAGCCAGAGGAATAGATCAGGATAGAAGAAAAGACTCCTTCTAGGTATGTTCAAAAGAATCATCCAGAATCACAAATTTTGGGGCAAAAGGAGGCTAGCATACAAACAAGAAGAAAAATTTCAGAAGCTTCAAGATATTTGGCATTACTCTCCTCCACTGAACCACAAAATGTAAGAGAAGCTTGCAAAGATGAATCCTGGGTCAAGGCAATGGATGAAGAATTTGAGCAGATCGAAAAGAAAAACACTTGGGAGTTGGTTCCTAGACCAAAATATAAGAATGTCATAGGAACAAAATGGATCTTTAAGAACAAATTAAATGAAAATGAGGAAGTTATTAGAAACAAGGCCAGACTTATTTGCAAAGGGTATGCTCAATAAGAAGGAATAGATTTTGAAGAAACTTTTCCTCCTGTTGCTAGACTTGAAGCCATCCGAATGTTTCTTACTCTCTCAAGCTTTCAAAAGTTCAAAGTTTTTCAAATGGACATGAAATCAACCTTTCTGAATGGGGACTTAGAAGAAGAAGTGTACATTGAGAAACCAGATGGTTTCATCCTCGGGAATGATCCAAATCTTGTATGCAGACTAAAAAAGGCTCTCTATGGTCTTAAACAGTCTCCAAGGGCTTGCTACTATCGTTTGGACAAGTATCTTAATCAACAAGGCTTTTCAAAAGGATCAGTAGATAGAAATCTTTATATCAAAATAGAAATAACAAATTGCTAATACTTGTTGTGTATGTAGATGACATTATCTTTGGCAGCAATGAAGAAGCTATGAGTCAAAGCTTTGCCTTGGTGATGCAAAAATAATTCGAAATGTCTTTGCTTGGAGAACTGACATACTTTCTTGGATTGCAAATCCAACAGAATGAAGGCAGTATCTTCTTGTCTCAAACCAAGTACCTCAAGCAAATTCTGAAGAAGTATGGCATGGAAGATGGAAAACCAGTATGTACCCCCATGGTTATAGGATGCAGTCTTAGTGCAAATGATGAATCAATAGCAGTACATCAGCCAACCTATAGATCTATGATTGGAAGTCTACTTTATTTGACAAGTACCTGAACAGACACCATGCATGCAATGGGAATAGTTGGAAGATTTCAGGCTAATCCAAGGGAAACTCATCTTCAGGCAGTGAAGAGAATCTTTAAGTACCTTCAAGGAACTCAAAACTAGGGCTTATGGTATCCTAGAGATACAGACCTCACACTTAATGCGTATACAGATGTAGATTGGGCTGGAAGCATGGATGATAGGAAGAGCACAAGTGGTGGTGCATTCTTTATGGGTTCCAGATTAGTATCTTGGTTCAGCAAGAAACAGAGTTTGATTGCCTTATCTACAGCTGAAGCGGAATATGTGGCTGCTGCATCCTGCTGCACTCAACTCCTTTGGATGATGCAGACCTTGCAGGATTTTCAAATCACTTGTACACCACCTATTTCCATCTTATTTGATAATACAAGTGCAATCAACATTTCAAAAAACCCAGTCATGCATTCAAAGACCAAGCACATACCGATAAAGTATCACTTTCTCCGGGAACAAGTGTTGGAACAAAAGGTCTAATTGGAGTATGTTCCTTCTAAGGAACAAGTTGTTGATATTCTCACCAAACCACTGCCCAGGGAAACTTTTGAATATCTCAGATAGAAGCTGGGAGTAGTTGATGTATCATCTTGCTGTTAAATCTTGTCACTTTCAGAGAAAAATGGGTGTACGCGAGTTGCATGTGAAGGATTCGCGTACATACGCTGGTTGGTGCGGAGAAAGTCGCGTATATGGAGGATTGATGGATATCAGAAGTAACAAGGTCTGTTTGAAAATTGTCTGATACAAGTCTGACAGAGACCATCCGGCACAGGTTCAGGGGGAGCAGATAATCATCTATTAATGTATTGTTGGCATTATCTTAGAAGTTTTTGGTTACAAGCTGTTGTTGGTTTTAGGTAGAACAGAGGTAGAGGGAGAAAAGAAGGAAATTTTGGTTTCTGATCTAAATGGTGATTGACAGTTGTTGCTGCTATCAGTTGTTGGTGACCTTCATAAGTCTTCTCTTGAATAATTTGTCTCTATGTAATGTATCTTTTTCTTATATGGTGTCAACGTCATGTAATGGCCTATATTGGTTTCCCCACTATGCTTGGGATGAAGATATAATGTATTTGGTCATCATATGTAAATTTCTGATGTATTCCCACTTGGTTGGGTGGATGATCCCCACTTGGTTGGCTGATGGATGTATGTAGTGAATCGTTTGGTGATAGGAAGGTCTTTTATGATGCATAGGTCTTGGCTCTTCTTGAAGAACATCTTTTTGCAAATCTTGCCTAAAGTCAGGGGGAGCATGGTTAGCACAACAGGACGGAGATTTCAGCATGTACTCAGTGGGAG
This sequence comes from Pinus taeda, assembly GCA_000404065.3. NCBI lineage: Eukaryota > Viridiplantae > Streptophyta > Pinopsida > Pinales > Pinaceae > Pinus > Pinus taeda. The sequence continues at coordinate 489,650 of APFE030102063.1, read as the reverse complement.
CACAAACCTTTGCCCTTGATGACAAAGGGGTAGAATGATCTTGAGGATCTTGGTGTTGCCATCAAGTCCAAAGGGGGAGATTGTTGGCATTATGGCGCAGGTCTGGAGCTAAGGCACAGGTGTTGTCCTTAATGGCAACTCAACTTGATGACAGATCTCAGCTCAGGCGCCCAGAAAGAAGAAAAAGTCATATACGCAGGTTCATCTAGACTAAGACGCGTATACATGCAGGTTATACATTACAAAAGCGCGTATATGTTGGGGAACTTACTTTTGGTCCATGGTGGTTAGTTCTTGGGATTTGAACCTATTGTTTTGGACCATGGCGTCTTTTCATATGTGTTTATCCCTAGTTTTTGAGTTCGTGGTATTGAAATGTTATGGTTTTGGACCATGGTATTGTGGAAGGCCTAAGACTATAAAAGAGGAAGGAGATCTTGTGGCAAATGATCATCTGAATTATTATTGAATATCTGATAAAGGGCTAGAACTGGTATATTGGTAATTGGGTTATGATGCAGATCTAGATCTAAATGAAGGAGGAACCTTAGTGCAAAAGGGATAATTTCTATTCATGGGTCATAATCTCTAAACTTGAATGATAGTATGATTTTGATCTACTAGATGTGGCGCTTGCTTGATCTATAAGTCTGATAATCTGGGTAAATTAGTGATTGAATATCTGAAAGAGTGAATTATCCTTTAAAGATCTATATGTAGGTTCAGTGAAGCAAAGGTGCATATACACGCAGGTTCAGTAAAGTCAAGACGCATATACGTAGGTTGTTCCATACGCACAAGTGTATGCACGCTAGTTTCAGGCTATTGAAATAACGTATTTACTCTAAGCTATGATCTAGTTGCCTCTGTCTATTACTGTTGTGTTCTGGTTTCTGTTTTCTGGTGTGTGGTTTCTGGTACTATGTTTTGGGTACAGCTGTCAGAGCAGTATCTACTTGATTCAGATCTAGTTGGTGAAAAGGAGATTGGTTGATGGAGAAATTCTTGATGATTGATTGATGTTCATGGATGCAGTCTGAAAATTTATGAAACGTGGTCACTGGAAGAAAGAGAAGGTTGTAGCCTTCGGTAGGCCAACACCTACATACTAGTATCTTGGCTAGTATAAGAGATAAAGGGGGTTGTAGCTCCCTTCCAGGAGAAGCTGGAGAACAAGAGAGAGTTGTAGCTCTCTGTAGGTTGTAGCCTACGTACTAGTAAAGGACTGCACGAGTACATTGTAAAAGAAGCTTCTAATTAAAGAAATATAGAGAGGAATTGCAGCAGGTGGTTTTCACCCACATTGGGTTTCCACCTTATATCTTGTGCTCTTGTGTGTGATTGTCTTTCTGCTCTGTTTTACTGTCTGTGGTTACTGGTTATTTGATTCTGCATCACAGATTAACAATCATCGTCAGAAAGATAAAGTAAATTAAAATTTTTCTTTGTATACGTGGGTTTCCTTCTGTAGAATTGTGTATATACGTAGGTTTAACTAACTGAAGTAGCGTATACAATTTGTTTTGAAAAAGGAATATTTGACTTGATAATACTGATTCACCCCCCGTCTCAGTATTATTTCCAACACTAAACTCACAAAGTCGAATGAATTCCATCCCTAGATTAATGGCCAGACAAAAGACATCAATAGGATGATAGTGCACATACTATGCATGTGCAACTCCAAGCATCCAAGAAACTACGATGGGAGTTTTCCTTATATGAAACAAATTTATAAAAAATCTCTCCATTTCTCGACTAGCCATAATTCTTTTCAAGTGGGTTTTGGTTTTCAGCCATTGTTTCTAATTGATGTTGTTATGCCCCATGCGACTACAAAGATAAAATCACGACATGTGCAATATGAGAATGATAAAACAACCTAGTTTATTGAATGCATTGAACACATCTTCCAGGGGATGCATGACATCTTGGATAAATCCAATGCCAAGTACAAGTAGCAACATGATAAACATCGAGTGCCACACACATTTTAGGTGGGCGACAAAGATTGGTTTCATTTGCAAAAATATCATCTTACCAAAGACCATCAAAAGCTCAAACCACTCTGATATGACCCATACATCATCAACAAGGTTTTGGAAGACATGAATTTTGAGTTTATAATTTCCCCATTCCTTGGCCTACACCCAATTTTCAATGTAAACTACGTTCAACCATAGCTTCAACCATTAATGGACACATCAGGCATTTCATGGAGAAATCCAAAACTGATTGAATCATGGACATGTAGATCAAGAACAATCCCCAATAGAGGATCCAACTATATCAAGTTGTCAAAGTTGGCCAACTCCTGCACCAAGGCATGTGGATCAATAGGGACTAAGTTCAACATAACTTTCTCGATCTCATGCATGCAGTCAACACAATGGGGACCATTCCTTCCTCAGGGGGAATGACTAAAATTAGGTCGATAATGGTGGCTACCAACCTATTCCTTTCACTCCCACCATTGTTTCTTTCATTTTCCTTAATTGTAGCAAAATTTACTATTTTTGGAAATTTTTTGGGCCCTAAACTTTAGAGGTCGTTTTATGGCCCTAAATGATGTGTTTTTTGGAAAACAAGAAAATTTTAAATTTATACTAATGGTTTACAATCATAATTTTTATTCCTATGATATATATTTTTAGCGAGGTATTGTACACATCAAATGAAGATTGTATGTAAAAGTTATGACCCCCGAGAAGTTCATGAACCAATTTACCCTAACAGAGCCAATAAAATTTTAGCGCTTCATATCCTGGGGTCAGGTTTTTGGATTTTTAGAGTTTTCCACTGTTTATCAATAATAAATGTGCCTTTTACCCTCATTGTAACATAGCTTAGAAGTCATGTAATCTCCACATCTCTTCTCAAAGATAAGCTACCATTACCTGAGTTAGTTTATTTCCATTTTGCATATAAACAATTTTCGGTACTTTTTAACTAATGAATTGAAGATCTATTTTCATAATATCTCTATTTTTTTGTTTATATATGTATTTCATTTAATTCCTTCATAAATATGGATCAAAAATGATACCATCATAAATTTCACTAACCAATTTAACATATAACCCTCACATTGTTCATTCAATCTGAGAAAAGATTCCACGATAATTTCACAAGGGGAAAGACAAATTATAGCTACAATAGAAAAATAATATTATAATATTATTTATTATTTCTCTATTTGTAATCATGTACAAGTAGTGCATACATATCGGTGCATGAAGATGAAAAAGTTTGCATTCAAGAAATGCAGCAAGATGAACACCAAAACTCATAATGGAAGCAAGTTTGTTTTTTAAGTTTTACCTTGTTGTTAGACATGAAACTCCTATACATCGGTGTAAGTGAATATCCACTGAACTAGTGTAAGTAAGAAATTGAAATAAATATATTATATGGCATAGAACACGTAACCACACCCAAATCCTTGCTACATAGTACTCCAATTGAGCAGTAATTGATCAGGAAGGGATGGAAACAACATTACACATATATAAGGATACAAGGATACCCACCATGTTTGAAATTTAAAGTTCAATTTTGTTTGCGACCAAAAATAATTTTTTCCTTAACAACACTTATGTGGTTATAAAAATTCACATTTTTTCATCGTGATAGGGAAATAGGCATAAACTACAAACCAGGCCATGACATCACATCAACAAACATGTAAAATACCATTCACATTGCATAAATAAATTCCAATATTAACCCTACACTTAGATGCGTAACATGCTATAACGAAACAAAAGAAGAGGACAACAAGGTTAGATCAGAGAAAACCCCCAATAGGGAAAAATGCATTATCTTCCAATGTGTGAAAAACCATAAAAAGGACTACATTTATAATGTGAGACTCCAAAGTGGGCCCTTCAATTGTCATAGAAAGAGGAACCCAAACCATTGAAGGATAACCACTATACAAGCAATTCTCTCATGAATTTGGCGCATGCACTTATCCTCACAACACGAAGGTTGTCTCTCTATCACTTTAAAAACTTTTCCATTTATAAGAGAAAATATACAAAATCCTAATCCATAAATGATTAGCCATTTATTTTGCCAATACATTGCTACGAACTTGCAAGACTTTACTGCATCTTTCTAGTATAAAACCTTAAGACCTGATATGTTCAGAGACTGTTTTTAATGCATTATTCTCTTAAGAAGACTAATTACCATAACATGTTTCCCTGTTGAGAGCATATATCCACCATTATCTAATGAACATTATTATGCTTCCTGCCTAACAAGATGAAATATATATATATATATATATATATATATCATATATATTATATATTATCCCATATCTCTTCGCTAGTTATTGTACAAGATATTCATTTGAAAAATAAAAAAATGAGTGGAAAGGTCAAAATTGAACCACAAAACAGATTCACTAATGAAAATACACACGTAACAAAAATATATGTAGTAATCGAGCGGCTATTTAAAATTATTAATGGGGCATTAGTTTGTTGGTGCACACAAGAGTATTATGTCATCTACCAAGGTTGCAATATTTGATGCAATCTACCCCACCCATGTAGCATGAGGTTCAAATCAATACGTTTGTTTATAAGTCTCAATAATATTGGAAGAAAATAGACACCCGTCAACATTAACACCAAACAAAATTATGCTCTTTGTAGTGCATACACTTGGGACATATTTCTCTCTTGAGTATATATACTTATATTTGAAATTACAACTCTTAGCCAAAATAATAAAAATTAATTACCTCATGATCCTAGCATGCAACCACTAGGTCTTGTAATTTTAACCGGATTTAATACCATATTTAAGACCCTTATAATTCCAATTAGTTATAGTACCTATGTTACCCAAAATAGTTGTTCTTTAATTTTAACAAACAAGAAGACTCCTTAAGAGCTTCACTCTGATAGTCTTGCATGTGTTTCTTTACATCATAGTGCTTGCAACCACATTGTAGTTCCAATCATAACAATAAATGAAGGAAATGAAGAATGACAATTAAACCAAAGAATATGTCGCTCATTCCATTATCCACCAAAAAATATATGAATTTACTATTTCCATAACACACATGTTTTGATGAAAGATAATTAACATAGTTGCCAAGTTCTAGATTTGATGCATTTGTAATAGTATAACTTACAATTAAGGAATCATGATGAATAATAACACCTAAAATTAAAGAATCATAGAAAATAATGTCCCAAGAGGCACAAATGTATAAAAGAGAATTTAGAGTTTGGAACACCTGAGACCTAAGTGAACAATAATTACAACTTAAGCAAACATTAGTTGTTACTTGAGGGAGTGACATTTCTTACTTGAGGGTACACTAGTTCTTACTCAAGGGAACATCAGTTGTTACTTGAGGGAACAACAATTGTCACCCAAGGAAAAAATAATAGTAATTTAAGGTAATATGTTGTTCATTGCACATGCGACGAACTTTGTTTTGGGTCAAAATTGGGATGAACTGCATCTGTGATCTCAATTGCAATGACCTATGGTCTTTTTTGCCCTGAGTTTAATTCAATCGTTTGTTTGACTGCTCATATTTAGCTTTGATTATTCCTTTCTACTCACAATTCTGACATATTATATACATATAATTTTTTGTGGTTGTGGATGGAAACAATGTAAAAGAACATTAAATGGAGATCAACTAATCTGCAAGGTGTCAATGATGGGAAATTTTATTTCCTTTTCAATTCATGTAGGTGCATACATATATGGATAATTTCATATGACACAATTGATATACATTGTAAGAAGAATGGGAACATTGGAGGGGGAAATGAATATCTGTCCGGAAATAAGTTGTTATTTATATTAAATAATTGTATATAGTTTCTTTATATTAATCATATTTGTAATTTTTTATTATTATTTATAAAAAAATTTTATGTTGACTAATTATTTCACATGATTGTTACAAATTATTATAAATTCAAGGTGGCCCCCTAGGTATTGTGATTTGAATATTACACGAAATATTAGTGCTAGAAATGATGTTCTAAAAGTTGAGGAAGACAAAGGGAATATTGAAATAGCTCAAGATATTGATCCTATGTAATAATATGGAATTAATAAGATAGTTATATATGATGGGAAGAATCAATTCATCCAAGACATCCTTGGCGATGATAATTGTAATGATGAGCATGTGCGAGAGAGGGCATTGACATGAATTTATGAAGGCGAAAGAGAAAATAATGTATTTGCTACATTATTGTTGGTAAACTTAAATTTTTTTAGCGCTTTTACAAACACTTCTATGACACAGATCCTAATGTATAATGTAATACGTTTCATCTCATGAAAGGTTGATTTTTCCCCTTTTCTTTAGTGTTAATTAATTTTTAAAATAAGAATGTAATATTTATGATTAATATTTCTATACTAACCAATGACATTTTATGTTCTACTAGATGCATAGGAGAATTTCTACTACTAGTGCCAAATGATTACCTCGCACATACCATGATTTATGTGATGTTATGAAAGAAATTGGAATGAAGTATCATATTATAGATGGATGTCCTGAATATCATATTATATATTATGTACAACATACATTGAGAACAAATTTCATAAAATTTAATAGAAATGGATATAAAACTGATCAAATAACAAAAAGGTTCCTCTAAAGGTTCTTCATCAAACTCTCGTAATGCCACATTTGTAGTAATTATTTAGGTGTGAAAGCATAGAAAATTTTATGGATTTCCATGCATGGAAGATAGTTTTCTTTGAATTCCTATAGATAGCTATAAATTTAGGGAAATTAAGGAAAAATGGTCACATTTTAAACATGAACCTCATATTTTTATGCTTTCATTAGGAGTTGACAGTCTTAATCAATTTGGACAACTCAAGTCTATTTACCAAGTGTTGAAAATTTTTGTTATTAACAATAGCCTTTCTCCTTGGAAGTTAATAAAGAGGGAGAAAATTATGTTAATAATGATTGTTCTAGGTATTTGTTCACATTAATCTTTTGAATTTTAGTTTAACATTTCATTTGTCTTGTTTGTTGCATAATATGTTATATTTATTTATTTAGTTATATGTATATATAAAATTAGTAATTATGTGTAATTTAAAATAATTAGGTAACTACCAAGTTAAGTATATAAATGCATATATCAATCCTCTTATCAACAAGTTAATGAAGTTATGGGTCAATCTCACTATGTATGAAATCTATAAACCAATAGGGGAGAGACAATTTCAATTCCATGGAATACTTGTATGGACAATTCATGATGCCCTAGGATTAACACATTTTCATGGTATGTAATGTTCCGTTGCTCTTTAATAGTATATAATTATTTCAATTAGATCGTATCATGTATGTATTTTAAATAATCCCTTCATTTACAATTGACATTAATCCATATCTTGTCGGCCTTTAAAGTAAGGGTAAATTTGCATTTCCAGCTTGTGATCCTAAGATGATCTATCGCCGTTCAACTATTTTAGGAAAGGGGGTGTTTTATGAGTATATGAACTTCCTCTCTAAGAACAATAGGTATTGTTCTAATGAAAAACATCTTTCTTTCAGTGGGAGATAAGAGATTGGATTAAAACCACAAAGAATGACACCTCACATATGGAACTTGGAAACGACATGGGCTTCCACAAGGAATGAAAACTTATCCCACTCAATTCATGAGGTTTCCCTATTATGAGAAATTAAGAAGAGCCCATTTGTTTGATACAATGCGTATCAAGAAGAATGTGACAAAAAATTTGTGGTGGATCATAGATGGTAGGAGGGATGAAGAAGAAAATCTAGAAATTTTGTAATGGCATCATGGAAGCCAACTATGCAATGAAGGGTGTGATATAATAAAATAGGGATGGGGATCGAAATAAACTTCCATGATTATTAAAAAAGAATAAAAATGATGATTAAAAGAGTTCATTTGAGTAATTAAATTTCCCATAGGTTTTTCTTCAAACATAAATAGTATATTAACAAAAAAAGGTGAATTTGGTAGGGTAAAATAACATGATTGGCATACGTTCATTAAGGTAATTATTTTGGTATATATATTTCAATATTCATATATATGTTTTTTCAGTTACTTGTTGATCAACTTAATGACATGATGTGCTTTACTTTTAATATAATATATTATGTTTTCTTGAAACATGTACTTATTTGCTTGCATCATCTGTAGATGGTTCCCATTGAAAGAAATATATAAAGATGATATAAAGCATTGGGAGACATAAATTCCTCGACTAATGTGTGAAATGAAAAAGTATATAGCTCTCACATTTTTCAATGCATATGAACATTGTGTCATCCACCAAGTTGAGGAGATTGAATTTTTTGGACCTATACACACAAGGTCAATGTGGATGGTGGAGAGGAAATTGAAATCATTGAAGGCAATGGTTAGAAGAATAATATGTCTTGAGGGTTATATGGTGGAGGGATATATGGAATATCAATCCATGGGGTACATTACTCATTTTCCTCCTATATTAGCAAAAAATATGCATGTGGATTACATTTAGTATGTGAACTCCATCAAAAAATATGGAGGGAAGCACCTGTTGGGGAAGGTAGAACTACGAAAATGAAAGGTAATTAAATATTTAATGTGGATATTTATAAGACACACACACACACAAATATATATATAGATATATATATATATATATATATATATATATATTATATATATATAACTTATCATTTTTTGTGTATGTCATACTTATTTAGATTTTGTTCTTTCATCAATTATTAATATTGATTATTGTAACTAATATTTATTGTTGAATTATGCCTTTTTGATATAGTCGTTTGAGAGTGGGAAGCACTAGATTTATACATTGTAAATAATCTTGATTGGATTAATCCATGGATTGAAATATGTGAATGATAGCATAGTACATTATCATGGCTAGGGGTGCTTGCATTGGCTAATGAAGCTATTTGTGCTTGAGATGCCAACCTTACATAGAGAAAAATTGATTGAACAAATGGTTCGAAAGATAAAAATGAAATTATGCATTTTCATCGCCTTGCAATATTTAATTAAATAATTTTATAAATATATTATTAATGTGAATGCTTGAGTGTTTTTTTATATACCTTCCATGTTATCTCTGTCTCTCTCTCTCTTTCTCTGTGTGTGTTTGTGTATATATATATATATATCTATATGTATGTATATGTGTGTGTTTATTAATTAACAATCCATTTTTTATGTGTTTGGCATATTGCAATTGAAACACCACAACACTATGTGGTACAAAGGTCGTAAGTTTCACACCAAAAGGTTGGATGAAAAGAAGAAAACTTATGATTGTGGGATAACTATAGTCTTCTAGGTCACTAATGCTTCCTTAAAAAGTTACTCACATCCACAAGTCTCTAAAAATTGATATTATGGGTATTTGGATGACTTCTATTCCTTCAAATTGGTTGTATTCAATGTGAAATGGTATACGCTAGGAATGAATGGAAATGATCCAAATATAAATCTTATTTATCATGCTAATGGATTTATTATGGCTAATAGAATGTCATTTGAGCCAGGATCGGATCATTATGTTCTTCCAATTCAATGAAAATAGGTCTTCTACTCAGAGCTTCCAGGTAGAGAGGGTTGATCATATGTTGTTAGATATGATCAAAGAAGAAGGATGGTAAAGTGTAATGTACCACAAGAAGATGATAATGTTGAAGAGGATGATGGTGTATAGGAGTAGTTCATTGATGGTCATGTGTCAAATCACAAAGATGTTGAAGAAGTTCAAGAAATTTTTTTATACAATGTTGTTGGTGAAGATGATATTGATAATGTACTATTAGATGAAGAACTTGAAAAAGTTGAAACAAATGTAGGAGATAATTTTTTTCATGATGATATGGATGATGATATGATTACGTAACAACCCATGATTAATTTCCTATGTAAATAAATGTTGGGTGTGGGATCCCCCTAAGGCAATTTTTGGGGCTTAAAGCCCAAGTTTTGACTAAATCCGATGTAAATACTCCGCAATTTGCGGGCACAGAACGTGGAGATGGTAAATGAATCATAGGGTTAACAACCCTCTTTTTTGTAATGTAATGTTGGTTTGAGATATCTACCCATGGTCCACGAACCATGGGATTTTATAAATAGAGCAAGTCTCTAAGTGTAAAGAGACATCATCTAAGGAATGGAAGGAAATAAATCCATGAAATATTCAGTTGAAGTGTAGAGTAATGTCTTTGGGTTGTAGAGTAGGAGAAGGCTTTGTAGCTAAATGCGTAGGGTAGGTCGAGTCTCTAACAATTGGAATCATTAATAAAGAGAAGTTTTACCATATTTCTCTATATCTTATCCTATTTTATGCATTGAAGTATATTGGGTATGAATTGTAAGTTTATTGTTTATTTACTGCATGAACTTATGTTAATGTGCTAAATAAGTTAATATGATAAAAGGTATCTGTTTACGTGAAGATAACTAATTGTTATAAGAAGATAAGTAAGATCTAATGGTGTGACTTGGGGAAATAGTGTAGATCGTTGCCCTAGCAACGTGAAAGCCCTATAGCCCTTGGTTAGGGTTGTGTGATGGTGAATATAGTAGGGTGCAAAGGCCTTGTAGGTCAGGGAAGTGCATGAAGTAACCTACACGAAGGCATTCACAGTTGGACTAAATAAACCTCTCAGACATCTCAAGGGTGCGGAAGCCTGGTTCCAACATCCCCCCATACCACTTCGGGTGAAACCGTAGTCCGTGCTCCATGAACTCTTGTTGAAAGGGCCAGTAGTACAAGGATTTGTTTGCCTAATTAACTCCAAACCTAGGCTACGCCCCAACAAGCCAACAAATGGTTCCGTTACCAGGACGGAAATCTGCATAGGGATGTCTGATGTCATATCATTGGAATCCAACTAAGAAAAAATGGAAGATTGGTTGGATAGGAAAATTCACAAGTTTGCGGTGCAAGAGAATAGGAATTGATGACTATCAAAGGAAAAGTGGTTATAATGCTACCTCTATTTGGAAATCCATGAAATTTTCTTCGCATCTTTCCCTATAGAGTTGTACGAGTGGATCATGAAGCTAGTAGATAGCCAAGGAAGGTGGAAACTCGATAATTCTATTGTGTGGATTCTAGAGTTGGTGCACATATTGGAAGCATCGAAGGATAAGATCATGTGCATTGTTGATCACTGGCTTGATCGAATTACAAGAGGATTCATTACTGACTTTGCAGTAGACACTTCAGTCAGCTATAGTGAGGCACAACAACGCTTTCTCAAAGGACCGCGAGGTAAGTACGTTAAGTATCTGAACACTTGGATTAAAATGCTATTGCTTGAAAATTAAATTATGTGAATACATTGATGTTTGGGGCTATCTGAAGTGGGAGAATTTACATAAACGAAGGTAGTACAGAACTAGAAACTAGCCCTTTAATTTCTCCTCCGTGAGGGGATGAGGAAGAGCTCGTGAAGGTCTGATGAAGAAGTGCGATCAATTTGATAAGGTAGAGAATTATGTGCATACCACCCCCACCCACCCCACCACCTGTTTCACCACCTTGACTCCCATCTTTGCCTGTACCATCTTTGCCACCACCGTGAGTCAATATAGCAAGTGAGATAAAGTTGCCAGTGTTCAAGGGAGTAGGAAATGAAGATCCAGATCAGTTTTGGTTCGTGATAAAAGCTGTATGGGAAGCGCAGGGAGCTATAAATGATAACATAAAGAAAGCAACATTGGTTAGCACTCTGCAGGACGACGCTCTGACCTCGTATATTAATAATTATAATGACAATCTGAATGTAGCAATTGCAAATATCGAAATTGCACTGAATAATGAATTTAGCAGATCGAAGTTAGAGGCGCAATCGATCATTTGGTTCAAAGAGATCAAGATTATAGTAGGCAAGACTCCTTAGGACTTGGACCACAGATTGAATTACACAATTCACAAGGCTAATATGACTTTGATGGATGGACAACACTGTGAATGGTTTGTAGCATTGCTAACACTGCATTTGAGGAACACGTTGTCATAACAGAGGTTAACGACTCTGGAAAAGGACTTAGAGATCGTGATGAGACTGCATGAGACCCCGATATAGGATCTTAACCTAGGAGTTGAGTAGATCCATGTGTAGTTGAAAAACTTATGCCTTGAGATGCAAAGTTTGAAACAAGATAGTATAGCTTGCCCAGAAGTGCGCGAAGAAGTACAGTGCGTAAAGTGCAAGGGTCAGGGACATGACAAGGACCACCGCTCGGTGTTTGCAAATTATCTCAAGGGAGGAGGACCGATTCCGTTAAGACCAGAGGCACAAGAAAGACATAGTGCGACACCTGCTTTGTGGTGCACCACTTGTCAAATAGGAGGAAAGCATATTATGGACAACTCTCATCTATTGCAGAAGTACACGCATAATTCGCAACAACTGTTCTGTAATTTTTGTAGATCAGTGGGACATGACAAACACACACGTAGAAGCTATGAACTAATGATGGATAGGAAGCTTTGAGAAATGGTGCAAATGTAGGAAAATGATGCGCATGCATTTCAGGAAGCCTCAGATTCGATTAACAAACAAGAATGCCACATGGAACGATCTACGCACATACCTGTCCAGGTGGGTACATGGATATGTTAAACAACCTACATGGAAGAACATGGACTTCGCGTTAGGGTGCATGGTCAATAAGCATGTGTAGGTGAGGAAATTGTGCGAGTGACCCCTCCAGTTGGGATGACAAATTGTGGAAAGAATGAGTGTGCGAAGGCTATCCACATAGAAGCCTTTAACGAAGTGTGCGAAGAACTGAACCAACAATTCTATGGGCTTATAGGACAACGTGAAAGAGGCTGATGGGGTAGATGCATCTGAGGCTTCCCTATGGAGCGAATGATGTAGTCCCAATAGAGTATAATATGCCTAGTCCACACATAGTTGTGTCGATGGATATGATGGCTTGCGGAGTTTTGGAAGAAGGAATAGCGCAACTGAATGGAGAAGAATGCTTGGGACTTGAAGATGAAATCTGACAGGGTGATCTTAGGCTCCAATAACTCATGAGAGAAAGTGTGCGGTTATAGGATAAAAGCACTCTGGTAGAAATAGAAGTCAAGAAGCTTAAGGAAGAAATAAATAAATATTTTCTTGATCAGAAAATCAAGGTGATAAAACAGGGTGCGCCCAACTACAGTGACAAATTCGGGGACTACTATCAAGAGTTGATTAGCTTGAAGCCTTGGATTGGACTGTGTATTACTAAATGGATTACCGATGATGGCATGATGCAGATGGTGAAGTACATGATGCAAACAGTAAAAACAACAGGTGGATTTGTTCCAAGAAAAGTGATGGATGACCAGTTCGAACCCTATACAGGTGGCATGATAGCCCACCTAGTTATGAGAAGTATAGTATTGGCACTCTAGGTAGTTGAAAGGAGGTACAGGACTATAAACTACTATTCCTGGGAGCTACATACTGTTGGGGCTGCATGGAGGAGCACCGTGTCGGAAGGTCCATGACCGCACAAGTGGGGTTGTGCTACTGCGCATGTTGGCTAGAAGGTGACCGTTGTAGTCACTATTCATGATGTGATGCTTCACTTGAGAGAAAATGGAGCAGGTGGTAGGCATTTAAGACAATATTTATGGGCAAGATTTGGGAAAATCTACCGCCAAGGGAGAATTAATGGATTGGGGGGAATGATCAGATTCAAATTCAAAAGGTGCTAAAAATTACAAAGGGTTCCCCGGCAATCAACACTTGGTCATTTGCAAGTTGAGCTATTGTGAACCCCGAGTATTCTGAACCGAGACCTGTTTGTCTTATGGAGAGTGTTTGTTGAGCACCTGAGTGAATAGTTGAGGGCTTTCTGGAAGAACAAGATGGCAGCATTTAGAGAAGGCACATAAATTACCGAGATAACCATTGAAGAAGTTGTCGAGGCCATGACCTTAGAGGATGCCCCTAAGGGTGCAGGGATTGTTGTGTAAATCCCTAAATCACCGCACACACCAAGACTAAAGAAAGATAAGAAACCAATGATTCTAGTGTGTGTGTCCCCTCGAAACCTACTGCGAACTAGATTAACAATGGAGGAAAAAAGGAAAGTGGTTAGCGTGGAAACTGATGAGGAAGAAGAAGACCTAGAGGATCTCATAATTGAAGAGGATGAGGACAAGGGCATGGAGGAAGAAACCGAGGCTGCACACCCTCCAACAAATTTGTCTGCATATGACCCCCCATGGAAGGGGAAGGCAAAGGTGCACAAGTACCTCGATGAGAGCAAGAGCTCTCTGCAGACTCCTCTCCTCCTAGATGATATCATTTTTGAAGGAATACACCTAGGATGGGTGCTGGATTTTAAGTTCAAAGATTGGGATCTCACTAAGCACAAGAAATTCCCTCACTTCGCGATCACGCAACTCATGAAGCCAAAGCAGAACACTATGGTGAGAGTTATAGAATTGGAGTCACGCATGTAGTTATGCGGAGTCGAGAAGGCGGGGTCGTTGAACTTGCTCTAGGTGCCACATTACCATCGAACCACAATAACTATCTTTGCCATCTTGTAACTGCTCTACTTGGTGCATGGTGGGTGTTTGTGGCTGGAGGAGCTCATCCCCATCACAGAACACCTAATCCATCGAATTTCCTAACTCTCATCTAAAGGAGAGGACCCCGCAAACATTTCTGAGGGTAAGAGCAGTGATTTTACCATCGTGGAGGCCATGAAAAAGAAATACAAGCTCAAGAAGAAAAAGAAGAGCTATATAATTTCTAGTATCAACAACAACGCAGTCAAAGTTGTGACTCAGATACTGTCAAGTAAGCTCATGCAGAAGTGCCACACGAATGAGGTTCCCACATCGGTGGTTGCACTTGTTGAACACTCACAGAGGAGGTCTAGTTTAACTGGTCTGAATTTTTGTGCAAGGAGTTCTTGGAAAATTGTCGCGATGCATAAGAACAAGGGAAAACCATCCACTATACATGGCTTCTACTGTCCATAGTGATGATGGCTTGGGAATTTCCTGAAGACATCCAGTTCCCCACAATTGCAAGGGATCTATCGGAGGCCTCAAACTACACTTCACTGTGGGCCACTAAAGATGTGAATCAGATCCTCGACAGTAAAATATTCTGGGTTCTCATGGAGATGAACATTAGAATGGGGATTAACTACAAGCCATGGTTATCACACATGGTCTACAACAACCTGAAAATTTTCGTAGAGTTTAAAGCAGAATTTCATCACATCTACCTCAGGGCGTGCAAAGACCCTATGAGGAAGTGGAACGAGCTACCATATATGGCCACAAATGATGTGATCTTTGACGTACTAGAGACATGGCCACTGAAGTGGCGCACTCCAGACATCTCTGCATTGGAAAGATATGTTGTACAAAAGAAGAAGGACGAGGCCAAACTGCACGTGGCACAGTTGGTGGAAAAGAGAAGGAAAGAAGTAGTAGTAGCAAAGGTGTAGGAGGCATGGGACATTGCACAAATAGTAGTAGAACAACAAAAGGCCACAACAGCAGCACAAAAGGTAGTAGAGGAGACATGTAAGGGCCAAAAGTTTCCTTCGCTGGACTAGGAGCCACCGATGGAAACAGAGGTAGATGAGGGTGGCGCAGACCCACAGATAGCATCAACACTATTAAAGCGCAAGCGCCTAAGTAAGCATATGGGGTCATGCAAGAAGGTAAAAGCGTCGAAGTTGTCTATTGACTCGATCACCCTTACTGAGGGGGATCTACATAATATAGGGGAGATGGTGCATGACTTCACCACAGAGGCCCTCTAGAACTTTGCTAAGGAGAATCAGATTATGATGGGGGCCCTCCAAGCACAGATTTAAGAGTTGTAGATGCACACTCCATAGGCTGGTACTCTCTTGACGAGCCTTGTAGTAGGGACAATTGCAACCGAGGAAATGATGTGCACTCATACGACCAACACAATAGTGCTTCCAGAAGGGGCACTTGTTACAAAAAATGAGGTCGACAAGCCTACGGTCAGTACATTGAAAGGTATAGGGATCAACATGGCTATACTCCTGTAGAAGACGCTCTATGTTTAGCAGGATGGGATTACTGCAAAACTACAAGTTAGGGAGAACCGCACGTTGCAGATGCTGAGTGAGTAGAAGATCAACATGGAGTAGTTGAGCTTGTAGGGCGACAAGGTCATGTCTCAGAATAGGAAGATGGTGCATGTACTTAAAGAATCCTACCAAGTGGTCCTTGAGCTAGCCATCCAAGTAGAAGAACCAGCAGAGGCACGCATCCAATCATTAGTAGTAGGCATGCGTGAAGCATGATAATAAATGGCCATGGTTCAGCTAGAGCTAAGCCTTCACATAGCAAAGCTGCAGTTGAAGGCAAAACCTTCAACTCCTCTAGAGGTAAGGGAACAACATGCCAATTCCATTACATAAGGGATGGAGGAGATCAATAGTGCAGTAAGGGACTGCACCTGAATGTTGCAAGGATCATTTGAGGTCCTCACCAGTCTGTAGGAGGACTCTAACATACAACGCTTGGAAAAAAAGGCACATGAACTATAGCAGCAGTATGACAACATCAAACGGATCGCACAGATGGTGGCCCTCACATATAGGTTTGCGGGAATGCAATGCACAAAATTTCTTAAGGAGCAAGTAGACGCAACTTGACATAGAGAAGTAGTTTTGAATACGCGTGTTCAGCCTTGGATCAGTGAGGCATTTCTCATCACAACAACAATTGAAGGCAAGATCGCACAGATGTAGGGGACGTAGGAACAAATCCAAGGAAGAATTTCTGACACTGCAATCTCAAAAAAACTAGTACATGAGATTCAATAGACAACTACTCAGTGTGCTGCTGACCTTGCAGCCGTCCGAGCAGAGTTGGGAGGTCTTCACATGAAGATCTCTACACCGACAAAGTGACTTAAGGGTGGGTCACGATGTTTGTGTTAGGGGCATGTTGGACGTGGGATCCCCCCAAAGGAAAGTTATGGGGCTTAAAGCCTAATTTGACTAAGTTTGATGTAAGGATTCTTTCATTTGTGTGCGTAGAGCATGAAGATGGTAAATCAGTCAGAGGGTTTCCAACCCTCCTTTTTGTAATGTAATGTTAGTTTGAGAGACCTACCCATGGTTCGTGAACCATGGGATTGTATAAATAGAGCGAGGCTCTAAGTGTAAAGAGACATCATCTAAGGAATGGAAGGAAATCAATCCATGAAGTATTGAGCCGAAGTGTAGAGTCATGTCTTTGGGTCGTAGAGTAGGAGAAGGCTCTGCAGCTGAGTGCACAAAGGCCTAGTACTTCACAGTTGAGTGCGCAGGGTAGGTTAAGTTTGTAACCATTGGAAGCATTAATAAAGAGACTTTTTACCATATTTCTCTGTATCTTTTCATGTTTTGTGCATTGAAGTATATTGGGTATGAATTGTAAGTTTACTATTTATTCACTGTGAAAAATTATATGGATATGTTGAATGAGTAAATCTAATAAAAGGTATCTTTTTACGCGAAGAAAACTAATAGTTATAAGAAGATAAGTAAGATCCATAGTTTGACTTGGGGAAATAGTGTACATCGCTATGCTAGCAATGCAAAGGCCCTACAGCCCCTGGTTAGGGTTGTGGAGAGGTGAATATAACAGGGTGTGAAGGCCTCACAGGTCAGGGAAGTGTGCGAAGTAACCTGCATGAAGGTATTCACATTTGGATTGAATCAACCCATCAAACATCTAAAGGGTGTGGAAACTTGGTTCCAACACCCCCCCATACTGCTTTTGGTGAGACCTTAGTCCACACTCTCCAGACTATTTCCGAATGGGCCAATAGTACAGGGATTTGTTTGCCTAATTAACTCCGAACTTGGGTCAGGCCCCAACAAGCCAGCAATAAATAAAATAATAACCAAGCCTTGAGACACGTATTCCATGTTGAATGTTGGACAAGAACATAGTGATGGTGAATGTTGGGCAAGAAAATAGTGATGGCAGATCACTTATGATTAATTTATGGCTATGAAAATTGGAAAAGGAATTGCAAAATGAAAATTGGCATCAATTGGCATTTCATTTATGAAAGTAATGTAAGATAGGATAACGTGAAAGGTCACATATTTGCGTGTGAGGAAAATGGAATGCAAAATAGAGGAAAATGAAGAAATTAGAGGCATAAATGATAAAAAGGCTTTTGAGGATCAACTTACAACTTTGATAGCTCTATGGTCGAACTGTCTCTCTATTCTCTCTCTCTCATACTCTTGTACACCTTGAGAAATCTTAGATAATTGTTGGAGCATGCTTGGAGCACTCCATTTTTTATTATATTTGGACAAAGAAGGCAAAGGAAAAGAAGGAAAGTGCAAGGGAACAACATGATTAATAGCTATATCTAGATCGCTTTGCAGGTACCGAGTTGCACATATGATTTTCCTTTCTAGTTTTGGCATGCAAGGTATATGCATGTGGTTATTTGCTTATGATCTGTCATTGGCATAGAGGATTTCCTGGATTGACATTGATTTTTCCTATCCGTTCCATTTCATTGATAACCATGGTGTTGTGGGACTTTTCCACTTGATGTTTATGATTGGTGCTTAGGTTCCTTATGGTTGTGGGTTGAGTTACTAGTTCCTGGAGTTGTCAATTGGAAAAAATTATCTAGAGATCTATAAAGACTTGGGTTTAGTTACTAGTCCTTGAGATTTGGTTGTATAAATTCTTTAGATCACTTGGTTGGTTGGGTTACTTGTCCTAGAGCCTTAGTTGGAGAAATTATTTAGAGCCCTGGAAGGTTGTGGATTGATTTACTAGTTCTTGGTGTTGTTGTTGGACAAACACACTAGAGCCTAAGAAACATTAGGTATATACCAATCTAGTTGGTGCTAGTGATGTCTCACTATGAGGTGGAGTCACCGCTTGAGGGTTGAGGTTGTTTTACCTCTAGAGGCATTGGTTTTGGTTCTTTTTAGTTTATTCCATGACATCCCACTTTCACGCTTGGAATATTGCATGAGGGTGATTAGATGAAAGAGATATTTGGTTCATCCCAATCTATGGTGAGGTGGTACATGGATGTACCTGACTTGGTTAGATTTACATATGTTAATAAGACCATTTTTCCTCTTGTATTTCCATGAGTAATTGTACTTGTTATTATGTATCTTTGATTGCTGGTATATCATGGTGTATATGTTATTCAAATAGTTATTTAAATTAGTTATATGATGTATATTGGTTATGTCCCTTGATATGTTTCCTTGTTGATGAATGGTTAAAGAATCCATGAGCTAATAGATGGTTTTACAACAATTAATAGAGGGAATTATACATTCTTTATGATTCTTAGATAAGTATTAGAACCCTATGTTTAAATATGCATTCATGACCTATATATTATATTCTTGCCACATGTTTGATGAAACAATTTTCATGGTTGGGTCTGGTTAGTTCAATTCCTTAATCAAATTTTCTATGAATAAATTTATCATGATGTCATTATTGACTCTAGAAACTTTCACTAAGTTTTGGATAGTGGTCTGAAGGCTGCCATGAAATTTTGGCTTAGAATTCAGGACCACATGCTTTGAGCTAGAAATTTTGGGTTGTAACAGCTGAGAAGCAGGCTTGTGGGGGCAATTGCAGGCTTCCAACTACATGGATGCCTTGCTGTGAGAGTAGTCGAGGGCTCATGTTGAAAGGAACCTAGGAGGTTGGGTCATGTCATAGTAACTCGTCCTCCCATGTTTACCCTAGTAGGTTGGTGAAACTGGGTAGATATGTGAGGGGTGGTTACACAATGGTATAAAATCTCTCAAGTTCAACACTTGGAGTAAATCAGTGAAATGTGTCTTCCAAGCATGCATGTCAGTTGTATATGTGTTCATTATGCATGCATTGTAATAGTAACTATTGCAGTTGTGTCAGCATGTAAAGGTTGATAATTTAAATGTTGAGATGATGGATATGTTGATTTCATTATATATATACATGTTGTTCTAATCTAGATTGATCTTGCAAATGAGATATCATCCCATGAATTTCACTGAGGTATGTGGATTATGTTTATGTTTGGATTATCTGACATGATACATGAAGTAAAAGATCAAATATGACAAGAAAATGGTGGATTACAGTTCACGTGATTATCCCTACAGATCAGATGAGAATCATGGTGATGAGTATTCCCATGGCTTTAGAGATGCATAAATAAGATTCAAAGTAGAGATCAAAAGTTGTAAGGTGAATAATGATAGAATACTTTAGTCATAGGAAAGACATTTTAGGCAATAGAAGAATCAATAAGAGGTTAATGTAGTGATCCTTCAGAGTTTTTTAGATTTCCATAGATATCGATCGCTTAGGATCAGTGATGGATAGGCGGAAAGAACCAAAGGGGCACATTGCAACATGTCACTATCGAGATACATGTTTGTTAGGGATGATACAACCATAGATCATGGGTTCTCTAATACACCTAATAGGAGGGGTGATCACCGTAGTTTATATTCTAGTTTTGATTTAGAGAGATAGTATCCTTCCATATAGGAGAAGTGAGTAGCAGTAATTTCCATATGATTTCAAGAAAGAAAATCCTCCTACATTTGATGGAGAAATGAAGAAGTCAGAAGATGAAAAATCATGGCTTCTTGGGATGATTAAATTCCTATGGTTTCATGACTACTCAGAGAACATGAAAGCCATGATAACTACTTCAGTCTTAAAGGAAAAGAATACATTTGGTGGGAAGATGTGAAGAATGTATTAGTCATTTGGGAAGAGGAGTTGAATTGGAGTGAGCTCGAGAGACTTCTCGGGAAGAGGTGTCTATCTGAGAGATATAAGATGATAGGTCAAATGAATTCTATGAGTTGAAAGTGGGATTTATCACTTATGAGTAGTATACTAGGATATTCTTCAAATTATTGAGGTATGTGACTTATCTTAAGGAGTATAAATAAAATATTTAGAGATTCATTAGTGGGCTACTGATATCATTTAGAGACAAGACTGATTTTCATGAGCCTAGATTGTTGGAGGGAGCCATCAAAATGTTGAAACACTATTTGGGAAACCAAAGCACAAGTCTGAGACTAAACACGATTGGAAAGATAATGAGAAGAATCAATGAAAGTAGGTTAAAAAGAGAGGAAAGAAACATTATACAAATCACAAAGAGAATGCAACACCACACAAGAAGTTCAATGTAGCTGACAGAGGATACGGATTTGAGTCTGAGGAGAAGAACAAGGGTTATGGAAAGAAGCCTTTACAGTGTTGGATTTGTGGCAATGATCATCAAAGGAGAGATTGTCCATAGCATTAGGGTGCCAGACTGTAGATTTATAGTTCTCGTTACACACATGTGGTGGGGGATGTTGGATAGAGTATTCCTTGGATTTATGATGAATTGGATAATAGGCATGCTAATCATCATCCATCTATTATAGAGATGGAAGGTGAGATTTGTGATCAAGTTGTTTCCATTTTGATTGACCCTGGATCTCATTATATTTATATTAGTCTTGACCTGATGGATAAGTGTCGTTTAAATAAAAAAGTGTATGTAGAGTCTTAATTAGCGTAGTTGGCTACACGTACTAGGAAAATAATATATTATTGGGTAAGAGTTTTTGAACTCGAGTTGAATGACATGTCTACATCAACGCATCTAAATTTTCTTCTGGTGGGATCATAAATGATGTTGTTGGCTATGGATTGGTTGCATATTGACCTAACTTAGGTACGTTATTATGAGAAGTCTATTGAGTTCTTAGATGACGATGGAGAATAGAGAACCTTGAAGGGTGAGAAGAAGGAGACATCAATGCATATGGTTACAACTATGCAGAAAAAGCATAGTCACAAGAAAGGATCTGTATTATTTGTAGTTCATATTTATAGTGATAAAGGTAAGGATGTTGAGGATGTTGAGGTCTTGAAGATGTACCCAGTTTTGCAACTTTTTTAGGATGTATTCCAAGAATAGATCTCAGAGTTACTACCTCATAGGGAAGTGCACTTTTCTATTAAGTTGATGTCGGTAGCAACACTCGCATGAAAGGAACTGTGTAGGATGAGAACTACAGAGTTGGTGGAATTGAAGTTGTAGTTGAAGGAAATGATTGAAAAGGGATACATTAGGCCAAGTGTGTCTCCTTGGGATGCGTGAGTATTGTGTTTGAAGACGAAGGATGGTAAACTTAGGTTATGTATTGATTACAAGAAATTGAGCAAGGTGCCAATTAAGATCATGTACCCTTTGATGAGGATTGATGACTTGTTTGATCAGTTAATGGGATAAATATCCTCTAGAAGGTAGACTTGAGATCAATGTATCATCATGTATGCATCAATGAAGAGGACATCTACAAGACTACATTCTAGACTAGGAATGAGCATTACGCGTTATTGTAGTTTCTTATGGTCTAACTAATTCTCTAGGTACCTTCATTTATTTGATGAATAATGAGCTGCATCATTATCTAGACAAGTTTTTTATTTTATTCATTGATGATATATCAATATATTATAAGAATGAGGAAGAACATGTTGAATACTTAACAACAGTGTTGATATTTCTAAGAGAGAATTAGTTGTATGCCAAGATTAGTAAGTGTAGCTTCCTTCAGATAGAGGTTAATTATTTGGGGCATGTGGTTTCCAAGGAAGCTAGATTAGTGGACCTGAAAAGATTGCAACTATCATGAAATGGGAAACTCATAGGAATGTGGATGAGGTCAAATCATTTATGGGGTTAGTAGGTTATTACAGGTGGTTCATTGGGAACTTCTCATAAACTCCCTATCCTATTATGTCTTTGTAGAGGAAAGGGAAGAAATTTGAACGGACAGAGGATTGTGCAGCTAGTTTTGAGCAGTTCAAGCAATTTCTTACAAATGCTCTAGTATTAAAGATTACAAATCTAGATAAAGAGTTTGTAATATGTATAGATCCTTGCAAGGGGGAACTAGTGGAGTCTTGATCCAAGAAGGATAGGTAGTATGCTATGAGTCAAGGAAACTAAATGAACAAGAGAAAACTATGTGATGAATGATCTAGAGTTGGAAACTATCATTCACGTATTGAATATGTAGAGACATTATATTCTTGGGAAGAGGTTTGTCTTGAAAAGTGGTCATAGTGGATTGAGATTCTTATTTGACCAAATGCATCTAAATGCTAGGAAATCTATATGTTTGGCCAGACTCATTGAGATTGACTTCAAAATCAAGTAAATTAAGTTTAAACATAACATGGTTGCAGATGCTCTTAGAAAAACAGTGTCAGTAAATCACATAGAAATTATGAGTTCATATGGGATATAAATAGAGGATCAGATCTTATAGGAAGGAAAATAAGATGCCAGGTACCAACAACTTAAGAACAGGTTATAGGAGTAGGGTACAAGTGAACAATATGTGGATTATCATCTCATGAAAAATGGTTTGGTCAAATTTAGGGACAAGATCTACGTGTTGACAAATAGAAAGCTCAATAATCTCATATTGAGTGTATTTCATGTTAATTCATATTCAGGCCACCCAGGATATTAGAAGACATTGATAGTGGTTAAGAAGTTCTACCACTCACCAAGTCTGAGGAAATCGTTGGCAGAGTTTATTGCAAGATGTTCATATTTTCAACAAGTAAAAGTAGAGTGTAAACATTCAAGTGGTTTACTGCAACCAATTTTGATTCCAACATGGAAGTCAGAGGTCATTTTCATGGACTTCATTACAGGTTTTCCAGGTACATCTAGACAACATGATTCTATTATGGTTTTGGTTGACAAGTTGACAAGGGTAGCACACATCATTCTAGTGATCTCTACGAATTTAGCTAGTGAGGTAGCACAAGTCTTCATCAGAGAGATGGTGAGGTTACATGTTATTTCTAGGAAGATTGTGTCAGACAGAGATGCCAAGTCCATTTCTAGGTTCTGGAGAAAGTTATTTGCAATTTTGGGTATAGAGTTGGCCCTTTGTACAATTTATCATCGACAAATAGATGGACATACAAAGAAGATCAACAAGATTTGGAGAACATGTTGAGAATGTATATTATGCATCAACAGTGAAAGTGGGAAGTGTCTCTTCCACTAGTGGATGTTGTGTCCAATCATGGGCATCATGAATCTTTGAAGATGAGCCTATTTGTGGTAGTTTATGGGTGAAGTTGTAATACTCCTATCAGTTGGAGCAATCCAATGAACAGGGTGTTAATTGGTCCACACATGTTGGCAACAATGGAACATGAAATGCAAGTTATCAAGAAGAATTGAAATGCAACACATGATAGGTAGAAGAGTTATGCATATCAACATAGGGGATATAAAGAGTTTTAGGTTGGGGAACATGTGTACTTGTGCATCAAGCCCAAGAAGAGTTCCTCCAATTATGAAAGTCCATGATATTTTCCATGTGTCATTCTTAATAAGTATGTGAAAGATGTTGAAAATGTGATTTAATGGTATCTATTGCAGTTGGAAAATGGAGAATAGTTCCAACTAGATCCACAATACATTTTGTAGCAAAATATGTTCATGCTCCGAAATCATGCAATCAAGCAAGTTAAAGTGCAATGGAAGCACATTAGACATCATGAAGCTACATGAGAGATGCATTATCAGATGCAGTATATGTATCATTATCTATTTTCTGGTTGTTTGGATGTGATTTGATATTTGTTTTGATGTTGTATTTTGGTTATGTTTATGTACATGCATATATATGTAAATACCACATCTATCTAAGTTATAAAGCTCCAATAAGCGGTATGGTGTTCATGATATGTTGGTTATGTCTTAAGCAATATGATATCATGTAAATGACGTATCAATCTATGTTATAAAGCTCCATAGGTAGCATGTGTTTTTTTGGTTTATATGTTCCCTTTAACGCTGAGGATGGTGTTCCCCTAAGGGGGAGGGTTTTCCAACAACCCCTAGTTGATATTCTATGTAAATAAATAAAAATAATAACAAAAGTTAGGGGCCACGTATTCCAAGCTGAATGTTAAGAAAAAAATTAGTAATGGGGGATCACTTGTTAGTAATTTATGGCGATGGAAATTGGAAAAAGCGTTGGCGAATGAAAAGTGGCATTAATTGGCATTTACTTTATGAAAATAATGGAAAAAAGGAAGAAAGGAAGGATAAAGGTCACAGATTTGCATGTGAATAAAATTGAAGGAAAAATAGAGGAAAATGAAAAAAATAGAGGCCTTATTGATAAAAAGGCTATTGGGGATCAATTCAAAACTGTTGAAAGTTCTATGGTTGAGCTATCTCTTTATTCTCTCTCTCATACTCTTTCACACTTGAAGAAATCTTGCATAATTGTTGGAGCATGCTTGGAGCACTATAGTTTTCATTGAACTTGGATAAATAAGGAAAAGGAAAAGAAGGAAAGTGAAAGGGGGTGACAGGATCAACAACTATAGTTGGATTTCTTTCCAAATACCGAGTTGAATGTATGATTTTTGTTGGGTGTAGGAATTGCAATTTAGCGAACTCCTTTCAACACTTAATTTGTCAACCTGGGGTTTTGTACACTTTGAGGCGTAGCATAGGAAATGCCAAGAAACTATATGAAACTTCTCTAATTTTATTCCTACTTCTTTGATTACAAATTGTAGACTAGAAAAGAGATATCACATGGAAATGAATACCAAGAAAACTTTGGTGTTGAATGAAAAGAATATACTTTGTAAAAACTCAAATAAAAAAAACTCTTAATTCGTCATGAACAATATGAATAGATAAAATAACTATTTGATATTGTCCTTAGTATGGTTATGAGATAGAAGAATGATCCAACTAATCAAGATGTCTGTCTTGCTCACGATTTTCCTTCCTTTACCAAACTATTGTTCCTATACCGCAACAAGGTTCCTGTACTGAAACTTTGTTCTTGTACTAGAGCGAAGATTCTATACTACAAGTATATATATTGAGACCTCATTGAATATCTTGAACTGCATTCAAGAGCTCTTAGACTTTGTACTAGAGCACTCTGTTCCTGTACTTAGAATATCAATTCCTCTACTAGAACAAAGGTTTTTGTACTAGGAAGCTAGAGTTCCTGCACTTGGTTTCCAAATCAATTGTAATAAATACAAGTGTGTTAACTAATAAAATAAATGCAAGGTGAAAACAGAATTGTAAAGTGAACCTATATAAGAAAAATGAATCGTTAACTAATCACATGCTTAGAAATGAAAGGTGCTTTCATAGCCAAAGGGAAATTCTATTGAAATAAGAAAGCATTTTTCTTGGAAACTACATTGACCCAATCATCAACAAACTCTTTCCTGAGATGACTACTCATTGAGTAAATTAGATCTGCACCCTTATACAAATAATCATTTTAACTCAGATAATTGTTCTGATAAATTTAGTATTAAGTTCAGTAATGAGTGTAGGTACAAATCCAAGTAATGCAACAATATTTTAGTGAAATCTTATTGACATTAATAAAATCTAAATATGAACTTGAATATTGGAATATGCTTCACTAAAAATCCAAACACTATTTGTAGAATAACAATAGACTTGTAGAAATAAGATGAATAGTTGTAATGAGTAAAGGAAACTTCCAACTTGATGAAACAAAAACACACCATTGCAGGAAGTTAGATGCATATTTAATTTATAAATAAAAGGGAATTACACATTTGTAAGAAAGAATGGAAGGAAATAAAAGTAAATGCAAATGAGCCACACACGCACCTAGATATAGATCACACAACATGCAAGAAATTAATGTCAATCAGCTATGAAAGAATCCAAACATGATTTGCTTCACTATGCTTGTATGAAAATAAATATAACACACCTTTAACAAAGGGAGAATGAGCTAGGTCAATTGGGCCCTAGCCAACTAACTCATTTCCCTATAATGAAATAGAAAAGTTCAAGAGCTCAAATGGAGCATCACAAGGATATCGAGACAAAGAACTTCACAACTTGCATGCTCGTTTGTATTAAGTTTCAAAAAGAGAAAATACACATCATGGATCCTTGATCTAGCCTAGAACTGGTGATACTCAGAAATTATATTTGGTAGCAAAAATTTAGCAGAGCATCATTAGCTAACATCTACAAAGAAACCCTATTAAATACATGCTTCGGGTCTTCACCACAACAAAAATATAAAAACATGATATATTAAGTCTTTCGATTGTTCACAAAAGGTCTAAACAAGGATTTTGAAGCCAAAGTCCATCTTTCATATCCCTCCTTCTTCTCTAAGCACTGACTTGAGCAAGGAGATTGATCTCCTAGACACGAAATCTCTGCAGTCAACTGAGTTGTCTCATCCATAAGTTATCTCATCCATAAGCAATGAGTCAAGCAAAAATTGATAGCTACCTCGAAAGTGTAGGAATGTTGACCAGTACAAGCACAATTCCTGCACTAACCCAATATCTCACATATATTACCACTTTGGTTCCATTGAATTACTTAGGAAAGGAATATATTAGTTGCAGAGACAATTTAAGAGATAAAACCTCTAAATTTAATGATTAATTACATATGTAACCTTTGAATATGAAAACCAAAAGAGGAGTGCAGGAATGTGTGCAACTGGGAAAAAGTACATGAATAGATAATCCTTCAGGGTTAAAATAGGGGTTAGGGTGGTGTATTTAGGATAGGATAGAGACCAAAAAGTAGGATAGTTCTAGCCACCAACATCCTCCCATCCCTATCTTGTTGTGTGTCCTCACACAACCTTACCCTTACCTTTATAAAAAACACATGGAGACCTTCCTTTAGTCATGTACATGTATGCTAATTCTTGTCTTCGTCATCCTTTTCTTCTTGGTTTGAGCCTTCTTGAACCATTTGACCAATTTCTGTTGGGTGTGGAGCATGATTATTTAGAGGTCTTTGTTTCAACTGGATGTATACCCCAGGAATTTTGTACACCCCTCCACGTGGGTGGGGTGCAGGAAGCACCTGTCGCCGCCATGGGGGTTGCGGGGGGGTGATCCACCACAGCTAGGGGGTCTAGGGGCAGCGGTCCCCCCGGCAGGGGTTTTGGGGGCAGTGCCCCCAAAGCTAAAAAAAGATGTAAAATTTCCTTGTAAAAGTATAGTAGTTTCTAGTCAATTTGAGTTGTTCATTAGGTGGATGATCTAACGGTAGAACTTAGGTTTAGTTTAGGGTTTTTTTTTTTTCCCTAGAAGGCAAACCCCTCTTTTTATGAGGGCATTTCATTTAAGGTTGTGTTAGAGATGTGTATTCTTTGAGCGAGAAGCAGAGAGGTGAGGCTATGAGAGAAAATAGAGGATATTATAGCGGATCTGTTGTAGGTTGTGTCTCTTCATTTTGTTGGATAATAGAAAGGAATAACTGGCTATTTAGGGTGGAAGCAGCCCAAACTCGGTGAACCATGTATATTTATCTCTCTCTTGTTTTATGCATTTTATGTGTTTATATTTCTGCAATATTTTATGTGTTCCATTGCTCCATAATATATAATATTCTAACAACTGGTATCAAAGCCGAAGGTCTGTTTGGCTGATAAACTTGTACGAAAGAAGGGTTCCTCGTTCGAGTGGGAGCAGTGGTGGAAGATGGTAAGTTTAAAGTTGAGAAATTTAACTACTACAACTTCTTGTTGTCGAAGATGCATATGGAAGATTATCTGTATAAAAAAGATCTGTACCTACCATTGGGCAGAAAAACAAAGATGCCAATGGGTATGACAGATGAAGAAAGGAACCTCCTCGATAGAAAGGCACTCAGAATAGTACGATTGTGCATCGCACTGTCGGTCTCCTTCAACATTTCAAAGGAAACAATGATAAAGGGTTTGATTAAGGCATTGGCGAAACTATATGAAAAACCCTTGGCCTCAAACAAGGTATTTCTTATGGAACGATTATTTAATATGAAGATGTCGAAAGGTGGATCTGTTGCAGATAATTTAAATGATTTTAATATTGTTACAAGTCAGTTAAGTTATGTAGGGGTAAACTTTGATGATGAAGTTAGAGCTCTGTTATTCTTCTGTTCATTGCCAGAAAGTTGGAATGGTCTAGTAATGGCCATTAGTAACTCTCTTTCGGGATCTAGTACTATAAAGTTTGATGATGTTGTTGCTACTATCCTTAGCGAGGAAATGCGACGGAAAAGCTCCGGTGAGATATCAGGTAATGCTTTAAGTGCAGAGTCTAGGGGGAGAAAAATGGAAAGAGGAAAGAGCTTAGGATATCGCAGTAAATCAGGGAAAGGTAGATCGAAGTCTACATTGGGGATAGTGTGTTGGAAATGTGGAAAGAAAGGACACCTAAAGAAAGATTATAGATCTTAGAAAGGAAAAGAAGGAGATGCACAACAAGAAAAGAAACATGAAGCAAATGTGACAGGAGAGGTGTTACAAGATGCTTTGATTCTTTCTTTTGAAAATATTACTGATTCTTGGGTGGTAGATTCAGGGGCCTCATTCCATGCCACACCTGATAAGAAATATTTTCATGACTATGTTCAAGGAGATTTTGGACAAGTCCATTTGGGTGATGATAAACCCTGTAAAATTGCTGGAATGGTTAAGGTTCTTATAAAACAGTAGGATGGAAACCAATGGCTACTAAAGGATGTAAGGCATGCTCTAGATGTGAAGAAAAATCTGATTTCAACAGAGCAGTTAGGCGGTGAAGGTTGTGTGACAACATTCACAGATAAAGCTTGGAGGATCACTAAAGGAGCCCTCATAATAACAAAAGGAAAAAAGGTTGGTACATTATATTTATGCGGTATTTCTAACTCTATTAATGCTTTAACTTCCAAAGGACTAGATGCAGCATTATGGCATCATAGGCTTGGACACACGAGTGAGAAGGGGATGAAGATTATTCACTCAAGGAATTTGTTGTCGGGTTTGAAGAATGTTTATTTGGACTTCTATGAGAATTGCATTTATGGAAAAAAAAACAGAGTCAGATTTCTGAGAGTTGGGAAAGAAAATAAGAGCGAAAAATTAGAGCTTGTACATACAGATGTATGGGGACCTGCTCAGGTATCATCTCTCAGCGGCTCTCATTATTATGTTACTTTTATTGATGATGCAACTAGAAAAACTTGGATTTATTATATTTAGAATAAATCTAATGTATTTGATACTTTCAAGAAATGGAAAGCTTTGGCTGAGATTGAGACATGAAAGAAATTGAAGCGTCTCAGATCAGACAATGGAGGTGAATATTTCAACAAATAGTTTGATAGGTACTGTTCAGAGCATGGAATTCGCAAAGAGAAGATAATTCCAAGAACACCACAAGAAAATGGTGTGTCAGAAAGGATGAATAGAACAATCATGGAGCATGCAAGGTGCATGATATTGCATGCATGATTTCCTTTACAATTTTGGCCAGATGATGTAAATACTGTTGTTTATCAACTTCCTTGGATGGTGGTGTTCCAGAGGAAGCATGGACAAGTAAAAGGGAAAACTACTACTTTTTAAAGCCTTTTGGTTGTGAGGCCTTTGCCCATATTAATAAAGAAAATAGAACAAAGCTTGAAGCACAGTCAAAGAAATGTACCTTTATTGGATATGGTGTTAACGATTTTGGTTATCGCTTATATGATTAGGAAAATCACAAAATCATTAGGAGCAAAGATGTAATATTCAATGAAAAGGTCTTTTATGAGAATCAGTTGCAGGAAAAGAAATAGGAAAAAGAAAACAAGGAATACACGGTTCTTGATGAAATCACTGAAAAAGTAAAGGTGCCTGAAAATAATAATAATCGCCAACCACAACAATAGCGACCACCACAACAGCAAAAGGAACCCCACACACCTAAAAGTAGTGTTAGAAGATCTAGCAGGATAAGTATACCCCCTGAATGATACTCTCATTCGTTATATTATTTATTGTTGACTGATTTTGGTGAACCCGAATGTTATGAAGAAGCAATGCAAGTTGAAAGCAGGAAGAAGTGGGAGGTAGCCATGGAAGAAGAGATTGACTCCTTAATGCATAACAAGACTTGGGACTTAGTAAGGTTTCCTGCAAGAAAAACTACATTGAAGAATAAATGGGTTTATAGGTTGAAGGAAGATGATGGAGGAAAACAAAGGTACAAAGCTAGACTTGTGGTGAAGCGGTTCACACAAAAAACAGGTATTGATTTTGATGAAATATTTTCTCCTATTGTTAAAATGACTTCAATCATAACTATTTTAAGTCTAGTAGCAGTTGAAGATTTGCATCTTGAGCAGTTAGATGTAAAGACAACCTTTGTCCATGGGGATTTGGAGGAAGAGATATATATGCAGCAGCCACAAGGATATGAGGTAAAAGGGAAGGAGAAACTAGTGTGCAGGTTGAAGAAGAGCTTGTATGGCTTAAAATAGGCTCCAAGGTAGTGGTATCTAAAATTTGACAAGTTTATGTCTGAACAAGGTTATACTAGATGTCACTCTAATCATTGTGTTTATCTAAAAAAGCAGAATGATGGCAGCTATATTATATTGTTATTGTATGTAGATGACATGCTTGTTGCATGGTCTAACATGTAGGAAATAAATGTGCTCAAAAGAAAATTGGCAAATTCATTTGCAGTGAAGGATTTGGGAGTTGCTAAACAAGTCCTTGGTATGAGAATAACTAAAGAAAGTAAAAATCACAAATTAACATTGTCTTCGAATGAGTACATATAAAAGGTGTTGAAAATATTTAATATGCACAATGCAAAACTAGTTAGTGCACCTTTTGCTAGCCATTTCAAACTTAGTAAGGAAATGGGTTCAAAGACCCAAGAAGGTATATGTCTAAAGTTCCATATGCATCAGCAGTTGGAAGATTAATGTATGCAATGGTCTGCACAAGGCCTGATATTGCACATGCAGTGGGAGTTGTAAGCAGGTACATGAACAATCTAAGAAAGTAACATTGGATGGCAGTGAAACGGATTCTCAGATATTTGAAAGGTACCATAAATCAAGCATTATGCTTTGGTGGTTCAAACGTTTCTCTACAGGAATATGTTGATGCAGACATGGCAGGTGACAGAGATAATAGGAGGAGCACTATAGGATATGTATTTACTGTAGATGGAACAACTATCAGTTGGGTTTCAAAAATCCAAAGTGTTGTTGCACTTTCAAGAACATAAGTAGAGTATGTTCCTGCTACAGAGGATAGTAAAGAAATGATTTGGTTACAAAGGTTTATGGGTGAATTGGGTAAGGAGCATGATATGGGCACATTATACAGTGATAGCTAAAGTGCCATTCATATTGCAAATAACTCAACATTTCATTCCAGGACTAAACACATATAGCTCAAGTACCATTTCATACGATCAGTGTTGGAAGATGGAGAGTTGAAGCTGGAAAAGATACACACTAGCCAAAATCCTGCAGATATGTTAACAAAAGTTGTACGCAGGGAGAAACTAAGAATATGCTTAGTTTCAATTGGTCTTCAATGATGATGATGAAGATGACAAACAACCAAGTCCAAAGAGGATTCATTGTCCAACAAATGAATCAGTGATGGAGTTGCTACAATCATTGTCCAAGTGGGAGATTGTTGGGTGTGGAGCATGACTATTTAGAGGTCTTTGTTTCAGCTAGATGTATACCCCAGGAATTTTGTACACCCCTCCACCCGAGCGATATGGGGGGCACTTTCTCCCCCCACGGGGGTTCGGGGGGGACGATCCCCCCCAGCTGGGGGCTTCGAGGGCCAACGGTCTCCGGTGGGGGTTTCAGGGGAAGCACCCACGAAGCTAAAAACAGATGTAAAATTGCCTTGTAAAAGTATAGTAATTTCCTATCAATTTGGGTCGTTCATCAAGCAGATGATCTAACGGTAGAAATTCTGTTTAGTTTAGGGTTTTTTTCCCTAGAAGGAAACCCCCTCTCTTTTTATGAGGGCATTGTATTTGAGGCTATGTTATAGATGTGTATTCTCTGAGCGAGAAGTAGAGAGGTGAGACTGTGAGAGAAAACATAGGATATTACAGTGGATTTGATGTAGGTTGTGTCTCTTCATTTTGATAGATAATAAAAAAGAAGGAATAGCTGCTCTGGGTGGACGTAGAAAAAACTGGGTGAACCACTTATATATGTGTCTCTCTTATTTTATACGTTTTCTGTGTTTATATTTCTGCAATATTTTATGTGTTCCATTGCTCCATAATATATAATTTTCTAACAATTTCCTGAGTCAGCGATAGCATTTCGAAGCTCGGAACTTCCACACTATTTCCTGTCATTTTCATTCTTCCCCTTCCCCAACCAATTCAACGCTCTCGTTATGTAGCACTATAGCATGTTCTTTCATGGCCTATTTTAAAAATCTGATTCCATAAATGCATTCCTTTAGCTCCTCAACCTGACTATTCAAATTGAGTCTAAACCTCCTTAATAAATTCCTCCTACGTCAAAATCTTCTTAGTAGTTTACTCGAAGCAAGTGTTGGTGTTGTCAAGACCAATATCATCTTATATATCAATATCCAAAATTTTGACATAAGAAAGTGTCACATCACCCTCGATTTCATCCTCACATTGTGTTTCATCATCTTTCACTTTGTCATCACATTGTATTTCATCTCCCTATACTTCAACATTACAATGTGCTTTATCACGCTAACCCTCTGTTGGACTCTTATCTGCACTGACATCTGGTGTCTTAGAGGCCTTCCTCTTCTTCAATATTCCAACTAACACTGACAGAGGAGTAACATCTTCCTCTTCAAGGTATCCTGCACTAAACACTATGTGAACCACAACATTTGCAAGGAGCGAGAGATTGGTCTCATTCGGCGAACTAGGTTGGGAATCATCTACATTTATCAGAGAGATTGACTGAGTATGGCCCTCTCTCGAGGAGGAAAACCTCTTCTTAACATAAATTCTTGTCATTATCTTCAAAGGGTGAAGGGTTTTAGTTATGGATGCTTGTTTATCTTCCTGCATTGGTTCCTTAGATAGGGTATTTTTCTTCTTACTACTTTGCGGGGTGAGGGTTTTATCCTTCTGCTTAGATTCTTCCTTCCTACTCTCATCCTTCTTCTCGAGTGACTCCATTTCATTTCCTCTTTGTAATTCCTTCAGGAATCCTCTCCACGTCACATTTTTACTTTCTATTTCCTTCCTAGCCAGAATTGAGATCAACTCGTAACAACATAGCTTGAACCCAACCTGACTCTCTTGACTTTTCTGAGCACCCTTTGACCTTTTTTCTAAACTTTTAAACAAGGAGTATGGAAAATTGATCAACTTACCTAACTCAATGTGTAACACCAAGAGGATGTGATATAGGAAGGTTAGGGAATATCATCCCTCATGGGTGAGGAACTTCTGCAAAATGTACAACACATGTTTTCATTTCTTGATCATAGCACTTCATTGCAACCTGATTTTCGAGTCCACTTTCTGTTTTTTATTGACTACAAATCTATGTGAAGCCCATTTTTCAATCTCTTCTTTCATGAACCATTGTTCGCCTGTAGGTGCGAGCCCTATAGCCTATGAAACAATCTCCTCTACCACTTCAAATTCTAGAGACCCCACTTTGGCTTTGCATCCATCAAAGGTTCGGGAAAATTCTAACGCCACGGCTGAATCAAAACTATCAAAATTAAGCATGAAAGGGAGGAATCTTGCTTCCTGCATTATGGACAGAATGTTCTTGTACTATGCCATTTACTCTACTTCCTTCACAAAGCATGGTTCAATTTTATTAGGCGCCATTTCTTGTTTGAATCTTCTCAAATACTCAGAATTTGAGAAAGTTAATTAGCAGGGGCTTCAGGATTGAGAAATTTGAATTTTTTTAATGAACTAGACATTCCTATATTGATTTTTTTCTTTAATGGTTAGACTCATGCAAATCTCAGTTCTTGGCAAAGGATGTGATACAGCCTGATCTATTCGTGCATGCAATAATAATGGTTGGTGGTGGGTAGTGATAATGGAGGAGGTTATGTGAGAGAATGTGAGGTGTTATATATGAGCAGGTCATCATTTAATTATCAGTAGGATTTTCAAAAATGAACGTTGGATTCTAGGAGATTTTCACACACATCCTTCGATCTACTCATGATTTCATACAAGGCACACGTGTTAACTTACATAGAGATATGTTTACATAATTAAATTTCCATGCACATAATTTGTTTTTCCTAATTTGTAATGATGAACAAAGTCTAATCATCTATGAAAGAGAATGGCATCCTTTTAATGTAGTGCAGTCAGTTGTGCTTGAGCATGATTTTGTACCAAACACAAAAATAAATCCCATTTTATCCTTGGACTGAACTTTTGCCTCAAACATGCAATCCTCCACCAGATATTCATGTACCATAACATACATTATTTCACTAAGAAATTGTGTTTTCCTGCACTCGAACATACATTCTTGCACTGAAGACTACTATTGTTCCTACAAAGGGAACATGTTCTTGTGCTTGGGGTACACAACAGTGCATGTTCCTGCACCTGAGATTTAATGTTATTGCACTGGAATATACATTCTTCTACAAAGGGACGTCACTGTTCCTACACTAATTTATGTGGAAAAATATCTGAAAAAGGTTTCTAAAAAAACACAATGAGCGGGGTGAATCTCGAAAGGTTTGCAAGATCTCGAAAGGATGTTTTATTCGCCAGTTTCCTAGTAGTGACACATGCCTTCTGATCTAATCCATGAATTTTGACCAGATCCTGGAATACATTCCATGAGCAAGAAAAGAAGCGGGAAAGGAGTAAATTTCAGAATGGGAAGGAAGTTCAACAGGGAATTCAAGTGTGAAACCACCAAGAACGCGTATATGGAGAAAGGGAAAGGGAAAATAAATTAAGTAGAAAAGAGGGAAAAACAAAATTAGATAGGGAAAATTTCTTTAGAAGAAAGGGAATGTTCATTTCCATAGGATGAAGGAGAAAAAATAGAAGGGAATTTATGAAAATGAAATAGAAGAAGGGTATTTTTCACCTCAAAACTCTGCCTGAATGGTGTCGAACCAAAAGTAAATGCAACGACAATTGAGTGTTGCTTGCATAACAATTTTTGTGTCATCTGTCCCAAACATGGATAAGGGCTTGGTTCCTACACTTAAAAACATGCTTCTTCTTGGTGACAGTTATCACATATAATGATCAAGAAACATTCCCATTTTATTAGAATTTCGATCTTCCTGCCTACATGCTAGTTTTCAGGATGATCCTTCTATGACCATGTCAATAAACTAATTTTCAAAATCACATGAAAATATTTCTCTCTTGTTTTATTTTTAGCTTTTGCCATTTTTTTCATTATTATTATTTTTTTCTTTATTTTTTATTTTGGAAAGAAAGAATTAGATATGTAATAGGTTGGCATAGCCACCTACCATCTCTAGCTTAGATTGTTGCTTCAGTTGCTACATGAAGTCTTCCTTTGTGAGGGGTTGAAAATATAGCTTTAGTATATTCCCGTTCACAAGGAATATTGAATCTTTCCCATGAATAGTTTTGATCTCTACAACCCCATTCTAAAACATTATGACTACTTCATAAGGCCCTATCCAACATGTATGGAATTTTCCTTTCAAATGTTTAAATCTAGAGTCATAAAGAAGTACCTGATCACTTGGTGGAACTGCTTCTTCTTGATGGAATTGTCATGCCACTTTTTGCGTTGTTGTTGTACTAACACATTCTATTGAACAACATCTCTTCAGAATTCATCTAACTCTTTTAATTATAATAGAGGTTGTTGTTGAGCTTCTGAGGGATCTAATCCCAATTGAACTGTTGTTTGAAAAGGTTTTATTTCGAACTCTATTAGAAAAGGAACATTTTTCTCATATACCAACTCATATGGTATATGTCATGTGTTTTTCTGCCAAGTGATTCGATAAGCCCATAAGGCTTCAAGTAACTGGCTGGCCTAATCCTTCCTATGCAGATTTACTATTTTGGTGAGGATAGATTCGATCACTTTGTTGATAGACTCTACCTTCCCATTCTCTTATGAGTGATAAGGAGTGGACTTCCTATGCCAAATTTTGTATTGATCTATCATTTCCTATACTAGATTAGAAATAAATTGCAACCCATTATCAATAACAATCTCTTTAGGAGCACCAAATCTAGTAAAAGTTTCACTAAAAAGAAAATTAAACAACTTTTTTTGTAGCTAAAGAAACAGCTTTAGCCTTGACCCATTTTGTAACAAAATCATTGCAAAACAATATATTCTTTCTATTCATGGATGTTGGATTTATTGGTCCTACGAAGTCTATAACCCACTTTTCAAAGGGATCAACCATAATCTAAGGACATATAAGCATTTCATTGGCTTGAACAAGTTGACCCATTTGCTGACAGCTATTGTATCACATGACATAATGTTTGTCATCCTTAAACGAAGAAGGTCAAACGTGTCCAACGCATAAGATTTTATATGTAGTTCTCTTATTAGCAAAGGGATCACCACAAGTATCATCATGCACATATTTTAGTATATGAAACACTTCTTCCTCTCTTACACATCTACTAATGATAAGATTTGGACAAGTATAAAAGAGGTCTCCTTGGATCCAAGAATATGCAACACTTTTTAATATGATATTCCACTTTTCACGAGCGGATAAGTGAGCTGGTGTTTTTTGGTGACTAAATAGTTGGTTATGTTAGAAAACCATGGAATCTTTGTTGGCATAGAAAAAATATTTTCATTAGGGAAATCATCATCAATAGGAATCACTTCACCGGGATTATTGAGGCTAGAAAGATAGTCAGCTACAACATTAGATTTTCTTGGTCTATCAACAATAGTAACATTAAATTTTTACAACAAGATTAACCACCTAGCCATTCTCGCTAGTTAGTGATGATTTATTAATTGAATATTTTATCGTTGAATCATCATTATGCAGAAAGAATTCATATCATGTGATGTAGTGTCTGAATTTATTGATAGAAAAAATTATGGCTAAAAACTCTTTCTCGATCACCATATAGTTCAATTTGGTGGGTGACATATTTTTACTAACGAATTAAATAGCATAGGATTGCTTTTTCTCTTCCTGTCCTAAGTCTCTACCTAGTGCCAATGGAACTATTTGAGGCATTAGAGGAAATTTTGAAAGGAAGGGACCAGATAGCACCTCTAAAAACTGGTTCCTACAATAATTTTTCCTTTAATGTCTCAAAAGAATATTGGCAAACTGTGGACTAGAAAAACTCACTATCCTTAGCTAACAATTGGAAAAGGGGGATAGCTATTATAAAAAAGTTCTCAATGAACCTCCTGTAATAGCTTGCATGTCCAAGGAACCCTCTTAATTCTCTTTGTGTTTTGGGTGCACGAATATGCCAGATAACTTCTATTTTGACCAGGACTACCTGGATACCTTTGTCAGAAACCAAATTTCCAAGGACTACTCCTTCTTTGCACATTAATCTACAATTTTTGTCACTCAAAGTGAGGTGAGCCTCTTGCCAACGTAAAAGAACCTTTTCTAACTTTTTGATGGCTTCTTGGAATGAGTTACCAAACATTGAAAAATCATCCCTATAGACATCAACACAATCGTGATCAACAAAAATAGCCAGCACAACCCCTTAAAAATTTGTTGGGGCATTACATAGTCCAAAGGGAAGCACTTGATAAGAAAATGTACCCCATGGACATGTAAATGTGATCTTATCTTGATCTGCGGGTGAGAATCTGAATTTGGTTGTAACCACTGAAGCCATCTAAAAATGAAAAGTATTTTTTACTAGCAAGGGTATCTAGCAACTGATCGATAAAAGGAAGGCGAAAGTAATCCTTCAAATTGGCTTTATTAATTTTTCGATAATCCATGCAGATGTGCCATCTCCCATCCTTTTTCGGGACTATTACCAATGGGGAGACCCATGGGCTATCATATATAGGATATATAAAATTAGCATCTAAGAATTTTTGTAATTCTTCTTTCACAATATCTCTTAGTGTAGGGTTCATGCGCCTTTGGGGTTGACGAACACGTCGGGCTCACTCCTAAATATAAATATGGCAAGTACAAGTTTCAAGAGGTATGTCTTTCATGTCGTCGTAACTCCATGCAAAGGCATCAAGGTGATCACACAACAACTGAACAAGTTTCTCTCGTTGAGATGAGTCTAGGTATAAACCAATATGTAAGGATTTTCCTGGACTAATTTCAACAAGAGTAGTCTTGGTCTCAAGAGTGTAAGGAGTTACTAAGGCCAGTGATGAGGAGGGTTGAGAATCAATATTTCATTGAAAATATGGACTAAATATTTGATTAAACATGTTAAAATTAGGCATTGTGTCCAAGTTATTCAAGAAATCTCGTAATTCACCCTCCTTGGTAGACTCGATTTGATGTTGGATCAAACAAACAAGTTGAGTCTCCTCATCACTGTTGTCATGATCTAACCACAAAGTGTCCTTGAGATCCTGAATAGATCTAGTAGGTAGGTATAAGGTGAATTTATTTCTAGAGTCTCCATGTGAAATATACATATCACCAAAGTGACATCCAATGGAAGCATCGGTTGTGGCAAGCCATGGTTGTCCTAGAATCAAGGGATGTCCACCCATAGGATTTTTTAGCTAAAGAAAAACAAAGTCCATGAGGTATTCCCAATAATCTATGGAGACAACCACATCATCCATCACACCTTATGTCTTGATTTTTTGGTCATTTGCAAGTTCAAGCATAGTAGGGGTAGGACAAAGATGGACCAACCCAAACTGATCCATGGTCTGCCTAGTCATGACATTGATGGCCTCACCCAGGTCTAATAACATTTTTCGGATAGGGATATCAACTATATGAACATAAACAACCAGGTTTCTAGGATCAGTGTACCTTTACATTTGTGCAGATCATGCCATTAACTCGGCTGCTCAACCAACAAATTGAATGGTCTGAGGTTCTACTCTCTTCCTCGGTAGATTTTTGAGACAAAGTTCCCTAATAATTTTCGTGTAGATGGGGATATCTCTAATAGCCTAAAGAAAAGGGACCTTTATGCAAATATTCCTTAGCTCAAAATCCAGACTAGACGCAGGGTCACTCCTTTCCATAACTAGCCTCTCTGGATAGGGAGGATGGTTTAGAGAATATGGTAACTCTGATAGTGTGGGAATGGGCTGAATGGTGACATTTTTTTCAAATGACAAGGAGTTTCCTCCTCAATGATCACCATGGGTTATTGTTTTTTTCTGGTTTAACTACCCTTGACAATCTCAATTTTAGCTCATATATCCCAAGTTGCAAGGTTTGGTAAATAGGATAAGGGGGTCATTCAACAAAATGAATCAATTGAACAACCTTTTATTAGGATTTGGTACTAGTTGAGCAGGAAGTTTGGGTGGTCGAAATGGTGGTGGTAGAGGTAATGTTGGCATCAATTGACTTTGTTGAGGTAGGGCAGGAAAGGATGGTTGTGACATATGGTGAGGCTCATATGTAGGAGGATATGACGACATCTATGCAGGATAGGACTGATGTGAATGGTTTGACCCTCTCCATCCCTGTTTCCAGGATTGAGGGGGTTTCCCATATTGATAATGGTTCCCACAATGCCAAGGTTGAGAGTGATGAGTCTTATAATAGGAATATGGATGTGCATTATGACCAAAAAAATGTGGTGAAGATTCAGGAACCATACCTGCTCTACCTTTTTTGTCCCCTTGATATAACCAAAATGACAAAACATTTAAATATACAAAAGAGGAATCTTAAATCAAATGCTACAAATTAATAAATAAATCAAGTTTATGAAATACTTCAACAATAGAAACACACTGCACAAACTAAAAGCAGACTTATCCCTACTACAATGGAAAGAAAACAAGAAAGTTCTTACCAATCTTTAGAAATGCTTGCCCAATGACGACGCCAAAATATTGGTTGCAAGAATTACAATTCAAAAAACTCCTTTCAACACTTAATCTATCAACCCATGGTTTTGTAAACTTCAAGGCGTAGCATAGAAAATGCCAAGAAATGATATGAAAATTCTCTAATTGTATTTCTACTTCTTTGATTACAAAACTGGAGACTCAAAAGGAAAGATCACACGGCACTGAATACCAAGAAAACTCTGGTGCTGAATGAAAAGAATGTACTTTATAGAAACTCAAATAAATTTAACCTTCAATTCGTCATGAAAAAATTGAATCGATAAAATTTCTATTTGAGATTCTCTTCAGTATGGTTGTAAGGCAAAAAACTGATCCAACTAATCAAGATGTATTTCTTCCTCAAGGTTTTCCTTCTTGTACCAAGATATCATTCCTGCACCGCCACAAGGTTACTGTACTGGAACATTGTTCCTATACTAGAATGAAGCTTCTATAGTGGAAGTATATATATTGGGCCCTTGCTTAAGATCTTGACCTGCATGCAAGATCTTTTAGCCTTTGTATTAGAGCACTATGTTCTTGTAATCAGAATGGAAATTCCTCTACTAGAATAGAGGTTCATGTACTAGGAAACTAGAGTTCCTGCACTTGGTTTTCAAATCGGTTGTAAGAAATAAAAATGTGTTAACTATGAAAATAAATGCAAGGTGAAAAAAATACCGTCAAGTCAATCTCTATAAGAAAAATGAGTTGTTAACTAATAACATGCTTGGAAATGAAAGGTGCTTTCACAGCCAAACAGAATTTCTATTGGAATAAGAAACCATATTTCTTGGAAAGTACTTTGAGCCAAACATCAGCAAGCTCTTTCTTGAGATGACTATTCAAATTAGATTTTCACCCTTATACAAATAATAATTTTAACTCCGGGAATCCTTGTGATAAATTCAATATTAAGTCCAACAATGTGTACAGGTACAAATCCAAGTAATGCAACAATGTTTTAGTGAAATCATATTGACATTAATCAAATATAAATTTGAACTTGAATATTGGAATATGCTTCACTTAAAAAGACAAACACTATTTTAAAAAGAATAATAGACTTGAAAAAATAAGAATGACTGGTTTTAATGAGTAAATGAAACTTTTAAGTTGCTAAAACGAAAACACACCAGTGCAGGAAGCTAGATGTACATTTACATTCTAAAGAAAAAGGCCGCACATATTTGTAGGAAAGAATGGAAGGAAATAAAAGCAAATACAAATGAACCACACACATACCTAGATCTATATCACACAACTTGCATGAAATTAAATTCCACCAGCTTTGAAACAATTCAAACATGATGTGCTTCACTAACCTTGCATGAAAATAAATGTAACACACCTTTAATGAAGGGAGAACAAGTTGGGTTGGTTGGGCCCTAGCAAACCATATTGTTTCCCCATAATGAAATAGAAAACTTCAAGCACTCAAATGGAGCATCACAATGATATCGAGACAAAGAACTTCACGACTAGCATGTTCCTTTGTATTATGTTTCAGAAAGATAAAATACACATCATGGATCCCCGATCCAACCTGGAGATGACGATGCTTGAAAGTTATAGTTGGTAGAAAAATATTAACATGACATCGCTAGCTAACATCTATAGAGAAACCCTGTCAGATACAAGCTTCGGCTATTGGCCACAACAAAAATATAACAACATGATATATTAATCCTTTCGGCTATTCGTAAAAGGTATAAAAAAGGTTTCTGCAGCCGAAGTCTAGCTTTCATATCATGCCTTCTTCTCTAAGTGTCAAGCCCAGCAAGGAAGCTGATCTCTTAAACAAGAAATCTACACAGTCTACTGAGTTGTCCCGTCCATATGTGGCGAGTCAAACAAAAATTGGCAATTGCCTTCAAAGTGTACGAACGCTAACTGGTACAACAACAATTCCTGCACCAACCCAATATCTCACATATACTAACACTTTAGTTCCATCGAATTACTTAGGAAAGGAATATATTAGTTGGAGAGACATTTTAAGATATAAAATTTGTAAATTTAATGATTAAGTACATATATAACCTTTGAATATGAAAAACATAAGAGGAGTGCAGGAATGTGTGCAATTGGGAAAAAGTACAGGAGTAGATAGGCCCTCAAGGTTAAAACAGGTTAAAATAGGGGTTAAGGTGGTGTGTTTGTGATATGATAAAGACCTAAATGTAGGAAAATTCTAGCCACCAACAACTTTCCTTACTAGTTTTGGCATGCATCATAAATGCACGTCATTATTTGGTTATGATTTTTCATTGGCATGGAGGATCACCTGGATTGATAGTGGTTTGGGCTAACCTTTCCATTTCTCATATAACCATGGTGTTTTTGGTGTTTTCCACTTTTTTTTCCTAATTAGTGCTTAGGTTGCTTATGGTTGTGGATTGAGTTACTAGTCCTAGAGCATTCATTGGAAAAATGTTGTGGAGCCCTTGGTGGGTTGTGTTTCTAGTTGTGGAGTCTTCTTTGGATAAATTATATGGAGCCCTAGAACGTTGTGGGTTGATTTATTAGTTCCTAGAGTTGTGGTTGTGACAAATTCACTAGATTTCTTGATAACCTCCATAGAGACTGATCTGCTTGGTGCTAGTGATGTCCAAACATGACATGGAATAAATGGTTGAGGGTTGAGGTTGTTTGTCCTCTGGAATCCTTTGTTTTGTTTTGTTTGATTTACTCCATGTAATCCCACATTCACACTTAGAATATGGTATGTGGGTGATTGGATGAAAGAGAGATTTGGTTTAGCCAAATCTATGGTCGGGTCATACATGGAAATGCCTGACCTGGTTGGATTTTCATATGTTAATAATAACTTTTATCCTCTTGTATTTCCATGAGTAATTGTACTTGTTATTATGTGGCTTTCATGGTTGGTTTATCATAGCATATATGTTGTTCAATTACTACTTATATGATGGTTATATCATATATATTAGTTATGGCTATTGATATGCTTGCTAGTTGATGAATGCATGAGTTAACAGATGTTATTTCAACTATTATGAGAGGGAATTATACCTTATTGATGATTCTATGGTATGTATCATACCCTATGTTTAAATATGTATTCATGACATATAGACTACATGCTCACCATGTGTTTGATGAAACGACTCTCATGGTTAGGACTAGTTTGGTCAAGTACTTGATCAAATTTTGTACGAATATATTTGTCCTAATGTCATTATTGATCTCAGAAAGTCCCATTGAGTTGTAGGCTATTGTGTGGAGGCTTACCTAGAATTTAGGATCAAAATTTGGGACTGCATGCTTTGAATTGGACATTTTTAGTTGC
Organism: Pinus taeda; assembly: GCA_000404065.3. Classification (NCBI taxonomy): domain Eukaryota; kingdom Viridiplantae; phylum Streptophyta; class Pinopsida; order Pinales; family Pinaceae; genus Pinus; species Pinus taeda. The sequence goes on along the minus strand of APFE030102063.1, from coordinate 445,425 downwards.
AACAGCTAGGAAGCGAGCTTTTGAGACCAGTAGGGGGCTTCCAACCACATGGATCCCCCGCAGGTGAGAAGCTAAGGGATTGGGGAAAGGGAAAGGTGGTCAAGCTTAGGATTTGGCCACATGGTGTGGTTTCTTAGTGTCTGAGTAATCTATATCCCTTATAGGATGAGTTGAGTTGTCATTTTGTCTTCCATAATTAGCCCCATCTCCTTAAAGGAACCTAGGAGGTTGGGTCATGTCACAGTATTTTTTCCTTTCATGTTTAGCTTGTCAGTATGATGAAACGGGTTGTATAATATGGGAGGGGTGGTTACAGATTATTAGAAATGATGAAATTAATAATAATGTTCAAATTGTTGATCATTTTAATGCCATTTTTGAATCGGATGACATAACTATCAATATGATGGATGAATGGGAAGATTAATGATATCAAAATGTTGTAATGTATGAGGTATGCATTTTTATGTTTTCAATTGTAGATATGTGCTCTTTCATTTAACTTAAATATTTTTTCATAGTAATTTCTATAGATGATTGATTCTTGCTATTTTTCTTTCACATATTTTATAGTAGATAAACTGGGTATTGGAAATATCGAGAGTGATATGAGTATTCGGGGTGGAGGGGCCATATGAATAGTTGTTACTTGAGGGAACAATACTTATAACTTTGAGGGAACAATAAATATTACTCGAGGGAACAAAAATTGTTACTCGAGGGAACATCAATCATAATTTGAAATAACAACAACAACATCTTAAATTAAAATATAAAGAAAAAAAAAGTGGAAAATCAAACACAAAAAACAACAAAAAATTAAAGGATAAAGGGAAATTAAATGATCATGGAAAATAACAAGTCCCAAGAGGCATAAATGAACAAAATATTATTTATACGCTCCAACAGCTGAAACCTAGAGGAACAACAATTGTGACATGAGGGAAAAATGTCTATTACTTGAGGGAAGAACAATGGTAATTTAAGGTCAGAATAATTATATCTTAAAGTAAAAGAAAATATAAAAGGTTGTCCAATCCGACTTCTCAAGCTATTAGAAGAGTCTTAATCTCAAATTAAATTGGAAAAATGGGGCTTTTACCATACACAAGTTGATGGATAAAAAAGCCTATGGTATTACACCAAGTGGCGCGATAAGCCCATATGGCTTCAGGGAGCCTATAGACCTAATCTTGGCAATTAGTAGCCATTGTTTGTGTTAAGATTTGTTTGAACACCTTATTTGTGCTTTCAACCTTCCCATTCACTTTAGGATGGTAGGGTGAAGTGATATTATGCTTAATACCATGACTCTGCAATGTTGTTGAAACACTTGCATAGTTTGGACTTGCTCTCTTTTTTAGGACACATAATGAAGTATTGAAGGGATTTTGTGGGTGGCATATTTTTCTTGAATGATTTTGTTGAATGCTCAGAAGAAAGTGATTTAGAGAGTGCAAAGGGTCATCGTAACTATTATATGCAAGACCATAAGTAGATATATCCTTCCTAATGACTGATAATTTATAAATTGATTATTATTTTTAATACCACCAGTTATTGTGGAGTACTAAAGAAGGTATGTCTTTGTTGATTATTTTGGCATCTTTTCACAACCCTTTGCATCATGAACTAAGTAGATAATAAGAAATTATGACAAAATATGTAAGATTAATATGCAATACGAAAACACTGATAATTACCATTTCTTATGAAGAAAAAGGGAAAACGAAAGAATGTTGTTCCAAAGAAAAAAGACAGGGCCAAGTTAACTGTTGTCCCTTTGGCGGGGAACCACATGCAAACAAGGTGATCCAAATTAAAGCATATCAGCCAAGGAAAGGAAATGGAGATATCGACTTGGTGCAAGAAAGTAAATGGATAACTGAGAGTTAACAGTTTGGCGAATGCCTTAGGATCCTTTGATCCCGAGGGATCATTGCTTTAACAATCTTTGCATCCTAGACATCTCCGCCTTAGCCGTTATAAAAAGGGGCAGCGCCGTTAGCCCAAAAAGGGGGATAGACTGTCATTTTTCTATGTAACGTTTCTTGAATTTGAGACTTTGATCATCGACTCTCATTGAGAAGTGATCCGCTGTAATTCTATTTTAATGCATTAATACAAACCTGGTTGCTGTTTCATCTTTGATCCTGGAATAATCTCAAGCGGTGTGTCCCTGGAGGCTAAGGGTCCGGCCCTGGTGGAACACTTGCTCCTGTACTATTACTTTTGGTTTGGGCATGGTTTTACTTATAAGCTTTGTCCGGTAATCTAATATGTTTTGTTATTTTACATCACAACTCTGTTACATTTGATTTATGCTAGATTGAGTAATATCGTTCTCTAAAATAGAAACATCGTATTGACTCTGCAATGCCTTGTTGTTCCTTTAATTGTTGATACGACATTTCTAGTCTTTACAGAATATTGTTGCCATTCAAACTACAGAGTAACTGTGTTGTAACATTCATATTGTTGTATTCATCTATTGTTTACAATTGATTGCGATTGCGGTTCAACTGACATTGCTATTCCGTTATGAATTACAATCATTATTCCTGATAACTAAGATTGATATTGGTGGTATCAAAATTAGATTACTACTTTTCTTAAGGCATGCTGTGTGCGTTATTATCTTGAGCTATCATGCATTTGCATTTGGCTCTGAGTACTGTGATATATTTCATTGATTTATCCTTAGAATAAGGATTGCTGCCTTATTCCTGTAGGATACAATTGTTGCACTTATTTATGACGATTAAGGTGTTCATAGCAATTGTTTGTTGTTACATTTCCTAGTTGTTGTTCCATTTCTTTATTATTTGCGTTATCACTGCTTTGGTGTGCAGAATGATACAGATCTGTAGTGGGTGTTGAAATTTGCTGTCTAGTCCCCATATTGATGATCTATTCTTTGATTGTCTTCAGTTGCATCAGTTTATAGAGGGATGAGTTACTGTTACTGGACCCTTGACTGATGAATTGCCTAGTTTCTTGAATGCATGATTTCTACTTTAAAGTGCTTTGTTGTAATTAGACCTTGTTTTGAGCATCTGTTTACTCTTGTATTTTGAGCACTATAATACTAGCATTACTCTGCCAACTGACAGCCTCAAACTGGGACACTCTTTGCAATAAAAAAAATGTTCCTGGATTGATAAACTAATATGAGGTAATTAGGGGTGAAAAGGACCCTTTTTATGACTCGACATTTTGGTGCCTTTGCCGGGGAAAGCGTGTAGCCATTTGTCTCTTTTCAGAGTAGTGTAAGAGCCTGCTAGGGAAGAATTGGGTTTTAAAAATTGAAGGTAAGAACCTACGTGTGGAGTATGTAATAGCCCTGCTCCCCTGCCCACTTTCCTCTAGATCTCTTGTTGTTTTGTCTGGGTAGAACTTACCAGTTGATTTGTGTGCATGACTAAGAAGAAAAAGATAGAAAAGAATCCTAAACCTCTACCCAAGCTTGACAAAGGTAAGGGGCAGGTGACCCTTGGCCAATCGACCTTTATAGACGAAATCATTAAGAAAGCAGAATCTTAGCCTTTAGTAGGACCTAGAAAAGTTGCTTCTAGATAGCCTACTAGTTCCCTTCCGGTCACAGGATCACCATATGTAGCCTTTGCTGAGGTGGATAGTCAAACTGAAGACCAAGATTTTCAAGAAATTGAATATTCTAGCCCATAACCATTGCAAGAAGGGAATTTTAGCAACCTCTGTGAAGGAAGAGGAGAGAGAGGAGAAACTGAAGAACCACGTTCTCCTCTTGGGGTAGTTCAGCCATTAAGCAGTACAGATAAGGGAAGTGCTGCAAAAATCCTTTATAGTGAAGCCAAAGAATCTGAATCTCCTCAGACATTAGGTAATCCCATTATCCTAGATAAAGGAATCATTGTCAAGGCCATTCCTGTTAAAGCCATTTCCCCTCAACAACCTAGGAATACCCTCCTAGATATCCCAAAAGGTTATTGGCATATATTTGACGAAATGGCCCAAAACTAGCCAAACACTCAAACCTCTACACTGCAATACCCCATTGTGGATACTACAACTAATGCACCTATGAAAGCAACTCCTCTTCAACATATACCGACATTCAACGATCTTACATAAGAGGATCTTGATGCATTCCTATTTGAATTTGACGTGTTGTGTAGAGGATATGACTATACCACTGATCCCCAGAAACTGAAATTATTTCCCTCTACACTAAAAGGGATTGCTTTACGATGGTTTATGGGATTCAGTGGCGGTGTTATAAATAATTGGGATCAAATGAAAGAATCTTTTCTAAAAAAATATAAGGACTATTGCAGGTCTAGAGAATTAAAAAACGAAATATTCTAGATGGTAACTAGACTAAATGAAACATTAGAGGAGTATGTCGAATGTTTCCAGTATAATCTTCAAAGATCTCCTTATGCATCATTACCCTTGTCTGATAATGTGTTAAAAACAACATTAATTAGGGGAATGAAGGAATAATGGATTGAAACATGAAACATTATTGGAAAAGGAGATATTTATCAGGAAAATTTTGTTGACATTATTGATTTATGTATCAGGAGCTCGAGAGGCAGCACAAGACTAAAACCGGCAGAACATGATCGGTTTGTAAGAGATAATAGAATTTTAGCAGAAGGAGTAATGCGTGCAGAAATTGGAAATTTATTAGAAAATTTCAAAACTGATATATTAGGGATAATGACAACACAATTTGATATTATGCAGGCCAAACAAAAGAAAGTGAAGGCAGAACAAAATTTGGCAATCTTCTGTCCCCGATGCAGGAAGAAACATGACCATAAGGAGTGTCCATTAGATGCAGTCCAATTTTGTACCATTTGTATGATAGATCATTCTATAGAAAGTTTTCCCTCACTTCTCGAATTGAAGGTAGTATATAAGGAAGTGGAAGAAGAGCTAGAATCGGTGTATCTACTCAATAAACGTCCTTAGTGGCAGCCACGACAATCAGGTATGTTTTCAGATCCGGCTTCTTATTTTCAGCATCCACACTATGATGCTCAACAATATAATACAATGTGGAAAAATCAACCTCCTTTCCCGAATTTGTCACAACAGTCATTCCCTTCATCATCTCCATGGTTGAATCAACCAAGCCAACCCAATTGGTTGAATTTTCCCTATACCCCACCATATTGGCAAAATAATGTATATCCAGCACAATGGACCCCTTCTACTTGACAGGGTCAAGCCTGGCAGACAAACTGGCAAAGACCAATGAATCAGCCAGCCAGAACCATCCCACTCCCTCAACCTACACTGCCAGCCTTACAACAAAACCCCCAGCCTAACTTAACACTGTCACTCCCTGTCCAACCCAACCCTAATCTGAATAATAGACTGGTCCAATCTATCCAAATAATTGAAACACTGGAAATAGGAACCAATCTAAGGGAGTGTAATGACCTTCAGTTAAGATCGGGGCATATCATCCAAATAGAGGGAGATAAAATAGTTCAAAGTAAAAATCAGTTACCTATAGAACAACCTCCACAAGAAGAGGATGTAACCAGACAACAAAGCCATAATCAAGCAATCACATCCTCTCCCCATTCTCGGAACAATTAATGATACCTCAACCCATACAATATCCTGATTTTAACATTATGAGAGAATTAAAAAACTTGTACATAAAAATTCCATTCCTCCAAGCCATTCAAGACATCCCTATATATGCAAAGACTATCAAATAATTATGTATAAAGAAAACAAGGAGAAATATAACAAATAATCTAAGAGTCTAAGTAGTCAGCACTCTATTTGAAATATTATCAGGAAAAAAACACCCATTAAATACAAAGATCAAAGAAATCCAATAGTAACCGTACAAATTTATGGTCAAACCTTCTCAAATTCCTTAGTTGATCTAGGAGCTGCAATCAATATCTTAACAACTACTACTTGCCAAAAACTAGGCATTACATCAGTAGAACCCACCTCTACCTAATTAGAATTGGCTAACCGATCTGTGGTTAGGCCAGAGGGTGCACTACATGATGTCATGGTATTCGTTGACTCCTGGGAGTATCCAGTTGACTTTCTGATAATAAACCCTAAAAACCGACTTGATGGACATTCACTGATTTTAGGCAGACCATGGCTTGCAACTGTCGATGCTTACATTGGCTGTCGGCAAGGAAATATGACCATAACTAGAGGGGAAAATATAAAGAACCTAGCTTTATACTCTCCAGCGCAGCCTAACGTCACAATAATAAAAACTAACAAGCATCTTGTATCATACCTTACTAAAAATATTAGATCTCCATTAACTATAAAAGAGGCACTTGATTTCAAAGACCAAATAGAAGATGATGTCATTAACAATTTTATTAGCCAAGCTAAAGCCAGATCCACCATACAATGTCACATGATAGAAGTAGCATTTGATAATGGTTTAGAAGAATATCCTCTTAAAGATACACATGAGCAAACAATACCCACTACTTATGTTTCAAATAGCAAAATTGTAGAAATTGAGCCACGAAAGACTTTAAACATTAATGCCAACCTGACTTCCAAACAAGAAAAGAAGCTCATCCAACTATTGAGGAAATACAAAGAAGAATTTGCATGGGACTACCCTGATATGCAAGGAATTGATCCCCAATTATGTACACACCACATTTACATAGCAAAAGACACGAGACCTGTTCACCAGCCTCAAAGGAGACTTAATCCTCATCTAAACGATGTGGTGAAATCTGAACTTCAAAAACTTTTAGATGTGAACTTCATCTACCTTATTTCTGATAGTAAATGGGTCTCTCCACTTGTGGTGGTACCAAGGAAAAATGGAAAGTGGAGGATTTGTGTAGATTATAGAGAGCTAAATAAAGCGACACAAAAAGACCGCTTTCCCCTTCCACTTATTGACCAAGTATTAGACACTTGGTAGGAAATAAATTTTTTTCTTACTTAGATGGATTCAGTGGATACAATTAGATTCAGATTGCCCCTGAAGACCAACACAAAACCACTTTTAGTTGTCCTTGGGGAACAATTGCATATAGAGTCCTACCTTTTGGTTTATGCAATGCTCCTGCCACATTTCAAAGGGCTATCCTCAATATTTTTTCGGAATTAATAAATGAAGGACTTGAAGTATATATGGATGACTTTACACCATAGGGAGATGATTTTGATCCAGCATTAAACACACTAGAAAAAGTCCTGCAGCGCTGCATTACTTCTAGGCTTTGTTTGAGCCATGAGAAATGTTACATGATGATGACTGAAGGGCTTATCCTAGGCCATTATATCTCGGTAGTTGGCATACAGGTAGACCCAACTAAAATTCAAATAATTTTGCTAATTCCTACTCCTACCACTCAAACAGAGGTACGCATTTTCCTTGGATTTTCTCGTTATTATAGAAGGTTTATAGAAAAAATTTCACATATTGCTGCTCCTCTATAAGCACTGATAGGTAATGTTAACTTTCTTTGGACAGAAAAATGTGAACGTGCTTTCTAGGATCTGAAGAAGCTTGTGTCCACAGCCCCAGTCCTTCGAGGACCAAATTGGGACTTTCCATTTCAAATTTCATCAAATGCCTCAGATAGCGCTATTGGAGCAGTCCTTGGGCAGAAAGAAGATCAAAAAAGCATATGCAATTTATTATATTAGCAAAAATTTATCCCCTGCTGAATTGAATTATATTGTTACTGAAAAAGAATTTCTAGTTGTATTACATGCTGTCAATAAGTTCAGGGATTACATTACTGGATATCCTATTATCTTGTATACAGATCACTCTGCCATAAAATATTTAGCAAATAAACCAATCACAAATGGCAGAATAACTAGATGGCTGATTTTATTGTAGGAATTTGACATTACAATCAAGGACAGACCTGTAAAAGAAAATCTTGTAGCTGACTTTCTCTCGCGAATGCCAAAACTAGTGTACACAGCAGCAATTGAAGATTAATTTCCAGATGAGCATTTGTTTGTTGTCACTGTTAAAACACCTTGGTATGCTGATGTTGCGAATTACTTAGCAGTAGGTAAATTACCAAAACATCTAACGCCCAATGAATGAAAACAGATTGTCCAATGAAGTGCTCGATTTTCTTGAATTGGGGGCTACCTGTTCCATACAGGGGCAGATATCCACATCAAGAGATGCGTCCGTGACGATGAAATTTTTGATATTATAAAAGCCTATCATGACAAACCATGTGGCGAAAATTTCGTTAATCACAGAACTGGGCATAAGGTCCTGCAAACAGGATATTATTGGCCCAGAATCTTCAAAGATGCAAAGAAGTTCGTCCAAGCCTGTGACAGTTGCCAGAGAGTGGGATGCCCTGGTCAATCCGATGAAATGCCCCTGAGCCCACAGCTAGTCATTGAACCATTCGAGCGATGGGCCCTCAATTTCGTTGGACCAATTAACCCATCCTCGAACCAGAAAACATATATTTTGGTGGCAACAGAATATGTCACCAAATGGGTTGAAGTAGAGGGATTGTCGAGAGCTACAGAGGATTCTGTCATACTGTTCCTATTCCAAATATTTGTGCACTATGGCCTTCCAAGAGATATAATTACAGATGGTGGACCACAGTTTGTTAGTAACAAGATTGCTGCAACTCTCAAAAATTATCATATTCAGCACAAAATTACCTATCCATACCACCCACAGGCAAATGGTCAACTAGAAAGCAGTAATAAAATAATAGAGGCAATCTTAAGAAAAACCATTGCATCACATAGATGTGATTGGGCTGCAAGACTACCAGAAGCCTTGTGGGCTTACTAAACAACATGGAGAAGCACTACTAGCTATTCAAGATGCCAATTGGTGTTTGGAAAGGAACCCATCTTTCCTATAGAATTCAAAATCCAAACACTACAAATAGCACAAGAAGTCGGCTTAGATCTAAACAAGGCACAATTTAATATATTACAACAGATCAATGAGCTAGATGAAATTAGGCTCTCTGCCCTCCAAAACACTGCATTAATCCAACAACAGTGAGCTAAATGACATGATGCTCTCATTAAAAATAAAGTCTTCCGTGAAGGAGACTGAGCACTTTTGTATGGTTCCACATTTCAGGATTTTCCCAGGAAACTCCAGACTCGTTGGTTTGGGCCATGTGAAATCCAAAAGGTACATGATAATGGCACCCTTACTCTAACCACCATTGATGGATCTGGATATTCCTTGAAAGCAAATGGCCACTAAGTTCGACTATATCGTAAACCACTTGGGAATCCTTCTATCAACAACTACGCAAAGACTCCAACATGCAAATTTTGGAGGAGGAGGAGAAATCCTCCTCACCTGTGATTCATTAAGTGATTCACCTATTTTTACACTTTGTACATAATTTCCTTGTTTTGTTAAATCATTTTGTGTACATATTTGTGTATTAGCATTTTGCTGTTCCTTTTCGGAACGAACAGCATCCGTGTGCACTATGGTTGTTCCTACTGTTCCTTTTCCAAAGGGACAACATTTTCATTTTGTTGTTCCTTTTCCAAAGGAACACCACCTTTCGGGCTAGCCGTTCATTTTTCCATTTCTTTTTCACTTTCATTCTGCTGTTCATTTTTCCAAAGGAACAACATTTGTGTTTTCTGCTGTTCCTTTTCCAAAGGAACAACACTTTTGATTTTTGCTATTTCTTTTCCAAAGGAACAACATTTGTGTTTTCTATTGTTCCTTTTCCAAAGGAACAACACCTTTGATTTTTGTTGTTCCTTTTTCAAAGGAACATCATTTGTGTTTTTTGTTGTTCCTTTTTCAAAGGAACATCACTTTTTATTTTTGTTGTTCCTTTTCCAAGGGAACAAAATTTGCGTTTTCTGACATTCCTTTTCTAAAGGAACAACACTTTTTATTTTTGTTGTTCATTTTCCAAGGGAACGACATTTTTGTTTTCTGATGTTCATTTTCCAAAGGAATAACACTTTTGATTTTTGTTGTTCCTTTTTCAAAAGGAATGACATTTGTGTTTTCTGTTGTTCATTTTCCAAAGGAACAACACTTTTGATTTTTGTTGTTCCCTTTTCAAAAGGAACGACATTTGTGTTTTTTGTTGTTCCTTTTCCAAAGGAACAACACTTTTGATTTTTGTTGTTCCTTTTTCAAAGGAACAATAGCTGTGTTTTCTGTTGGTCCTTTTCCAAAGGAACAACATTTCTTATTTTTGTTGTTCCTTTTCCAAAGGAACAACACTTTTGGTCCTTTCTGTTCCTTTTCCAAAGGAACGACACTTGCATTTTTTTCTGCTACTTTTTCAAAAGAACAACACTTGTATTCTTTTTCTCTTCCTTTTTGAAATAACAAGATCCTCGTATTCCTTTTACTTATGCTTATTCCCCTTGCTGTTCCAATTTAAGGATGCCTGTTGTTCCTACTGTTTCAAGTCTTTTGGAACACAGCTATGTACTTATGCAATGGATACAAAATGACAGCATACTGAAATCAGTAAATTATATAAAATCGATATTTTTACAAGAAATTTCTCTTAGTAAGAGGAAAGAGGGAAGGACACACTTACCATTATTTTTTCTGTCATTATTCTACTAATTCTGATTTGATTAGTTATCTTTATCATGTTGGTTCCTTTTAAACTCTCATAATCTTCTTTGATTATTATTCAGGAATAAGAACAAAGGGTCTATATGTTTGTATTGAGATGTTAAGACTTCTTCCACCATTCCTACTCTTAAGGAGTGTTCAACCACCCTTTGTGTATAAATAGGAAAGTACTTTAGGAAAGGAAAAACGAAAAAAGAGAAAAATGATGTTTTTATGACTTGTTTATATAAGTTGTCAAATGCACAATAGGGGGTCTCATCAAGAGCCAGCCTACCATGATCATAGGGAAGAAAATGAAGTGGCACTCCCACTATGGCCACCACACCAGGGATATGGTCCAAGAGGTACACCAAAAAAAATAAAAAGCCCTTCGAATAGGAGGTCTCATCATGAGCCGGCCTGCCCACCTTTCACTCCTTCCTGGTGAATGGCATTATGGCTAACTAGTCACCAGGCCAGCATAATGGCCTACATTTCGACATCGCACATCACTTCCTAAGCATATACAAAGGATCATGGTTCCATGGGTGAAGCAAACACTTTGCCAATGTTATGGACACCTGTTGACAACAGAGCTCGGTTAATGGTATTGAAGTCACATTACTTATACACCAATAGGTAATCATCAACACCCTTCTGTGCCTTATACCTTTGTAATAAGTTACATAAGATTATGTATATTATTTCCCAAACCATTAAACACATGTAAATCTATTATCACCAATCATGATAGAAAAGTTGACAATGACTACATTATACTCTGTGTGCACGACATATGTCCTATCCTCCCAGCCTCACATCATATCACATAAGTCTCTTACTTGTTAAGCGATCTGACTATACACCTCAATTACAGTAACCTATTACTTTTGTAAACATGGCATGTTGCCATACGCTATTCCTTTATGACTCTGTCCCATGGGAGATCGGCATGCTGCTCCCTTATTCGACAGACGAGGATGGCCTATCACATTGCGGGGGGAGGTTAACGTCATCATTCGCTAGTGTACGTGTTAGACTACTATTTGGGAAATTGTGTACTTGGGAATAGCAGGGCTCAAAGATATATTATTTTTTTAATGTGCATGGCTTGCTATTCCTAAGCCATTCTCGTAGTATGCTCTGAGGCAATTAGTAAGTGACTTAGGATTGAGCGAGTCCTGCTGTTTTGTTAGTTTCTCTGTATTCCAATAGTTTGAACAACCTGCTCTTCCATTGTCATACTTTGAGATTTTCGAGGGAAACCAAAAGCATTGGAGGAAGATCAATTTGGAGAGAACCACAGGTATTGACAGTCTCTGATGCTGCAAGGGAAATCCTGGCAATAGTAGGATGGTTAACTTATCTCAATCATTTACAGGAATCCAATGAGAGAGTAGCAATAGAATTCTTGCAGAACTTGCAAGAAGATCACTCCATAGTAAGGGGGAGACACACGGCAATCACCAATGACATAATTGCAGAAGTCTTGGGACTACCAACCACTGGACTTGTGTGGACGTTAAAGAAGGAGAGACTATAAAAAATCATAAAAACCTTCCAGGATAAAGGCCAAAACCTAACAGTTACAGGAAAGGGGGTTCTACCAATAGCATTAGGAGAGCTGTGGGCAGAATTGGCGAAGACTATTCAGAGCTACATCACCTGTGAAGGTAGGAAAGACGTGGTAAGACCACGACACCTTAAACATTTAGTTGTACTAAAGCAAAAATGCTCTGTAAACTTACCTGCATTTTTAAATTCATTACTTCATGATGTTTCCTGAAGCATGAAAAAGGCACAACATGTAGAATCAGTCGTAAGTCACCATGGGCTGATACAGTTGAGAGTTAGCCATAACCTCGCCCAGCAGCAAAGCAGCTGGGAAGCACTAATTGCCATGATAGGTGGGGGATTGACTATGCCATCCGAAAAACATAAGCATGCCACCAGTACACCAAATTGCCCATTGAAACGAAGGAAATCAGTCCGATTAGCACAGATTAAAGGGAGGCTGGAAAATTCCCAAGGGGATACCAGCCAACCAGTAGAGATAGACAATTCAAGGGATGAGAAAACCCCACAATTAGAAGGAGAAGAGAATGAAAAAGGAATGCAAGGAAATGAGAAAGGAGAGACAGAAGAAGAAACCGAGCAACCTGAGTAGGAGGAGGGAGAAACAGAGTAGCATGAAGATAGCCCATTGCAAAATCCATTGCAAGAAGATGAATTGGCCAAAATTTTGGCCAATATGGGAAAATATGCTCAACCTCTTAGCCCCCTAGACCTCCATGTTGAAGAAGAATTGAAAGAACACTCTGCTCAGGATAAAAATGCACCTGAAGAATTACACGGTGAGGAGGTAGAAAAAGAGAGTCAGCCTCTTCATGATGAAAGTATGACAGGAGAGAAAAGTGGTATAGAGGAGGAAAAATTGGTTCCTAACCAGACTACACCAGAAGAAATTGAGGAAGAAGTGGGGGTTGAAAAAGAAGACACCCAGGAAATAAAAGAACCAGCTAAGGTTCTTACCCCTAAGCAACCCGAGCAGAACAACAAAGGAGCACCCCAAGGAGAAAACTAGGGGATTGACCGAGATAATAGTCCAGGCCTGAGTAAACAGATAGTTGTTCCTTCTAAGGAAACATAAGAATTAAGAGATTATGGAAAGAACATCAAAGATTATTGTATGTGACAATTCGACTTCGACAACAAATCAGGATTTTGAAAATGAGGAAAAGGGTAAAAATAAATTCAGTGGGGAGACATGCAACTACTCTAGGAAGACCCATCAAGAAAAAGGTTCTGAGGGCTCGAGTCCATCCTGTTGTTCAAAACCCTGTTGAGAATGATTGTGCTGTTCCAAATCCTGTTGAAGAGTAGTTTTCCATTCAAAATTTTGTTGAAGAGAAGTCTGTTGTTCAAAACCTTGTTGAAGAGCAGTTTGTTATTCAAAATCAAAAGGAACAACATTCAAATGTTACCCATGTTGAAGTACAAATAGATGATATATCGGCCTGTGACAAAGAAATGCAGACAAAGGCACAACCCTCTGAAGAAATGTGAACCACAAACACGGGATGATGCAATAAGAAGATTGAAGTGAACCTTCCGCTCACCACGACCATGTGGGACAGTGATCCGAGGAAAGTAACCCCATGGGAGGGTTTGATGCAAGCTCAACAAGTAGCAGAAAAATTCACATAACAAACGGTTCCTTGAGAAAGGTATGAGGAATTACAACAACAGCTAAGGAATGCCAATTTATCCGAAAGTCAGGCCTTTGAAGGATGGGGAAAGGAAGAAGAAAAGTTGCAAAGGTGACTCGTAGGTTAGATATATTTATCAAGTAGATGGATACCTTATGCTCTTTGTACACTGACGTCCTAGCATGTAGAGCCCCTACTAAGAATTATGCCTTGTTTTTAATGGAACAATACTTGCAATTGAAAATAAAGGATGTCAGAGCAGGCACCCCTATACAAATTAATACCATTGATGATTTTATAAATTGTTGTAAGCACTACGGAGTAAAGGTTCAAATATTACTGTGTGAATTCTATTTACATAACCTTGTGCTAGACCAGGAAACAGAGCAGAACCCTGGCCCTTTTGCTGGGGATATCCAATTGCAGGGATTTATTTCGTTTTGGGTTAATCAAATCAAACGGATTAAAGCCTATAATTCTTTCCAAAGATAAGAAAATGGATTAGACTTATGGGTAAGAGCTGAGCCTAGGAATCCAGTGCAGTTGTGGAGGGAACATAGGAACCTCATGGGGACTCCAAGTGTGATTGAAGCATTAGGACCCATTCATACAACAATCAATTGGTAGGGAATAGAATACTTTATCACTATTAAAGACCTTGCCATTGATGCAGCTAAATTTCGATATCAAATCTCTAATCTGAATATCCAACTCAGGGAACCATTTAATTATGAAAATTTTAAGTTAGCCACCGACCGCTTGCACCTCTATGGTGAATTTATCTTGAGTGCAGGGCCATCTTGGTTAGGATATAGGTTCTAGAGTCCAATTATTTGACACCTTGCACCTGGATACAAAGCCCTGTATGAGATGCCTAAGGATCAGACGGGCCATTTTTTTGAACATCTAGTTAGGCATCATGGTTGTAGACCACCACATGAGATCCCATCTCCAGCCTACTCTCTCACTGCCTTACGTGTCAACTACAATGGTTTCATGAGGGCATGAAAAAGGGTAAGCAGGGGGTGTGTGGAGTACCAAATAAGGTATGTTTTTGTTGAATATTTTGGCATCTTTTCATTAAAACTCATAGCCCTTTGCATCATGAACTAGGTAGATAATAAGAAATTATGACGAAATCTGTAAGATTAATATGCAATACGAAAACACTGATAATTGTCATTTCTTATGCAGAAAAAGGGAAAAACAAAAGACTGTCGTTCCAAAGAAAAAGACAGGGCGAAGTTAACTATTGTCCCTTTAGCAGGGAACCACATGCAAACAAAGTGATCCAAATTAAAGCATATCAGCCAAGGAAGGGAAATGGAGATATTGACTTGACGCAAGAAAGTAAATGGATAACTGAGAGTTAACAGTTTGGCGAATCCCTCAGGATCCTTTGATCCTGAGGGATTGATAATTTAACTATCTTTGCATCCTAAACATCTCTGCCTTAGCTGTTATTAAAAGGGGCAACACCATTAGCCCAAAAAGGGGGATAGACTGTCATTTTTCTATTTAACTTTTCTTGAATTTGAGACTTTGATCATCAACTCTCGATGAGAAGTGATCCGCTGTAATTCTATTTTAATGCATTAATACAAACCTGGTTGTTGTTTCATCTTTGATCCTAGAATAATCTCAAGCGGTGTGTCCCTAGAGGCTAAGGGCCTAGCCCTGGTGGAACACTTGCTCCTATACTATTACTTATGGTTTGTGTGTGGTATTACTTATCAGCTTTGTCTGGTAATCTTATATGTTTTGTTATTTTACATCAAAACTATGTTACATTTTATTTATGCTAGATTGAGTAATATCATTCTCTGAAATAGAAACATCGTATTGACTCTGCAATGCCTTGTTGTTCCTTTAATTGTTGATACGACATTGCTGGTCTTTACAGAATATTGTTGCTATTCAAACCACAGAGTAACTGAGTTGTAACATTCATATTGTTGTATTCATCTATGGTTTACAATTGATTGCGATTTTGGTTCAACTAACATTGTTGTTCCGTTATGAATTACAATCATTATTCCTGATAACTAAGATTGATATTGGTGGTATCAAAATTAGATTACTACTTTTCTTAAGGCGTGATGTTGTGTTATTATCTTGAGTTATCGTGAATTCGCCTTTGGCTCTGAGTACTGTGATATATTTCATTGATTTATCGTTAGAATAAGGATTTCTACCTGATTCCTGTAGGATACGATTGCTGTACTTATTTATGACGATTAAGGTGTTCATAGGAATTGATTCCTGTTACATTTCCTAGTTGTTGTTACATTTCCTAGTTGCTCTTCCATTTCTTTATTATTTTTGTTATCACTGCTTTGGTGTGCAGAACGATCCGGATCTGTAGTGGGCATTGACATTTGCTGTCTAGTCCCCAGATTGATGATTTTTTCTTTGATTGTCTTCAGTTGCATCAGTTTACAGAGGGATGAGTTACTGTTAATGGACCCTTGTCTGATGAATTGCCTAGTTCCTTGAATGCATGATTTCAACTTTAAAGTGCTTTGCTGTAACTAGACCTTGTTTTGAGCATCCGTTTACTCTTGTATTTTGAGCACTATACTACTAGCATTACTCTGCCAAATGACAGCCTGAAACTGAGACACTCTTTGCAATAAAAAAATGTTCCTAGATTGATAAACTAATGTGAGGTAATTAAAGGTGAAAAAGACCCTTTTTATGACTCGATAGTAATTGCCTATCATTCTGTGTCCCATTTTTTTAGTTTTGAAGGGCTCGCAATTTTGCAATGCTATTTCTTAGGATCACCATAACATTCCCAGTCAGGAATATAATTTGATGGAAAAATTGTCATCATATGCCATTTTGTCTATCGAATATGGTTAAAAAATTTAACTTCTCATTATGAATTGTAGGATATATGACTGGTTAATGAGTAACAAACTCAACCATTGTCATGATCAATTTATTTACTTTTTACATTGATGTGGATTTTTTCCTAGATATATTCATTTTCTTTCAAAATTTCAATGTCGTGAATCATTTTAACATGTTATACCAAGAACTATGAAAAGTTACAAATCCCACTCTTATTCCCACTTTGCAAGAGAAACAATATTTTAACTCTCTAAGCATTATATATATAATTAAGTGTTGACATCAAAATTAAAAAAAATAAATTAATTAGGTTAAAAAAATTTAAATTATTTATCATATATAACATATATATAAGATTTAAAATATAGGAGTAGTCATATGAGGTGACAAAATTTTCCCACAAAATAATGGAAATTTTGGTAAGATTTTGACAAAAATATGATAAAAATATTGGGAAATCTAGGTTATAGCTACCAAGCTTCAGGATTTTGGATACCCCAGGGGTTTTTGAGGATGTTGAATCCATTTCCACCATAAAGAAAAAATGATTTAAACAATCTTAAGGTTTTTTGAAAAAAAATGGTCGTATTCAAGGGAAAAATGGCTTTTCAAGCAAAATTGTGGCCTTGGTAGAAAATGCCTTAATATATATATATATATATATATATATATATAATATATATATATATATGTATGTATGTATGTATGTATATATAATGTTTAACATATATCAAATTAAAATTAAGTTTTAACTAGGTTAAATAATCCTTTTTCCATTTTTTAGAAAAGAGCCTTGTGGAAAAAAAATGTAGCACTAAATCCTATAGGAAAAGAAATGGAGAACAGAGTATTGGCTTCACTTATTTGTAGTCGAAGCCCTGAGGGAAATTGAAAAATCTTCATTTCATTCAACATTTTTTTACCCTAGGTCCTTTGCTGGTGTTTTATTTCTTTCTGAAGTCCTCTACTTCAAGAGCCATCTACAGTTTTGGGAACTCCTGAAGCCATTCCAGTCATTTCATGAGGGTTCATTGTTTTAGGAGTATTTTGATTGGAATAATTAATCCAAGGATTTCAGAAGTACTAGATTCATTCCAACCATTTTGTGAGAGTTGATTGTTCTAGGAGTATCTTGATTGGAGTAAGCCATCCATGGTTTGGGAAGTACTAGAACTATTTTATCGATTTTGCAAGGGTTCACCATTCTAGAATTATTTTGATTGGAATAATCCATCCAAGGTTTTGGGAAGTACTGGATCCACTCCGGAAATTTCATGAGGCTTCACCATTCTAGGAGTCTTTCTATTGGAATATGGCAATGCAGGGTCAAAAAAGAATTGGGTCAAATCCTTTGTAGGTAAGTCCTCGACCTTCCAATTTCATACATGGTTTTATGTTCAAGATGTATGTTCCTTATCCTCTGTAGCAAAGTTATACCTTGTTAATTCCCTGTAGATTTTTTAGTGATTAGAACAAACATGCGATCATAGAAATGCACTAATAGAAAAACATATAGGATAATAAAAGATTCTAGGCTTACATCAAGGATCCCAAAATGTGTTTCAACCTTTCTATCCATTGTGTTGCCCTATTTTGTGAAAAAAAAAAATTTTGAAAATGAAACCACAAATATCAAACATGCCATCCAAATTGGTGACAACCCAAGAACAACTTTCACCTCTTCAACCTCTTGGATTGTGCATAATCATTAGTTCTATATTTTTTTCACTCATAATCTAATTCATCTTTAACTATTTCTCTAACAAGAAGCATGGAACAAAAGAGTGATAATATACATATAAAATATCTTAGTTCATCTAAAACTGGCCATAAGGGAGTAATCCAAGCAGAAGCAAGAATGAGAAGACTGAAATCAAATCAATCGGGACTTAAGGGTCATTGCACCATATCTGTGGTCAATGGACACAGATACCTTATCATATATCCTTAACAAATAAATTTTATCTTCCTTTATTCCTATAAAGAATTATTTCAGCTACCAACAGCTTCAACATTTCACACATCATAGGGAAAAACCATTATGACTCCAATAAATTCAATTTGGAGCATTGGCCAATTTTAGAAAGGAAAAGTAATTTTAGTGGAAATTATTTCCCATGATTTATTTAATATAAGGGTCAAAACACTAAATTTGAAATGGGAAGAACTAGAGAGGGCTTACCTAAATTAATGTGTAGACATATATTGTCTTCTTGAATAAGATTTCACAAATTCTCTTTCCTAAATGAGAGCTACTTTCCTTAAAGAAATCCATTTGTGAAACATTGTAACAAATACATGGAGAATTCGAGTAAGAGTACTACCACCAAGTAGTTTATTCCAAAAAATTCATGTCTGACAAAAGAAGACAAATAATCATACTACCATTATCACAATAGGAATGTCAAATCATAGAGTCCATCCAACAATGTCTTGAATATACATTACTATAGTGATTCCTACATTAACATCAATGCATATGCTAAATTACCACCAATTGAATAATGAGACCTCATGCTCGTTCCCTTCCAGGTCCTCCTTGTCAATATGATATGCACGAAATTCTTTTAAACGAGGTATTTGGCCTCCTTACCCCAAATAAACCAAGTAGATTATCAAGAGGAAAGCACCAATATCGAATGATAAAAATTTAGGACAAGGTTCTGAGCCATTCTGGAATGGAGGAAGTCTGAAAATCCTCGAACAGAATGATAAAGTGACCAAAATTAATCCCTATAATAATTTGCTTCATGTAGTGTTAGTTTTTTGGGGTTCTATACAGTAGATCAAACTAGAAAAATTAACAACTATTTTAAAATAAGTTGAGGGTAAAGTTCACCCAAATGCATAGAAAAAGTGATGTTATCCATAAAATGTAGAAGGAATTAATTGATCAAGTAGTTAGATAGATAGAGGATTATCCATTTCCTAATGTTGGAAAAGTTTAAAAATTCCATTGGGATATATGGAAGGCTAACCTAGCTAGGTACTCATCGACTCTAGTTTTGACAAATGGATTTCTCTCCAATGTTGATTCTTTGAAAGTAAGGTCCACATTATCTTTATTAAGTTGGTCCTGATGCATTTTATCCTTGAAAAATCATGTAAGCTCATGTGCCAACAATATGAGATTTATTAATTGCTAAGTTGTCCACTAGTGTTCCATTTTCATTTGTGGTACTAATCAACCTCGTTTTGACAAAAGGTTCAATATTCAATGTTGATCTTTAGAAATTAAGGTCTATGGTGACTTTACTCACTTGGTCTCTGCGTAGCCAATCCTTGAAAAATCATGTAAAGTCATGCGTATCAATATGAAATTGATTGAATGTTAAGTTTTTAACTAGTGTTCCATTTTCATTGTGGTATAGATGCACGTCATAAATTTATAAGGAGAGGAGATTGGATGATAAAATAAGTTGTTGTTGCAAAATAATTGACTCTCAAAGTAAAGAACCTAATCTCTACAACATCTAGTCATTTTTGAGGTGTGTTTCTAAACACTTTAAAGTTCAAACTTTAGATTTCTTTTCACATTCTACTAACTTCAAATTTTACCACAAACTCTGCAATTTGAACATGCGTCGAGAGGAATTTTGGTAGCATCATAAACTTCTCTCTTAGGTTTCCTTCCAAGAGAGATCTTTACTTAATATCTTGACCTACATACAAGAGCTCTGAGACTTTGTACTAGAGCGCTATGTTCCTGTACTCAGAATGTCAATTCCTCTACTGGAGAAAAGGTTCTTATACTAGGGAACTAAAGTTCCTGCAATTGGCTTCCAAATCAACTGCAAGAAATAAAAGTGTGTTAACTAATAAAATAAATGCAAGGTCAAAACAAGACTGTAAAGTGACCCTATGTAAGAGAAATGAATCGTTAACTAATCACATGATCAGAAATGAAAGGTTCTTTCATAGCCAAAGGGAAATTCTATTGAAATAAGAAAACACTTTTCTTGGAAACTAGTTTGACCCAAACATCAACAAACTCTTTCTTGAGATGATTATTCATTGAGTAAATTAGATCTGCACCCCTATACAAATAATTGTTTTAACTCAGGGAATCCTTCTGATAAATTCAATATTAAGTCGAGTAACGAGTGTAGGTACAAATCCAAGTCATGCAACAATATTTTCGTGAAACCTTATTGACATTAATCAAATCTAAATATGAACTTGAGTATTGGAATATGCTTCACTAAAAAGCCAAACACTATTTGTAGAAGACTAATACTTGCAGAAATAAGAATGACTTACTGCAATGAGTAAAGGAAAATTTCAACTTCCTAAAATGAAAATGCACTGTTGCAGGAAGCTAGATGCATATTTACTTTGTAAAGAAAAGGGCATCACACATTTGTAGGAAAGAATGGAAGGAAAAAAATAAAGTACAAAGGAACCACACACACACCTAGATCCAGATCACACAACGTGCAAGAAATTAAATTCCATCAGTTATGAAAGAATCCAAACATGATTTTCTTCACTATAATTGTATGAAAATAGTTCTAACACATCTTAAACAAAGGCAGAACAAGCTAGGTTGGCTGGGTCCTATCCAACTAGCTCGTTTCCCTATAACGAAATAGAAAAGTTCAAGAGCTCAAATGGAGCATCACAACGATATCGAGACAAAGAACTTCACAATTGGCATGCTCCGTTGTATTAAGTTTCAAAAATAGAAAATACACATCGTGGATCCCAGATCTAGCCCAGAAATGGCGATACTCAGAAATTATAGTTGGTAACAAAAGTTTAACACAATATCATTAGCTAACATCTATGAGAAACCCTATTAAATACATGCTTTGGCTCTTCACCGCAACAAAAATATAACAACATGATATATTAAGCCTTTCTACTATTCAAAGAAGGTCTAAACAAGGGTTTCGAATCTGATTTCCATCTTTCATATCTCACGTTCTTCTCTAAGCGTTGACCTCAGCAAGGAAATTGATCTCTTAGAGACAAAATCTCTACAGTCTACTGAGTTGTGTCATCCATAAGTGGTAAGTGAAATAAAAATTGATAGCTACCTCGAAACTGTAGGAATGTTGACCACTACAAGCACAATTATTGCACCAACCCAATCTCTCACATATATTACCATTTTCGTTCCATAAAATTACTTAGGAAAGGATTATATTAGTTTCATAGTCATTTTAAGATATAAAACCTCTAAATTTAATGATTATGTACATATGTAACCTTTGAATATGAAAACATAAGAGGAGTGCATGAATGTGTGCAATTGGGAAAAAGTACAAGAATAGATAATCCTTCAGGGTCAAAACAAGGGTTGAGATTGTGTGTTTAGGATAGGATAGAGACCAAAAAGTAGGACAATTCTAGCCACCAACATCCTCCCATCCCTATCTTTTTGTGTGTCCTCACACAACGTTACCCTTACCTATAGAAAAAAAACACATGGAGACCTTCCTTTAGTCATGCATATGTATGCTAGTCCTTGTCTTCATCATCCTTTTCTTCTTAGTTTGAGCCTTCTTGAACCATTTGACCAATTTCCTAAGTCGACCATAGAATTTTGAACCTCAGAACTTCCACACTCTTTCTTGTCATTTTCATTCTTGCCCTTCCCCTACCAACTCAACATTCTTATTATGAAGCACTACAGCATGTTCTTTCATGGCCTGTTTTAAAAATTTGAGTCCATAAGTGCATTCCTTCAGCTCCTCAACTTGACTATTCAAGTTGAGAGTGTAATCCTCCTTAATGAACTCCTCCTACATCAGGGTCTTCTCAGCAGTTGACTCGAAGCAAGTGTTGGTGTTATCAAGACCAATATCATATTGTATATCAATATATGACATTTTGACATAACAAGGTGTCTCATCACCCTTCATTTCATCCTCACATTGTGTTTCATCATCTTGCACTTTGTCATCACATTGTATTTGATCTCCCTGTACTTCACCATTACAATGCGCTTTATCACCCTTATCCTCTACTGGACTCTTCTCTTCACTGACATTTGGTGTCTTACAGGTCTTCCTCTTCTTCATTCTTCCAACTAACACTAACATAGGAGTAACATCTTCCTTTTTGAGGTATCCTACAGTAAACACTATGTGAACCGCAACATCTGCAAGGAGCGAGAGATTGTTCTCATTCAGCGAACTAGGTTGGGAATCATCTACATTTATCGGAGAGGTTGACTGAGTATGGCCCTCTCTCGAGGAGGTAAACCTCTTATTAACATAACTTCCTGTTATTATCTTCAAAGGGTGAAGGGTTTTGGTTATGCGCACTTGTTTCTCTTCTTGCACTGGTTTGTTTTGCGAGGTATTTTTCTTCTTACTAGTTTTCAGGGTGAGGATTTTATCCTTCTATTTAGATTTTTACTTCCTGCTCTTACCCTTCTTCCCGGGTGACTCCAATACATTTCCTCCTTGTAATTCCTTCAATAACCCTCCCCAGGTCACATTTTTACTCTCTATTTCCTTTCTAACCAGAATTGAGATCAATCGTAACGACATAGCTTGAACCCAACCTGAATCTCTTTACTTTTCTGAGCACCCATTTACCTTTTTTCCAAACTTTTAAGTAAGAAGTAAAGAAAATTAATCAACTTACATGACTCAAAGTGTAACACGAAGAGGATGTGATATAGGAAGGTTAGGGAATATCATCCCTCATAGGTGAGGAACTTCTGCAAAATGTACAACATGTGTTTTTTTCTTCATCATAGCACTTTGTTGCAGCCCAATATTCGACTTGAATTTCTTCTTTTTATTGACAACAACTATACGTGAAGCCCCTTTTTGATCTCTCTTTTCTTGAACAACTATTCACCTGTGGTTTCCACCCCTATAGCCTATGAAATAGTCTGCTCCATCACTTCAAAATCTAGAGACCCCACCTTAGCTTTGCATCCATCAAAGGTTCGGGAAAATTCTAACACCGCCGCTGAATCAAAACCATCAAACTTAAGCAAGGGAGGGAGGAATCTTTCTTCCTACATTATGGATATAATGTTCTTGTACTCTGCCATTTTCTCTACTTCCTTCATAGACCATGGTTCAATTTGAGTTGTTTGAATCTTCTCAACTACTCAGAATTTGAAAGAGTTAATTAGCAAGGGGTTTAGGATTGAGATAGTAGAAATTTTATAATGAACTAGACATTCCTATATTGATTTTTTTCTTTAATGGTCACACTTAGTTCTTGGGAAAGGATTTGATACGGCCTAATCTAATCATGCACGTAGTAATAATGGTTGGTGGTGGACGACGATAGTGGAGGAAGTTATGTGAGAGAATGCGAGGTGTTATATATGAGCCAGTCATCATTTAATTATCAATAGGCTTTTCAAAAATGAACGTTGGATTTTGGGAGATTTTCACAGACATCCTTCGATCTACTAATGATTTCATACAAGGCACACGTCCTAACTTACATAGAGATAGGTTTTCATAATTAAATGTTCATGCACTTAATTTTTTTTCCTAATTAGTAATGATGAACAATGTCTAATCATCTATGAACGAGTATGAGTTCATTTTAAAGTAGCGCAGTTAGTTATGCTTGAGCATGATTTTTGTACCAAACATAAAAATAAATCCCATTCTATCATTGGACTGAACTTTTGCCTCAAACGTGCATTCCTGCACCAGATATTCCTATTGCATAACACACATTCTTTCACTAAGGAATTGTTGGTTCCTGCACTCGAATACATTCTTGCACTGAAGACTACTATTGTTCCTGCACTCGGAACATGTTCTTGTGCTCGAGGTACACAGCAATGCATGTTCCTACACCTGAGATTTAATGTTATTGCACTGGAATATACATTCTTGTACCAAGGGGCATCAATGTTCTACACTAATTGATGTTGTAGAATATTTGAAAAATGTTTCTAAAAAAATACAATATGCGGTGTGAATCTTCAAATTTTTTCAAGATTTCGAAAGGATGTTTTATTCACTGGTTTCTTGGTAGTGATACATGCCTTCTGATCTAATCCATGAATTTTGATAAAATCCTGAAATACAGTCCATGAGCAAGAAAAGATGTGGGAAAGGAGTAAATTTCAGAATGGGAAGGAAGTTCAACAGGGAATTCAAGTGTGAAACCACCAAGAGGGGGTATGGAAAAAAGGGAAAGGGAAAATAAATTAAGCAAAAAAGAGGGAAAAACAAAATTGGATAGGGGAAGTTTCTTTAGAAGAAAGGGAAGGCTCATTTCCATAGGATGAAGAAGAAGAAATAGAATGGAATTTATGAAAAGGAAATAGAATAAGCATAAAATTTCACCTCAAAAATATGCCTGAATAGCACTGGACCAAAATTAAAAGTAGCGAGAATTGAATGTTGCTGCATAAAAAAATTCGTCTCGTCTATCCCAAGCTTGGATAAGGGCTTGGTTGCTGCACTCAAAAACATGCTTCTTCTTGCTGACAGTTAGCACATATAAAGATCAAGCAACATTCCCATTTTATTGGAATTTTGATTTTCCTACCTGCATGCTGGTTCTTACGCTGATCCTTCTATGACCATGTCAATAAACTGATTTTCGCAATCACATGAATTTTTTTCTTGTTCTATTTTTAGTTTTTGCCATTTTTTTCACTATTATTATTATTATTATTTCTATATTTTTCTTCTTAGAAAGAAAGAATCATATTTGTAATAGGTTGGCATAGCCACCTACCATCTCTAGCTCAAATTGTTGTTGCACTTGCTGCATGAAGTCTTCCTTTGTGACGGGTTGAAAATATACCTTGAGTCTATGCCCATTCACAAGGAATATTGAATCTTGCCCATCAATAGTTCTGATCTCTACAGATCCATTCTAAAAAAATATGACTGCTTCATAAGGTCCCATCTAGCGTGTATGTAATTTTCATTTCAGACGTTTAAATCTAGAGTCATAAAGAAGTACCTGATCACTTGGTTGGAACTACTTCTTCCTGATGGAATTGTCATGCTAGTTTTTACATTGTTGTTGTACTAACACATTCTGCTGAACAACATCTCTTCGAAATTCATCTAACTTGTTTAATTGTAATAGAGGTTGTTGTTGTGCTTTTGAGGGATCTAATCCTAATTGAACTGTTTTTAGAAAAGTTTTTATTTGGATCTCTATCGGAAAAAGAACGTTTTTCTCATATACCAACTCATATGGTGTATGTCATGTGTTGTTCCACCAAGTGGTTTGATAAGCCCATAAGGCTTCAAGTAATTGGCTAGTGTAATCCTTCCGATGCAGATTTTCTATTTTGGTGAGGATATATTCGATCACCTTGTTGGTAGACTCTACCTACCAATTTTCTTGCGGGTGATAAGGAGTGGACTTCCTATGCCGAATTTTGTAGTGATTCATCATATCCTATACTAGACTAGAAATAAACTATAGCCCATTGTCAATAACAATCTCATTAGGAACAACAAATCTAATAAAAATTTCAATAGACAAAAAATAAACAAAAACGTTTTCTGTAGCAAAAGAAACAGATTTAGCTTCTACCCATTTTGTAACAAAATCATTGCAAACCAATATATTCTTTTTATTCTTGGAAGTTGGATTTATTGGTCCTACGAAGTCTATAACCCACTTTTCAAAGAGTTCAATCATAATCTGAGGACATAGAGGCATTTTGTTGGCTTGAACAAGGTGACACATTCATTGATAGCTATTGCATCGCTTGACATAATGTTTGGCATCCTTAAACAAAGAAGGCCAAATGTATCCAATGCATAAAATTCTATATACAGTTCTCTTATTAGTGAGGTGACCACCACAAGGATCATCATGGGCATATTTACATATATCAAACACTTCTTCGTCTCTTACACATCTACAAATGATAATATTTGGTCCAGTATAAAAGAAGTGTCTTTGGATCCAAGAATATGCAACACTTTTAATATGATATTCCACTTTTCATGAGCGGATAAGTGAGGTGGTGTTTTTATGGTGACCAAATAGTTGGCTATTTCAAAAAACCATGGAAACTTTGTTGACATAGCAAAAATATGTTCATTAAGGAAATCATCATCAATAGGAATTACTTCACCAGGATTATTCAGTCTAGAAAGATAGTCAGCTACAACATTATATTTTCCTGGTCTATCAAGGATAGTAACATTAAATTCCCGTAACAACAATAATGACCTAATCACTCTCGCTAGTAAATGATTTACTCGTTAAATATTTTATCGTAGAATGATCATTATGAAGAAATAATTCATATCCTGTGATGTAGTGTCTGAATTTATTGATAGCAAAAATTACAGCTAAAAACTCTTTCTTAGTCACTATATGATTCAATTTGGTGGGTGACAACTTTTTACTAATGAAGTAAATAGCATAGTATTGTTTGTTCCCTTCCCGTCCTAAAGCTCCGCTAATGGAACTATTTGAGGCATTAGAGGAAATGTGGAAAGGAAGGAACCTGTTGGGACCTTTGAAAACTGGTGCCTATAATATTTTTTCCTTTAATGTCTCAAAATACTATTGGCAAGATGTGGATAGGAAAGACTCACTATCCTTGGCTAACAATTAGAAAAGGGGGATAGCTATTGTAAAAAGGTTCTCAATGAACCTCTTGTAATTGCTCGCATGTCTAAGGAACCCTCTTACTTCCCTTTGTATTTTGGGTGCACAAAGATGCCAGATAACTTTTACTTTTGCCAGGTCTACCTGGATACCTCTTCGGAAATCAAATGTCCAGGGACTACTCCTTTGCACATTAATCTACACTTTTGTCACTCAAAGAAAGGTGAGACTCTTGGCAACGTAAAAGAATTTTTTCTAACTTTTTTAGGGCTTCTTGGAATGAGTTACCAAACACTAAAAAATCATCCATATAGATGTCAACACACTCAAGACCAACAAAAATAGCTAGCACAACCCTTTGAAAGGTGGTTGTGGCATTACATAGTCCAAAGGGAAGTACTCGATAAGAAAATGTACCCCATGAACACATAGAGGTGATCTTATCTTGATTTGCAGGTGTGATCCGAATTTGGTTGTACCCACTGAAGGCATCTAAAAATGAAAATTAATTTTTATCAGCAAGGGTATCTAGCAACTGATCAATAAAAGGAAGAGAAAAGTAATCCTTCAAAGTGGATTTATTAAGTTTTCGATAATCCATTCAGATGTGCCATTTCCCATCCTTTTTTGGGACTATTACTAATGGGGATACCTATCGACTATCATATATAAGATATATAAAATTAGCGGCCAAGAGTTTTTGTAATTCTTCTTTCATAATATCTCTTACCACAGGGTTCATGCACCTTTGGGGTTGACGAACAAGTCAGGCTCCCTCCGAAATATAAATATGGTGAGTACAGGTTTCAAGAGGTATGGCTTCCATGTCGTCATAACTCCATGCAAAGGAATCAAGGTAATCACACAACAAATGAACAAATTTCTCTTGTTGAGATGAGTCCAGGTCTGAGCTAATATGTAAGGATTTGCCTGGACTAGTTTCAGCAAGAGTAGTCTCGGTCTCAAGGGTGTAGGAAGGAGTTACTAAGATAGGTGATGAGGAGGGTTGATAATAAATATTTCCTTGAAAATATGTTTAAATATTTGATGAAACATGTCAAAACTAGGCATTGTGTCCAATTTATTCAAGAAATATTGTAATTCACCCTCGTGGGTAGACTCAGTTTGATGGTGGATCAAAGAAACAGATTGAGTCTCCTCATCACTATTGTCGTAATCTAACCACAAAGTGTCCTTGAGATCCTAAACAGATCTAACAGGCGGGTATAAGGTAACTTTATTTCTAGAGTCTCCATGTGAAATATACATATCATCAAAGTGACATCTAATGTAAGCATCGGTTGTCGCAAGCCATGGTCATCCCAGAATCAAGGGATGTCTACCCACGGGATTTTTTGGCTAAATCACAATAAAGTCCATGGGGTATTCCCAAGAATCTATGGAGACAACCAAATCATCCATCACACCTTATGGCTTTATTTTTTATCCACCTACAAGTTCAAGCATAGTAGTGGTAGGACGAAGATGGACCAACCCAAGTTGATCCATGGTCTGCCTAGTCATGACATTGATGGATGCACCCATCTCTATTAAGACATTTGGGACAAGGATATCACCTATATGAACATAAATATCCAAGTTTCCAGCAACAGTGTACTTTTCCATTTTTTCACATCCTGTCATTAACTCTGATGCTCAGCCAACATGATCAAAATTTATCTGAGAAATAACACTTTTTCCTGATAAATTCAAATTATCCCTAGAATATTCAGTAAATCCATGTAAGAACAAGGTCCCGATAGTACTTATGTCAGATTTATATTTTGACCTCTCGAGGATGTATAAAAATCTCTCTAGGTAATCCTCTAAGGTCTCATCATCACCTTGCACAATGTTAAATATCTCGGCTTGTATTTCTCTAGTTTTTCAATATTCTTGCTATTTAGTCAAAACACTCTCTTCATTTGGTCCCAAGAAATTATAGCTTTCCCTCTGAGTCCCATGAACCAATGCAAGGTTCAGTCTTTCAGAGTTGCAGGGAATAACTTTAATTTCAGGGCAACTAAAGAGTAATCATAGCTTTTACATAGGATATCAAACTCAAAAGTAAAAGAACTAGGATCTTCATTGACCTTACCATAGAAATGAGGGAGAGCCAATGGTGGAATGTTCTTCATTTGAGTAGTTTTTTCAGAATCCACTATTGGAAATCCAAAGGTGGATTGTTCCTCAATTACCTGATTCTCACCATCCCACTCAGCATGATCCTCGTGCTCTATCATTTTTGTTCCCCTAATATAACCACTCCCGCTAAAGTGACAATGTTGACTATGGCTTGAATTGGTATTTGGAGCACCACTAGTTTCCTTCTTCCCATTCTTGGGTTGTGTCACACTGAATTGATGTCTCCAGAATCCAAGTGGATAGTTTCTACATGATGAGTTTGTGTTTGTTTGGAATTTCTGCTTGCAAAAGGAGGTCCAATATGAGAAAAAAATTTAGATTTATCAGTGTTCCCTCATCCCTTATTGGACTCTGTAACTTAACCATTTTAGGAATTCATCCTAAAATAAAATCCAAAAGAATGAAA
Organism: Pinus taeda; assembly: GCA_000404065.3. Classification (NCBI taxonomy): domain Eukaryota; kingdom Viridiplantae; phylum Streptophyta; class Pinopsida; order Pinales; family Pinaceae; genus Pinus; species Pinus taeda. The sequence goes on along the minus strand of APFE030102063.1, from coordinate 415,721 downwards.
AAACTTTTAAATTTACCAAAAGAGAATCTAAAATCAAATGCTACAAATGAATAAATAAATCAACGCTATGAAATAATTCAACAATAGAAACACACTGCATAAAAATAAAATCAAACTTACCTCTATTGAAAAGGAAATGAAACAAGAAAGTTCTTACTAATATTTAGAAATGCCTCCCTGGAAACAACGCCAAAATGTTGGGTGCAAGAGTTGCAGTTCAACAAACTCCTTTCAACACTTAATTTGTCAACCCGGGGTTTCTTAAACTTCGAGACGTATCAAAGGAAATGCCTAGCAATGATACAAAACTTCTCTAATTGGATTCCTACTTCTTAGATTACAAATTGTAGACTCAAATGAAAATATCACATGGAAATGAATACCAAGAAAACTCTAGTGCTGAATGAAAAGAATGTACTTTGCATAAACTCAAATAAATTAAAATTTGAATTCGTCATGAACAATTCGAATCGATAAAATAACTATTTAAGATTCTCTTCAGTATGGTTGTAATGCAGAATATTGATCCAACTAATTAAGATTTATGTCCTCCTTAAGATTTTCCTTCCTGCACGAAGCTATTATTCCCGTACCACAACAAGATTACTAGACTAAAATGTTGCTCTTGTACTAGATTGAAGCTTCTATATTAGAAGTATATATATTGGGCCCTTACTGAAGATACAAGATCTTTGATCCTTTTTACTAGAGCACTCTATTCCTGTAATCGGAATGGAAATTCCTCTACTAGAACAGAGGTTCATGTACTGGGAAACTAGAGTTCCTGCACTTAGTTTCCAAATCTGTTGCAAGAAATAAAAGTGTTAGGCCCCTATACTACTAGTGTAACCCCTTATTGTTATTAGTACAACCCCCTTATTATATTGTTGTAGCCATGAAGTCCCCATAGAAGCCAAATATTGCTATTATTGTGCCCTTACATTATTATTGTTATGTCGGCTATGATTATAATATGACTTCTTACACTCCTATATATAGAAAGGAGGTCTTTTCATTTTTATCATCAAAGAATCATTCATTTTTGTAATGTAAAGGAGGTTTCCCCCCTCAAAGAGGCTGAATTATAAGGCATTGATCTATCTTTTCTATCTTTTTGTGAGCTGGTTTCATAACATTTGGTATTAGAGCTTTGGATTCTAGGGTTTCACTACTCCAAATAGGTCATCATGGAATTTTCACTATAAATTTTTTCTACGACGTTTCAGAAGCGAAAAAAAAGACCCATTTGAGACAAAATCGCACTAAACCATGGGTCCAAATTTTAGAGCGTTTTGAGCTATATTTGTGGAGATATAATCTAAGGAAGTTGGTCTTTTTGTAGACTCCTGAATTACATTTCAAACAAGTGACCTGGGGAAAATAGTCATAACGTTTGTTTTGAGCATCAGATTGAAACTTCCTAAGAAGTTATAGAATGAGAACAAACCTTATTTTATTGTGTACATTTTTGAGATCCAAAGGTTGAAACAGTGACACATGGCACGTCATACAAGTTCGCTCTACTGAACTAGTCTATAATCAGGTCATTGTGGGAGATTTGGCATAACTCTTCCTTGGAGAATCAAATTTGGATCAGACTGGTGACATTGGAAAGAGGACATAGAGGGATACTTTATATCACAATTTCAGAACTTAAAGATATGAAAGTATAGAGTTACAATCATTTCAAGATCGAGCTCCTAAAATCAAGAAAAATCAAGATGGGGGAGTTTGATGGCAAGGAACCGGTAAATTGGATACTTCAGATGTAGCAATATTTTGATCTACATGGTGTACCACTATTAAAAAAGGTATGTATTGCATCTTCATATTTAGAACCGGATCAATTTTTATGGTATAAAGGGCTTTGTTCTTATAAACAAGTAGTTATGTGGTCAATTTTCATGGAGGAAATGATAGCACATTATGAGGATACAAAAAGCAACACCACAACAATTGGAAAGAGTAAAAGATCTTTGTTACATAGTGGAAAGTAAAATTATGGGAACAAGGAAGTCTACCCCTTCAACTATAATGATGGAAGTGTTGTTTCTCCGAGCCTTCCACAACCTACAAGGGTTACACCACAATAATTGGAAGAGAAAAGAGAAAAGGGGCTTTGTTACAATTGTGATAGCAAAGGCACTAAAGGTCATAAGTGTGCTAAGAAGAAATTATTTTACATAGAGTATGAAGAGGAGGAAGAAAAGGATCAAGAAACATCAAAATAATATGATATACACCAGGACCCAACCCCAAAGAAAGAAGAAATGAATTAGACCATATCTTGTAAAGCATTGGCAAGAATTACCACTCCTAAAACTCTCATTATAGAAGGACATATCAAGAAGAAAAAGGTGCAAGAAGTGAAATATCACATCGTGAAAGAAGAAATGAATCCAACCATATCCTGTAATTCATTGGTCAGAATTACCACTCCTCAAACTATCAAGATAGAAGGGCATATCAAGAAGAAAAATGTTCAAGAAGTGAAAGATGACGTCGATCATCAAGAAATGAATCCAACCATATCTTGTAAAGGATTGGAATAAATTACCACTCCTTAAGCTCTAAAGATAGAAGGACATATCAAGAAGAAAAAGGTTCAAGCAATGAAATATCACATCGAGCATCAACAACAAGTTCTCCAACTTTTAAAGGATAATGCCACTTTGGTGCAAAATCGAATGAAACAATAGGTATATCAACATTGTAGCAAAAATTCTTTTTATGTAGGTGATTGGTTATTTTTACTGCTACATCTCAAGCAAGCTATTTATGACAAGGAAATGTTGGAAATACTACATGCACTTAAGCAATGGCGACCTTAATGAATGGGAAGACACTTCAAGGTAAAAATGGATCATGATAGTCTTAAATACTTTTTAGAACAAATATTATCTATAGAAGAACATAAAAAATGGGTCACTAATATATTAGGTTATGAGTTTGAGATCATCTATAGAAAAGGGAAGAGAAATTTTGTTGCAAATGCACTCTCCAGAAAGGATGAGGATGTGGAAGCATTGTTTTGTGCTATTCCAATTATCCAATCAGATTGGATAAACGAATCAAAGGATGAACGGAAGAAGGACGAAGAAGTGTGTTCACTCATTCAAAAGCTGCAGAAGATCCCAATTCAAACAATATTTCCAGAACCTGAAGAGGAAGGAAAAATCATATTGGAACTTGGAGTAGTCACAGAAGCAAGAACCCCATAGCTACAAAATTGACCAATTTCAGAGTATCTCATCAAGTGGAAGAACTTACCAACTGAAGATTCCACATGGGAGGACAAGGATATTCTACAGAAGCATCAAGAACTAGTCAAACATTGAGGACAACACTTTTTGAAGGAGAGGAGCATGTTAGGCCCCTATACTACTAGTGTAACCCCTTATTGTTATTAGTACAACCCCCTTGTTATATTGGTGTACCCATGTAGTACCCATAAAATCCCACTATTGTTATTATTGTGCCCTTACATTATTATTGTTATGTCAGCTCTCATTATATTATGACTCCTTATACTCCTATGTATAGAAAGGAGGTCTTGTCATTTGTATCATCAAAGAATCATTCATTTGTGTCATGTAAAGTAGGTTTCCCCCTCAAAGAGGCTAAATTCTAAGGTGTTGATCTATCTTTCCTATCTTTTTGTGAGCCGGCTTCATAACAAAAAGCATGTTAACTAAGAAAATAAATGCAAGGTGGAAACAAAACTGTAAAGTGAACCTCTATAAGAAAAATTATTTGTTAACTAATAATATGCTCAAAACTGAAAGGTGCTTTCACAGCCAAAGGGAATTTCTACTGAAATAAAAAACCAATTTTCTTGGAAACTACTTTGACCCAAACATCAACAAGCTCTTTCTTGAGATGACTGTTCAAATTTGATTTTCACCCTTATACAAATAATCATTTTAACTCAGTTAATCCTTCTGATAAATTTAGTATTAAGTCCAACAACGTGTGAAGGCACAAATCCAAGTAATGCAACAATGTTTTAGTGAAATCTTATGGACATTAATCAAATCTAAATCTGAACTTGAATATTCGAATATGCTTCACTTAAAAATCCAAACAATATTTTTAGAAGAATAATAGACCTACAAAAATAAGAATGACTGGTTGCAATGTGTAAATGAAATTTTCAATTTCCTAAAACGAAAACAGACTGGTGCAGGAAGCTAGATGCACATTTACTTTGTAAAGAGAAGGGCCGCACGCAATTGTAGGAAATAATGGAAAGAAATAAAAGTAAATACAAATGAACCACACATATACTTGGATCTACATCACACGACTTGCATGAAATTAAATTCCATCAGTTTTGAAAGAATCCAAACATGATATACTTCACTAACCTTGCATGAAAATAAATCTAACACACCTTTAACGAAGGGAGAATGAGTTGGGTTGGCTGGGCCCTAGCCAACCATCTTGTTTGCCTGTAACAAAATAGAAAACTTCAAGCACTCAAATGGAACATCACAATGATATCGAGACAAATAACTTCACAACTGGCATGTTCCTTTCTATTAAGTTTCAAAAAGAGAAAATACACATCATGGATCCCCGATCCAGCCTGGAAATGGCGATGCTTGAAAATTACAGTTGGTAGCAAAATTTTAACATGACATTGCTAACTAACATCTATGGAGAAACCCTATTAAATACAAGCTTCGGCTATTGTCTGCAACAAAAATATAAGAACATGATATATTAATCCTTTCGGCTATTCGAAAAACGTCTAAACAAGGTTTTTGTAGCCAAAGTCAAGCCTTCATATCCCGCCTTCTTCTCTAAGCATCAAGCCCAACAAGGAAATTGATCTCTTAGAAAATAAACCTGCACAGTCTACTGAGTTGTCATGTCCATAAGCGATGAGTGAAACAAAAATTGATAGTTGCCTCGAAAGTCCAGGAGTGTTGACTGGTACAAGCAAGATTCCTACACCAGCCCAATATCTCAAATAGATTAACAATTTGGTTCCATTGACTTACTTAGGAAAGGAATATATTAATTGGAGAGACATTTTAAGATATAAAACTTGTAAATTTAATTATTAAGTACATATATAACCTTTGAATATGAAAAACATACGAGGAGTGTAAGAATGTGTGCAATTGGGAAAAAGTACAGGAATAGATAGGCCTTTAAGGTTAAAACAGGGGTTAAGGTGGTGTGTTTGGGATATGATAGAGACCTAAAAGTAGGAAAATTCCAGCCACCAACAATTTTCCTTGATAGTTTTGGCATGCATCATATATGTATGTGGTTATTTGGTTATGATTTATCATTGGCATGGAGGATCACTTGGATTGGTAGTGATTTGGGCTAACCTTTCCATTTCTCATATAACCATGGTGTTTTTGGTGTTTTCCACTTGATGTTTCTGGTTGGTGCTTAGGTTGCTTATCATTTTGGATTGAGTTTCTAGTACTTGAATCTGTTGGTTGGAACAAACGATCTATAGCCCTAAAAAAACTTAGGTTGTGTTACTAGTCCTAGAGTGTTCATTGGACAAATTCTCTAGAGTCCTTAGTTGGTTGTATTGCTAGTCGTGGAGTCTTTGTTGGATAAATTCTATGGAGCACTAGAAGGTTGTGGGTTGATTTATTAGTTCCTAGAGTCATGGTTGGGACAAATGCACTAAATCTCTTGATAACTTAGGTAGAGATTGATCTGGTTGGTGCTAGTGATGTCCAACCATGACGTGGAATCAATGGTTTAGGGTTGAGATCATTTGGCCTCTGGAATCCTTGGTTTGATTTTGTTTGGTTTGTTCCATGACAACCCACATTCACGCTTAGAATATGGTATGTGGATGATTGGATGAAAGAGAGATTTGCTTTAGCCAAATCTATGGTTGGGTTATACATGGAAATCCCTAACTTGTTTGGATTTTCATATGTAATAATGATTTTTTTCCTCTTGTAGTTCCATGAGTAATTGTATTTGTTATTATGTGCTTTTGATGGTTGGTTTATCATAGTGTATATGTTGTTCAAATACTAGTTATATGATGGCTATATGATGTATATTAGTTCTGGATATTGATATGCTTGCTAGTTGATTAATGCATGAGTTAATAGATGTTATTTCAACTATTATGAGAGGTAATTATACCTTATTAATGATTCTATGGTAAGTATCATATCCCTATGTTTAAATATGAATTCATGACCTATAGACTACATGCTCGCCATGTGTTTGATGAAATGACTCTCATGGTTAGGACTAGTTTTATCAAGTACTTGATCAAATTTTCTATGAATATATTTGTCCTAATGTCATTATTGATGTCACAAAGTCCTACTGAGTTTTGGGCAGTGGTGTGGAGGCTGACTTAGAATTTAGGCTCAAAATTTGGGACCGCATGCTTTGAACTGGACATTTTGGGTTGCAACCACTAGGAAGCGAGCTTCGCAAACTAGTAGGGGGCTTCCAACCACATGGATCCCTCGCAGGTGAGAAGTTAAGGAATTGAGGAAATGGAAAGGTGATCGAATTCAGGATTTGGCCACTTGGTGTGGTTTCTTAGTGTCTGAGTGACCTATAGTCCCTCTAGGATGAGTTGAGTTATCAATTTGTCTTCCATAGTTGGCCCCACGTCCTTAAAGGAACCTAGGAGGTTGGGTCATTCCATAGTATCTTTTACTTTCATGTTTAGCCTCTCAGTATGATGAAACTGGGTGTATAATATGGTAGGGGTGGTTACAAATTATTAGAAACAATGAAATTAATAATGATGTTTAAATTGTTGATTGTTTTAATGTCATTTTTGAATAGGATGAAATAACTATAGATATGATGGATGAATGGGAAGACTAATGATATCAAAATGTTGTAATGTATGAGGTATGCATTTATATGTTTTCAGTTGTAGATTTTTTCTCTTAAATTTAACTTAAATATTTTTTCATACTAATTTCTATATATGATTGATTCTTGCTATTTTTCTTTCACATAGTTTATAGCAGATAAACTGGGTATTGGAAATATTGAAGTAATGTGAGTATTTGGGCTGGGGGGTCCATATGAATAGTTTTTAATTAAGGGAACAAAATTCTAACTTTCAGGGAACAATAACTATTACTTGAGAGAACAAAAAAATTTACTTGAGGGAACATCAATCATAATTTGGTGTAACAACAACTGTATCTTAAATTAAAAGAAAAAGAAAAAAAAGTGGAAAATCAAACACAAAAAAGCAACAAAAAATTAAAGGATAAAGGAAAATTAAATGATCATAGAAAATAACAAGTCCTAAGAGGCATAAATGAATAAAATATAATTTATAGGCTCCAACAATTGAGACCTGGAGGAACAAAAATCGTGACATGAGGGAAAAATAACTATTACTTGAGGGAAGAACAATGGTAATTTAAGGTAAGAATAATTGTATCTTAAAGTAAAAGAAAATAAAAAAGGTGGTCCAATCCAACTTCTTAGGCTATTCGAAGAGTCTTAATCCCAAATTAAATTGGAAAAATGGGGCTTTTACCATACACAAGCTGATGGGGCCAAAGGCTTGTCGTATTACCCCAAGTGGCACGATAAGCCCATATGGCTTCACGGAGCCTATAGACCCAATCCTGGAAATTAGTAGCCACTGTTTGTGCTAAGATTTGTTCGAACACCTTGTTTGTGCTTTCAACCTTCCCCTTCACTTTAGGATGGTAGGGTGAAGTGATCTTATGCTTAATACCATGACTCTGCAATGTTGTTCAAACACTTGCATAGTTTGGGCTTGCTCTCTTTTTTAGGGCACATAATGAAATATTGAAGGGATTTTGTGGGTGGAATCCTTTTTTGGAATTATTTTGTTGAATCCTCACAAGAAAGTGATTTAGAGAGTGCAAAGGGTCATCGTAACTATTATATGCAAGATCATAAGTAGATATATCCTTCTTAATTATTGATAATCTATAAATTGATTATTATTTTTAATACCACCACTAATTGCCTATCATTTTGTGTCCCATTTTTTGAGGGTTGAAGGGCTCGTAATTTTGCAATGCTATTTTTTAGGATCACCATAATATTCCTAGTCAGGAAAATAATTTGATGGAGAAATTGTCATCATATGCCATTTTGTCTATCGAATATGGTTAAAAAAATTAACTTCTAATCGTCAATTGTAGGAGATATGATTGATTAATGAGTAACAAACTCAACCTTTGTCATAATCAATTTATTTTTTCTTTACATTGATGTGGTGTTTTTCCTAGATATATTCATTTTATTTCAAAATTTCAATGCCATGAACCATTTTAACATGTTATACCAAGAACTACGAAAAGTTACAAATCCCACTGTTATTCCCACTTTGAAAGAGAAACAATATTTTAACTCTTTAAGTGTTATCTATATATAATAATATATATATATATATATATATATATATATATTATATATATATATATAATTATATATTATATATAGTTAATTTTGGGTGTTGACATAAAAATAAAAAATAAAAAAATTTGTTATATTTTAATTCTTTATCATATATAATATTATATATAAGAAATATAAGAGTAGTCATACGAGGCCACAAATTTACCTAGAATATAATGGAAATTTTGGAAAGATTTTGACAAAAATATGATAAAAATATTGGGAAATCTAGGTTACAACTATCAAGTTTCAGGATTTTGGATACCCCAGGGGTTTTTGATGGTATTGAATCCATTGCCACCATAAAAAAATGATTTAAACAATCCTAAGTTTTTTTGAAAAAAAATGGTCAGATACTAGGGAAAAATGGCTTTTCGAGCAAAATTGTGGCCTCACTAGATAATGCTTTAAAATATATATAAAATTTTCTACATATATCAAATTGAAATTAGGTTTTAACTAGGTTAAATAATATTTTGTCCATTTTTAGCAATGAGTCTTCTAGAAAAAAAATGTAGCACTAAGTTCTATAGAAAAAGAAATGGCCATTCTAGAATTATTTTGATTCGAATAAGCCATTTAGGGTTTTGGGAAGTACTGGATCAACTCCAACAATTTCATGAGGCTTCACCATTCTAGTGGTCTTTTGATTGGAATATGGGAATGTAGGGTCAAAAAATATTTGGGTCAAATCCTTTGCAGATAAGTCATCAACCTTCCAATTTCACACATGGTTTTATGTTCCTTACCCTCTGTAGAAAATTTATACCTTGTTCATTCCCTATAATTTTTTTAGTTATTAGAAAAACATGCGATAATAGAAATTCTCTAATAGAAAAACATATAGGATAATAACAGATTGTCGGCTTACATTAGGGATCTAAAAATGTGTTTCAACCTTTCTAGCCATTGTGTTGCCCTATTTTGTGAAAAAAAAATAAAGTTTTTGAAAAATAAACCACAAATAGCAAACATGCCATCCAAATTGGTGACAACCCAAGAACAAATTTCACCTCTTCAACCTCTTGGATTGTGCATAATTGTCAGTTATGTGGCGGTGAGTTAGTATTATCAAATCAATAAAACTTTTTCATTTCCATATTCAGATTCTTATACGCTACTTCAGTAAGGGAAAGCCGCATGTATACGGAACTATGTGTGATGCAACAAGCGTATATCCAGTAAAATTATAATTCAGTTAGTTGCTTCTTAATGAGTGCATTAGAACATTATTACCAGTAAAAAGGAGCAGTAAACCACAACAAATCAACACACATAAGCAATACACATGGACACCAAGATGTAAGGTGAAAACCCAATATGGGTGAAAACCACCTGCTACAATTCGTCTCTATCTTCTTTTAATTAGAAACTTCTTTTTACAATGTTTCTCTACTGGTGTAGTCTTATACCAGTACGCAGGCTGCTACCTGCAGAAGGCTACAACCTCTTCTCCTGGAAGGGAGCTAGAACCCCCTTATCTCTTGTACTAGCTGAGCTACTAGTATGTAGGTGTTGACCTACAGAAGGCTACAACCTTCTCTTTTCTTCTAGGGACCATGTTTCATAAATTTTCAGACTGGATCAATGAGTAACATCAATCAAACATCCAGTATATCTTCATCAACCAATCTCCTTTGTATAAACCAATACTGAATCAACCAATCACTTCTTAGAATGCTGTAACCAGAAAACAATAACAGTAACTAGAAACCAATTCTGAACCTGGAACACTGCAACAATAAATAGAAGTGGCTAAAACATATTTCATGAGATGTATGCTACTTCAATATGTAGAAACTGTGTGCATATGCAACATGTATATGCGCCTCTGCTGCGCTGAACCTGCGTACAGATCTATAAAAGATAATTTACCCTTTTCACTTATTCAAACATCAGTTATACCCAAATTATCATATTTATAAATCAAGTCACGTGCCAAATATAACAGATCAAAATTACACAAAGATACTTCTCTTCAAGCCTTAAGATCTTGACCCATCAATAGAACTTATCCTTCTCCTTACGCTCAGGTTCCTCCTTGATTCAGATCTAGTTATGCACCATAACCCAATGACCAGTATTCTAGATCTTGCTCTTCATAAGATATTCAATGCTTAAGTCAATACACTTGTCAAATGATCTCCTTCCCCTTTTATAGTCTTAGGCCTTTCTCAAACCATGGTCCAAAACCATAGAGATCCAATACTACTGACCCAATACCTGGGTTCAACGCTTTGGATGCAATACCAATGACCAAAACTATAGGTTCAAATATGTCAGACTAAATACCATGGACGAAACATAAGTTTTCCACATGTACGCGCATTTCTTTGCATGAAAGTGCGTGCATATGTATACACGCCTTTTGATCGGTAAACCCGCATGTATATGTGACTTTGTTACGAGGAACCTACGTATACCTCATTTTCTTACATTCTGAGAGCCTGAACTGTGATCTACCATTTGAGTGAGTTGCCATCAAGGAACACACCTATGTCATAGAGGCAAACATGTTTCATAATGCCAACAATCTCCCCCTTTGGACTTGAAGGCAACCCGAAGTCACTCAAAGTCATTCTCCCCCTTTGACATCAAGGGAAAAGGGTTATGCTCCCCCTGAGTACATGCTGAATTCTCTGCTTTGTTGCGCTATCCAAGCTCCCCTAGCCTGTAGGCAAGGTCTGTAAGAAGATGTTCTAAAAGAAGATACATAACTTTATACATTATAGATGGCCTTCCTACTACCAAAGACTCATACATACATCCATCTCCCAACCATGTGGGGATTGACTCATCTACCCAACCAAGTGGGGATACACCAAGAATTTACACATGATAAAACAAGAACATTATTCCATCCCAGGCCTAGTGGGGAAACCAAGATAGGCCATTACATGACCTTAATAAGAAAAGAAATGCATGACATAGAGACAAAATATCTACATCAAGGCTATGATAGTTATCAACAACTATCATCAGTAGCATATGTCAATCCTCATTTAGATTAACATCCATGTTCTCCCTCTCCACCTGTTCCACCTAAAATCAAAACAACTGTGAATTTGAACCAAGATCTTCTAAGATAATGCCAACAATGCATTATTAGAAGATTATATGCTCCCCTTGAACCTATGCCAGATGGTCTCTGTCAGACCCATATCAGACTCTTTTCATCCTGAGCCTGGCCTACTATTTGTCATTAAACCAACATATACGTGACTTTATTTTCATAAAGTAGCGTATGTACATGGATGCTCCTCATGAAACTCGTGTACAACCACTTTTCTATGAACCAGACAAGATTGAACAGCAAGATGATGCATCAACTACCCCCAACTTCTGTTTGAGGTATTCAAATGTCTCCCTGGGAAGTGGTTTGGTGAGTATATTAGCAACTTGTTCCTTAGAGGGAACATACTCCAATTTGATCTTTTGTTCAAGCACTTGTTCCTGGAGAAGATGATACTTGATAGGTATGTGCATAGTCTTTGAATGCATGACAGGATTCTTTGAAATATTGATTGCACTTGTATTATCACGAAAAATGGAGATAGGTGGAGTACAAGTGATTTGAAGGTCTTGCAATGCTTGTATCATCCAAAGGAGTTGTGTGTAACAATATGCAACAACCACATATTCTGCTTCAACTATAGATAATGCAATTGAACTTTGTTGCTTTCTCAACCAAGATACTAATCTGGAACCCATAAAGAATGCACCACCACTAGTGTTTTTTTATCATCCACGCTTCCTTCCTAATCTGCATCTGTGTATGCATGAAGTGTGAGATTTTTATCTCTAGGATACCATAAGCCATAGTTTTGAGTTCCTTGAAGATATTTGAAAATTCCCTTAACTACCTGAAGATGAGTTTTCTTTGGGTTTGCCTGAAACCTTCCAACTATTCCTACTGCATGCATAATGTCTGGTCAGGTACCTATTAGATAGAGAAGACTACCAATCATGGATCTATAGGTTGGTTGATGTACTGCTGATGATTCATCATTTGCACTGAGGCTACATCCTGTTACCATAGGGGTACATACTAGTTTCGAATCCTCCATCCCATATTTCTTCAAGATCTGCTTGAGATACTTGGTTTGTGATAGAAAAATATTGTCTTTGTTTTGTTGGAATTGTAAACCAAGAAAATATGTGAGCTCACCAAGCAGGAACATTTCAAATTCTTTTTGCATCACCAAGGCAAATTTTTTACTCATGTCTTATTCATTGCTACCAAAGATGATATCATCAACATACACAACAAGTATTAGCAACTTATCATTGTCAATTTTTATATATAGATTGCTATCTGTTGATCCTTTTGTAAAACATTGTTAATTGAGGTACTTATCCAAACAATATTACCAAGCCCTTGGAGCCTATTTAAGGCCATAGAGAGCCTTTTTAAGTCTGCATACACGTTTTGGATCATTTCCAAGGATAAAACCATCTGGTTGCTCAATATGCACTTCTTCATCCAAGTCTCCATTTAGAAAGGTAGATTTTAGGTCCATTTGAAATACTTTGAACTTCTGAAAGCTAGAAAGAGCAAGGAACATTCTTATGGCCTCAAGTCTAGCAACTAGTGCAAAAGTTTCTTCAAAGTCTATGCCTTTTGTTGAGCATACCCTTTACAAACAAGTCTAGCATTTTTTCTAATAACATCTCCATTTTCATTCAGCTTGTTTTTGAATATCCATTCTGTTCCTATGACATTCTTATCTTTTGGTCTAGGTACCAACTCCCAAGTGTTTTTCTTGTCAATATCCTCAAGTTCTTCCCCCATGGCCTTGACCCAACATTCATCTTTGCATGCCTCTCTTACATTTTATGGTTCAGTGGAGGAGAGCAATGCTAGATAGCTTGAAGCTTATGAAATGGTTCTCATTGTTTGTACACCTATCTCTTTCTGCCCCAAAATTTGAGTTTCTGGATGATTCTTCTGAACGTACCTGGATGGAGTCTTTTCTTCTATCCTTATCTGTTCTTCTGGTGCCTCATGGGTTTCTTCTTCATCATGAATCTGATTTGATGTTGAATGGTAGTCCTCATCATCTTCGAAATCTTCTTATTTTACTTCCCTAGGAGTGTTCCCTTCTTCATCAACCACTACATCAATACTTTCAACAATTTTTCCATGTCTTTTATTGTAACACTTATATGCTTTGTTGTGGGGAGAATAACCAAGGAGAATGCCTTCATCTGCTCTATGTTCAAACTTTCGAAGGTTTTCATCAGTCTTTCTGATGTAGCATTTGCTTCCAAAAATTTTGAAGTATTTTACCGTGGGAGTCTTACCATACCAAAGTTCATGAGGAGTCTGAGTGTTGTTTACCAGGATGTTTGTATTGTTGAGAATAGTAACTGCAATAAATGCGGCTTCACCCCAGAAGGTTGCGGGAGTTCCAAACTCATCAAGCATAGCATGAGCCATTTTTTGAACCATTCTGTTCATTCTTTCCACTACTCCATTTTGCTAAGGAGTCCTTGCAGTAGAGAATTCCCTTCTTATTCCATGTTCTTCAAAAAAATCGAAAAATTTATCCGAGGTAAATTCCCCTCCTCGATCAGACCTGAGGCATTTGATTCTGCGATCTGATTTTTTTTCAACCAATACTTTGAATGCTTTGGACTTATCAAAAGCTTCATCTTTATGCTTCACAAGTCCTATCTAACACATCCTAGAAAATTCGTCAATGAACAATATAAAATATTCTTCTCCTCGAGGTGATCTTTTCCTAGATGGACCACATACATCAGTATGGACAAGTTCAAGTGGCTTGCTGGCTGTTCCTTCTTTCTCAGGGAAATTAGTTCTGGTTTGCTCACCAAACTGACATGATTTGCATATTGTATTGTCTAGAATTCTGATGTCAGGGAGATCACGAACTGCCTGATATTTGCATGCTTTCCTTATCTGATAGAAGCTTAGATGCCCCAATCTTCTATGCCATAGCCAATGTTCATCATTCTTGCTTAGATAGCATTTCTGTTGTCCTCCCTTGAGTATGTATAAATTATTTGGATTTCTTATGCCTTTGATCATTATTTCTTCTGTATCAAGGTCACGAATGATACATCCTTTTGATCGAAATATTACTTCATTTCCTTGATCACACATTTGACTGACACTTAATAGATTATGATTTAAGCCATCAACATACATAACATTCCCAGCTTTGACCTTTTCTTTCAAAAGAATAGAGCCTTTACCTTTTATGAGAGTAGGGGTGTCATTTCGAAATGAGAACTTCCTTTCCTTTTCTAAGGCACTATATGACTAAAGTTTTTCTTTATCACCTGTCATATGTTTTGAGCATCCACTGTCGATGTACCACTGATTTTCCTATCGTTCTGCATATAAGGTTATCCCACATCTTTCTGGTTATGATTCTTTCTTTCTCCATGTTTTGGAACTCAATGAACCATGCTCCTTCTGAGTTGTTTGTCGAAACCTACTCCTACATTCAAAATCTTCATGACCGAAGTTGTTACAAATAGAACATTCTACTTCATTCTCAAGAGCAGAAAAGTTATTGTAGGTCCTTTTCATGATCCCAGTCATACTCATTTGTTTTTGAGCTTCTCTAGTCATGATGGTCTTGTAGGCAACACATTGAGTAGCTTTGTGACCAAAGTTATGACAAGAGAAACATTTCCCATTGAAGAAATTCCTGCAATTATAAAACCTACTAACCAAATGATTGTAGTTTCCATTAACATCCATTCTTGAGGCAAATTGAGAATTATTTACCTGTTGTTGGTTGTAGATTTTGTTCATCCTTGAAGTATATTTCCATCGACTTACTTGGTAATCTTTGTTCATTCTTGAAGAAAATTGTCCTTGATTTACCTGGTGATCCTCATTATGCTTTTGTTATCGATTATCAACCTATTCACTTCTCCTTGCTGCATCAAGATAACTTTTGGAGGTGGATGGCTTCTGTGCTTGCTTCTATGCTTGAGACACTTCTTTAGTATATCCAAGACCTGTCTTGATTAGAGGAGAACGTTGCACTTTGATAATCTCATCTAAATTTTCAGATCCTTTAGCAAATCTAAGATTAAGAGATTTTGATTTCTCAATATCTTTTCTAAGCCCCACAATTTCACATTCTAACTTTTCATTGTGTTTTTCTCTTTCAATAAGTTGGGATGTCAGAGTATCTATAATCATATTCTTTTCCTCTAAAAAAATTTGAAGTTTAGAAATTTCTTCATAAAGACCTTCTTCATCTATAGCATCTATGAAATCATCATCTTCAAAGGCCATCAAAAGTCTATAATCGTTACATTGTTCATCTTCATCACTATTTGAAAATCCATCACTGTCTTCAAGTGTATAATAACTCTTCTTACTTACATTCTATTTTATGTTCCATCTAACTGGTTCCTTACCTTTGTCAATTTTATCTTTGTGAGGACAGTTGGCAGCATAGTGACCGACTCTTCCACAAGCAAAGCATTTGAAAGGCAGCTTACCTTTGAATCTTCTAGTTCCCCATTGAAGGTTCTTGACAAAGTTTGATTCTTCCTCTTCTTCTGACATATGTCCCGACTCATTGTAATCTCCTTTTCCTAAGGCTTTGAATGCAACATCTCTCCTGTCTAATGGTCCCCATTTTATCATTTCATAAGTAATTAGGATTCTGTGCAGCTGTGACATGGTAATCCTCTGTAGATTTTTCTTTTCCTCTATAGCAAAAGCTTTTGAATCAAACTTAGGAGACAAAGATCTTAGAATATTTTCAACCAAAATAACTTATTTCATTTCTTCACCCAAGTTTTTCATAAAATTAACAATCTCATCTATACATAGGAAATAGTTAGCCACGCTCTCATCATTGTGCATTCTGAGATTTTCATATTGAATTCTGAGAGTTTGTAGCTTTGCTCATTTTACCTGATCATCTCCTTCATAGCTCAAAAATATCTTGTCCCATATTTCTTTTGTGGTTTTGAGTTGCATAACATTCATGAATTCTGATTGAGATAGACTCCCTGATAGAGTATTGACAGCCTTTGCATCTGTTTCATACTGCTTCTTACCAACTGTATCTGTAGGATTTGTTGATGGAAATGTGTATCCTGTTTCCACAATATCCCAAACTTCTGTACCAAGAGAGTGAAGATAGGCAGTGATTCTTACCTTCCAATAGACGAAGTTGCTCCCATCAAAAATTGGTGGCTTGATTGATGCTTTTTTTTTGTAGTTTCTCATGATGATAGATCTTCCTTCAAGCAATCAAGCTTCTTATGAAGCACCTGATCTGATAACAATTGTTGGAAATAATACTGAGATGGGGGGTGAATCAATATTATCAAATCAATAAAACTTTTTCATTTCCATATTCAGATTCATATACGCTACTTCAGTAAAGGAAAACCGTATGTATACGCAACTATGTGTGATGCAACAAGTGTATATCCAGTAAACTTATAATTCAGTTAGTTGCTTCTTAATGAGTGCATCAGAACATTATTACAAGTAAACAAGAGCAATAAAGCACAAAAAATCAACACACATAAGAAATACACATGGACACCAAGATGTAAGGTGGAAACACAATGTGGGTGAAAACCACCTGCTGCAATTCGTCTCTATCTTCTTTTAATTAAAAACTTCTTTTTACAATTTTTCTGTACTGGTGCAGTCTTATACTAGTACGCAGGCTGCTACCTGCAGAAGGTTACAACCTCTTCTCCTGGAAGGGAGATACAACCCCCTTAGCTCTTGTACTAGCTGAGGTACTAGTATGTAGGTGCTAACCTACATAAGTCTACAACCTTCTCTTTTCTTCCAGGGACCACGTTTCATAAATTTTTAGACTTGATCCATGAGTAACATCAATCAAACATCAAGTATATCTTCATCAACCAATCTCCTCTGTACAAACCAATACTGAATCAACTAATCACTTCTTAGAATGTTGTAACTAGAAAACAGTAACAGTAACCAGACACCAATTCTGAACCCAGAACACTGCAGCAATAAACAAAATTTCATGAGATGTATGTTACTTCAATATGTAGAACCTGCGTGCATATGCTTGTGCATGAAGGCCAACCAGCGTATACATTGTTTTAAGTTAGTGAAACAGCGTATATACACGCCTCTGCTACGCCGAACCTGCGTACAGATCTATAAAAGATAATTTAACCTTTTCACTTATTCAGACACCAGTTATACCAAGATTATCATATTTATAGATCAAGTCATGCACCAAATATAACATATCAAAATTACACATAGATACTTCTCTTCAATCCTTAAGATCTTGACCCATCAATAGAACTTATCCTTCTCCTTGCGCTCAGGTTCCTCCTTGATTCAGATCTAGTTATGCACCACAACCCAAAGGCCAGTATTCTAGGTATTTCTCTTCATAAGATATTCAATGCTTAAGTCAATACACTTGTCAAATGATCTCCTTCCCCTTTTATAGTCTTAGGCCTTTCTCAAACCATGGTCCAAAACCATAGAGATCCAATACTACAGACCCAATACCTGGGTTCAACACTTTGGATGCAATACCAAGGACCAAAACCATAGGTTCAAATATGTCAAACTAAATACCATGGACCAAACATAAGTTTTCCACATGTACGCACTTTTCTTTGCATGAAAGTGCGTGCATACGTATACACACCTTTTGATCGCTAAACCCGCGTGTATATGTAACTTTGTTATGAGGAACTTGCGTATACCTCATTTTCTTACATTCTAAGAGCCTGAACTGTGATTTGTCATTTGAGTGAGTTACCATCAAGGACAACACCTATGTCATAGAGCCAAACCTGTGTCATAATGCCAACAGTACCACCAAGCAGTTTATTCCAAAAAATTCATGTCTGACAAAAGAAGACAAATAATTCTACTACCATTGTTAGAATAGGAATGTCAAATCCTAGAGTCCATCCAACATTATCTTGAATATACATTACTATAGTGATTCCTACATTAACACCATTGAATATGCCAAAGTAACACCAATTGAATAATGAGACCTCATGCTTGTTCCCTTCTAGGTCCTCTTCATCAATCTGCTATGCACCAAATTCTTTTAAAAAAGGTCTTTCACCTCCTTGCCCCAAATAAACCAAGTATATTATTAATAAGAAAGCACCAATATCGAATGATAAAATTTTAGGACAAGTTTCTGAGCCATTGTGGAATGGAGGAGGTCTGAAAATCCCCAAAGAGGATGATAGAGTGACCAAAGTTAATCCCTGTAATAATCCACTTCATGCAGTGCTAGTTATTTGGGGTTCTGTACAATAGGTCAAGCTAGAAAAAATAAAAACTATTTTGAAATAAGTTGAGGGTTAAATTCACCCAAATAAGTAGATAAGGTGATGTTATCCATAACATTTAGAACGAATTAATTGATCAAGTAATTAGATAGAAAGAGTCTTATCCATTTCCTAATGTTGGAAAACTTTAAAAAATCCCATGGGATATATGGAAGGTCAAGCTAGCTAGGTGCTCATCAACCCTAGTTCTGACAAATGGATTTCTCTTCAACATTGATTCTTTGAAAGTAAGGTCCACATTGTCTTTATTAAGTTGGTCTTGGTGCATTCTATCCTTGAAAATCATGTAAGCTCATGTGCCAACAATATGAGATTTATTAATCGTTAAGTTGTTCACCAGTGTTCCATTTTCATTTGTGGTACTAATCAACATCGTTTTGACAAAAGGTTCAATATTCAATGCTGATTTTTGAAAAGTAAGGTCCATGTTGGCTTTATTGACTTGGTCTCAATGTAGCGAGCCCTTGAAAAATCATGTAAAATCATGCATATCAATATGAATTTTATTGAATCTTAAGTTTTTAACTAGTGTTCCATTTTCACCGTGCTACAAATGCATGCCATAAATTTATAAGGAGAGGAGATTGGATGAGAATAATAAGTTGTTATTTCCAAATAATTAACTCTCAAAGTAAAGAACCTAATCTCTACAACATCTAGTCATTTTTGGGGTGTGTTTATAAACACGTTAAAGTTCAAACTCCAGATTTCTTTTCACATTCTACTAACTTCAAATTTTACCATAGATTCTGCAATTTTAACATGTGTTGAGAGGAATTTTGGTAGCATCATAAACTTCTCTCTTAGGTTTCCTTCCGAGAGAGATATTTATGCTTCTTCCAATCAAATGAGAGCTATGATGTCATGTTGGAATTTCTCTCTCCATTTGTAAGGTGTGAGTTAGAGTTTCTCTCTCCATGGGTGGTAGAGGTTTTTGGTGTGTATTGGTAATTTTATTATGCCTTTATATTGTCAAAGTGAACCAAGGTAACAATGGGTACTTCGTCAAAATAATATTGAGATCTCACAACTTGTGCTTTAGGACTTTTACACCAAATGAGAGCATAGGATGTAACACCTTAAATACTCTAAGAATTTGCTTCAACTATTTTATTAAGGTTTCTAGTCTTTTCTAAATACATGTTATTGATATGTAGTAAGCATATGATATCTATAAAAGGAGGAACTATTCTCATTCAAAAGTCAAAAGTTCAAGGGGAGGAAATACCCTCTATGATGTCAATATAATTATCATTTTGTATGTAAACACAAATCAATGAATTTGGGGAAGTTGTTTCATCACCACTTCTTTTGTTATAAATCACATTGAAGATTGGGCTACCAAATTAAATTTATTTACAACCAGAAAATAAAAATAAAAAATCTTCCACTGACGATATATTTAAGAAATATTGGTAAGGGTTGAAAAGAAGGTTGGATATTATTTGTTTAAATAATTGAAATATCTTAAAGTGAGATTGATTATTTTTTATATAATTGAAATAAATTATTATTTTATTGAAATATGTAGTCTAGGGGACATGACCATAGTGATCCTGATTGATTTGATGATGATGAGTTGTTCATTTCTCTTGACCCAATCGTAACAATCAATACACTTTTGGTTAGAATGGACAAATAACTCCTTCATTTGATTAACATTAGAGATAAAATACATAATATTAAATATAAAATCAACCTTGATTAAAGATAAGATCAACATATTCAACCAACATCTTTTAATATATCAAGTAATAACCATATCTTAAAGTGACAGTTTTATGTCATAAGTTCAATTATGAATGTTTGTTTTTTAAATTTTACATTATCTATTCAAAAAAAAATTCTTTCTTATATAGGATATTTTGGAAGATATCACACCACAACATATGACCACCATGAGCTAGCTTTCAATGGAAAAGAATGCAATAAATGAGGATCCTCTACTAGAAGAGGAACACATGGAAACCATTTTAACAATGTCAAGTAGTGCACGATGTAAAGAAAACTTCAATGATCCTTTTATTAATGAAATACTTGTAATAATAATAAAAGAAATATATCAATTTAACATTTATTTCTTGTTACAACTAATGGTCCAGCCCTCTTCTAGAGGCCTTGATGATTTTCTTAGTATATGAATAGGCCACCAAAAATAAAGAAAAATAAATTATCGTACTAGTTATATGATTAGTAACATCATTCAACCATATTATTAATACATATTTTTGATGGTAAAATTTATTGAGATGGAGTATTTTGTGTCTATTATTAGTTAATGGATCTTTTTTTTCCCGTGGAAAAAGGACGTATTTTTATTCATATGAAAAAAAATTACATGTTGTAGATGCTAGAAGCATATGTAGATGGATATCCATAAATAGGAAAAAATTACAATAAAATGAAAAATAAAAGTTAGCAGGTTTGTGCTTTTCTGCCCTTCTTCTTCTCCACCCTCCTCCAACCTTCAAAGTCGAGAGAGGGTGTAATAATGGCCAGCTGGTCCTCCAGTGTCTTCAATGGAAGTTCCTTGTCAGATTTAGATCCTTAATATCCATGACTTCTTTATATGCCACTTACTTCCATCTGAGGTGCTTGATGCTGTTGTATATTGTTTGGCCCCAAATGAGAGTCTGGGGTAATTTCTTCCTGAGTATATTTCTGTCCCGGATATATATATCAGTTTCTGTTTCTTTCTCTTTAGGTTCTATCTACATGTCCTCATCTTCCATCAAGTCGGTCTGCTACCACCCTTTGGGCTTTTTTTGTTGTTTCTTTTTTCCTTTGGGGTACTTTCTGGACAATGGACAATTGTATTGGAGATGTCCTATTTGTATGCAGTTGTGGCATCTGAATGTAGTATTTTCATAGTCAAGTGGTTGAGTCCTCAATGTATTGTTGTAGTTTAATGTGATGTGTTTAGGAAGTCCCTGACTCAGGTCCACTTCTACGCAAATCCTAGCAAATGTGAAAATTCCCCTGCTTACTCTGTCTTTGTCAATTTTTAGGAATTTCCCCAAGGAATTCCAAATGGCTGTTAAAACTTTCTGATGCAAAAAATGTAGAGGTAGGTTATGGAGCCTCACCCATACAGGCATTGTTGAAATTTTCATAGTGTTTGCATCAAAATTAGGAAACTAGGGAGTGATGAAGAGGCCATCATTTCCCCAAAACCATGGCCCCTGATTGATAATACTATCACGATCTTGTTTTGTGTAGAAGCTGACTATGAAAAATCCCTTTGAGCATAGGTGTATATCACAGTTTGGTGTCCATGAGGAGTAAATCCATTGATGTAGTGCATCAGATTTTGGCCAAAATCCATTAAATCTACAAATGATAGCATTTTTGGATAGTTCAGTGTGTACATCAATTACCTCTGCTAGAGTTACTTGGATTTTTGTGGATTCCATTTTTTGTTCCACTATATAGGGACCTAGAATCATTGGTGCTGGTGCTGGTTTATGCTGTATTTTTTCTTTTCCCTTGACTACATCTCTAAAGGAGCCTGTAGAGCTATCCCCATTACATCCTCTACATAGCCTCATATTAAGAAAAATGGTTGAATCATTGCTAATTCCATATTCCTGAAGTGAAAGTAGGTTCTGTAGACTACGTCCAGACAATATCAGGTTTTGGTATTTGGTGGGAGTCCAAAGTTGGTTCCAGATTTCCTTCTTTAACACTTGGATATTTAGCCCCATTCTGAGCATCATGCAATGATGGCTACCCTCTGTCTTTTTGATGAATATTTGAATATGTTCTTCACCCATGCAGTAAGAATCAACCATTTAGGAACCATGATCCACTGATTTGGGCGAGTTCACGACAAACCCTGATTCATCCAACATTTTTATATTTTGTCTACTTCCTGGTGCCCCCAAATTTGGATTATGAGGGACATTCTTTAAGTACTCTGTCACTGTACCAGGATATATTGGGTCTGCGGTAGTCCGTGGCCTTTTATTTTCATGGGCTTTCTCCAGTTGAGATGTGAACTAGGACATTGTAAGCCTCACTTCTCTTATCCACAGACGCGGCAACATGCTGGTGAAGGAACTGTTGGTAGGGGATGTCGCAGGTCGAACAGAATGAAATATAATGGCAGCATCCCACTGCGAGCCAAGTGCCCAAGCCACTGATTTATAGTCTAGAGGCAATGGAAGATCGTGGCTCACGCCTAGGAGAAGTAATCAGGTGTATTTTTCCCCCGCCGAGGAGACAAAGAGTTTGCAGGTATTTGAACAAAGGAAACCCATTTTGCGAATAAAAAAATTGTAATGTTACCTCTTCTAGATATCATTCTTTTCCCAGATGAGAGGAGACGCCAACTGGCTTGTGGATGCCCTTAACTGGTCCGTTGTGAGCCTGTCGGAAGGTCCCTGGAAGTTGAAGAAGAGAGATCGCCATTGGGGTTGCCGAGCACAGTTCCCACCTTTTTGCCTCTCTTTTTCCTTTCCTATAATAAATATTAATCAGTTTTCACAGGACCCTCCATTAGTTAATGAATCTTATATGTTTTTTTTTCTAATTAATACTAACCTAAGTACCCACGGGGGATTTGAACCGGTGACCTATCGCAAGGAGTGCCTTAACAACGCACCCATTCACCGTCAATCCAAAGCCCCATGGGCAATGAATCTTATATGTTAATGAATAATTAACATAATTTTCTTTATGTACAAAACCCCTTATGTTTCTTTATCAATTTTATATTTTTTCTATTGTGTATGCATGAGTCATAATGTGTTCATATCAATTTTTTTATAGTAGATAGATTGGGTATTGGGGAATGGAGAGTGATGTGAGGGGGAAAGAGACCATAGGATTTTTCACCTTCATGTGATTGACCCTTTCCATTAGAGATAAATTTAGGATTTGGATAATGTTGGAGAAAAACTCCCTCATTCCATGAGATGAACAACAAAGTCAATGTTGAATTCATTGTTGTCCTATCTAACCGAGGAAGGTTTTCTCCAAGATTAGACTACTCCCATAAACTATCATTGACACTAAAAGGAGCTAATTCAAGTATCATGCAACTCAATGTTTTTTATTTTTTATTTAGTCATAAAAAAAATTCTTAATTTATTTTATTATTTTTCTTATTCACTACCTTCATTTAAAACATTATGTTTGCATTACAGGATTTCCTATTCCATAAAGTCAACATCCACAAATGTAACATGGCTATAAAGGAAGTGGATCAATTAATCCTCTTGAGTATCCATTCCTTGTCAAGTGTGCACCCAACCTTATGCATCTCAATTTTGATCCTCCTTTGTTGTTAGTTATTTTCTAGTCAGTTGTTAATTATTTTTCAGTTATTATAATGCTTGTTGTCCCAAGAGGAGCTCATAAGTTATCTTGCAAATTGTTTGTGTTGTTAAATATTTAATTGTATTAACATTGTTCATGAGTTTCCATGTATGGAAATACAAATGTTTAGAATATATTTAGAAACCTTTTTTACTACTCCCCATTAACAACAATGTTGGTAAGTAGATTTTTCAATGCTTTGACAAATGTGGAAGTGAGACAACTGATTTTGTTCAATTTATTTTGTCTGTTATGCTTCTACTACTGACAACAATTCCTTTTTGAAAACATCTTGT
Organism: Pinus taeda; assembly: GCA_000404065.3. NCBI lineage: Eukaryota > Viridiplantae > Streptophyta > Pinopsida > Pinales > Pinaceae > Pinus > Pinus taeda. The sequence goes on along the minus strand of APFE030102063.1, from coordinate 391,380 downwards.
TAATTTTTCTTTTTTTATGTAGGCTGACACCCACGGGGGGATTTGAACAATTCTATATCAGTGACAGGTCCTTGTGTATCCATCTCTTTCACTTTGTTATATTAATTCATTGTGGTTGTATAAGTGTTATTAATAAGTATGAAAACCACAAATGTATTCTATAAGAATTCAAGCTACCAATTCCTCCAATATATAGGTCTTCTATAAGACTAGAAATTCCTCTAGCTATGCAACACTTTTCCATGTCATCCTTTTTCTACAGAAACCCTAAGTAGGCCTTTCCATCCCATTGACAGGAAAGAGACAAACATCACATGGAAAAAAAGTTATAAAAAAAATTAGAGAGGAAAGACACATAATACTTATATTTTGCAAATAGTCAACCCCTTATTAATACATGGACTACATGCATCCACTTTGTGAAATCCATCCTCCAATATCGTAAGACAACCCCATTCAGATAATCATGCATGGGTTAGGGTTTTTATTTCTTCATAGTAGAAGCAATAAATCCTATGGTACAAACCCGAAATCCTTATAATTTAACCCTTGGCTAGAGTTCAAATATAACCATACTCATACTTTGCAAGGGTTCCACAATGTGCTTCAACCTTCAAATGGAACTAGGTTCTCATACCCTTCTCAATAATCTTCATATTATCTTAATCATGGTAAAATCCAGAACACCCTCCTCATCAAACTACTTTAGGAGCCAACTTGCTTCATGTATATGAACATAAATTATCATATCTTCCTTTGATGCATCAGAAATACATTTTTTTCTACCATAGCCATTTCTCATGCAAATGCATTAATCAAAACCATCAAGCAATATCTAGAATAATCAATCAATTGAACATAACATGATGGATCAAATCTTTCATATCATCCTTTTGTTGTGAAAACCTAGGTACATCTTATAGTCCTCTTTGATATGAAAGAGAAAAAGAGCACACTGAAAAGAAACTAACCAAAACCATCAATCAAGGCGGAAGGGCACATAATAGTTATCTTGTGAACATAATCAACCCCTTCTTGATCCATGGACTCCATCCATCCACTTTGTCTAATTCATCCTATAATTTTTTAAGATACCCTCATTCATAACATCATGCATAAGTTAGGGTTTTTGTTAGTGGAAGCATTCAATCCTAGGGTACAAACCCTTGATCCTTTTAGGTAAAACACTAGCTAGATCACATATTCAAATAATCAACATTTTGTCTTTGGTCTTCCTCTCAACACATTAGGTTTGTAGACTCTTAATAATTAAGATATCATAATATTTATAGCATACTACTATATCTTCTTAGGTGATACACTATAGGACTTGTCATAGAATGATTTGTCAAATTATTTTACAGAACTTTTCATAAACTAGTCTTGCAAAATGGATGTGAGAGGAAGGAAATTTTTCCAGGATCTCAAAAGAGATTTTTATTTTCATCATAGAGAATAGTTCTTAGACAATTTTCATTACTTCACCAGATATAACCTCATTTCTCTGCAATATATCTCAAAATCATAATATTCTATATTGGTTTTTGTACAAAATTTGGATCATCATGCTTGGGTTATCTCGTATCATATAGAATGTATCTTAGACATGTGAAATACAAAACTCATATTATAATTAATATCACATAATTATATTCTCTTATAATTTTTTACACATTAGAGAATTCTAGAGCATGCCAAACTTTGAAATAAACATAGAGATAAGCTTCACAACATCGACCTTCAAGAGCATGTTAGAACAAATACATGCAGCCTAAGATTTTGGCTTTTATATATTGATCTTCTTCATCTTCGTCCATGATAGAATAGAGACGAGTAACCACAATATTTGTACCCTATTTTGGAGAAAACAAATCACTACTTATACTCACCATCCCAAGCGAATAGGTGCTTCAAAAACTGAGCCAACTTCACATGAGGAGGGTTGACTTGGCATTTTGTTAGATTCTAAAACAAAATGATGTTTTCTTGCTTTTTGATGAAGCCATGAATGGCCTAGGCAAAATATTTCTTTTGACAAATTACATATAATTTTATTTTTTTCACAGAATATAAATTATATTTTAAAAACGCAAGTTATTCATTATGAATAACAACCATAGCTACATTATTCAATATGAATCCCCCTCTTTATTAACTGACAATGAAATCTTATTCATTATTGAGAGTTCCCTAGTTATGTGATTTGAGTTAGAATTCTTTGAGACTAACAACGAGTTTTAATGCTCCAAATAGTTTGAAGGAATTTTTGTTGTAGCATGTAAATGGTATGGGTATTGTGACTTGGCATGTAACTTTTATTCTTCATATTTTTTTGCAACGTTCATGGACATACGTTCAAGTTATGAGTGTTGAGAAACACACATAGTTACCTAAACATGTTTCAAATGATGATATACATAAGCATATGATATTCAAGGAGTGTGTCAATATTTATGAGGATCCAAGGCTTGCAAAATTTTAGCTTTGACCTACAATTTGATGCTAATTAATCATCATATGGTGGTTTTTGTTGCAAATTCTATATTTTTAAGTTGTCTCTTCACTCAATATGCGATTTGAATATTCTTGTGCTTACTAACCAATGATCATGGTTTTTGTGTGCTAGATTCACATCACTTCAATGAACAATGCATGAAGATATTTCATTTACTTTTTGTTTTACAAACAATCTTGTGCTTTATTTACTTCCCTTATTGTGGTAAATAATGGAAACATCATTTCTATTTCCTTTTGAATATGTGAAATGGTGGAGCTTGTTCTAGCTAATCAAATTAATATGACAAAGACATTGTGCCTAGTTCTTTAATCATTTCTAACCTCTTCCTGGTCATAAAAAGGTCATCACCATGGGAAATTGTAAATATTTTTTTATCATTCATTGTTTGATACTCCAAATTTCTTTTGAAATATTGTGCTCCACTACAGTGTTCTGGCATGATTTTTAACAAGTATCGGGAATTTTTTTGCTGCAATGGTAGGCTATTAGTGTTGTAATATATACCTTGGTGGAAAAATGCATTAGTGTTCATGAGAGATATTTTGACTTTCTTCAAGGTGGTTTGGAATGTCCTTAAAGATTGCATGATGATTTTAAGAAAATTTGTGTTCTATAATTTTGTGCCAATTCATTGGAAAATATCTATGGCTCATTCATTGCAATTATTTATCAATGCTTACTGTTATTTTCATATATGATTTGTCAAGGATTTTTTTCATTGTCATTATATGTAGTCATAAAGTTGTGTCAATACATTTCCATATTTTAGCAAATGTCATTGAATTTTTCATCAAAATATTGAGTATTTTTTTGTTGTTTTCTATTTTCTCTAACTTTGATTGAATTTATACATTTTTATGTTGTGTTGATTAGGTTTATTTCAAGCACATGTGATCATGTGACTTTTTATTCTTCAACATGCTTGCACTAGTAGCCGGTTACCTTAAAAGAAGTTGTTTCTTCTTATTCAACATCAACTAAATTTGTTTTGACAATTTGTATTTATAATTGAGATTAAGGTTTTAAAAATGCCGATCTTTATGCAAGCATGTTGAGGTTAACAAGCGTGTCCAGGTATTCATGTAATGTTACCAACTCACTCATTTACAAGATGTTTGAAATTACACTGAATATTTTCAACGTTTAGATGAATTTTTTTGACGTCCTGGTATTATTTCATAATTGATCTTGTTAGAGGTTATAAGGGTGTCTTACAAGAAAAATATGAAAGATCGTATATTGCAGAAAGTGGAAATAAATCATTTTGATTCTAAGGATGGAAATAAAACAAGCATTATTAATCAACAGGGTAGTACTTTGAAGAGAAAGAGGCATTCTCAACTAGAGATATCTTTTTTAAAATTTCACACTCCGTCAGTATTCCAACACTAGTATAATTGTTGCAATGAATTTTGTTAAATTGTTGAGTCCATCAGTCTTGCAATGTCCTTCCCCATGGGCACAATGTTGCAATTATGACATCTCCATTAACACACATTTTTTAAAATAAGTGTGTTTTGTGACAATTTCCCATGGCCACAATGTCACAACTATGGCAGATTCGTCACAATGTACTTTGTAAAATCATTGGAAACATCAATATTTAGAAAAAAATTTCCATTGTTTCAATATTGCAACTATGATGACTTCTTCACAACATATTTTCTAAAATTTTGTGTGTCATGGGTCTTAAGGCGGGCTTTCTTACAACCTAGATGTCACAGTTATGACAAGATCATTGCAACATAATCTGTAGAATTAGTGTCTAGCGAGGATCCTTCCCTTGTCAAAAAAAGAATAATTATGGCATGATCATCACAGAATTATTAGGTTCATCATTTTTTCAATGACCATTTACACCGATATTTCGATAGCACAAGAAGGTCATATTCAAATGAATTGTGATGATAACTTTTTTCGATAGTCTGACCTCACGAATTGCGATGACAATTTTTTTTGAAATTACGACAATAATGGAGATGTCAAAAATATGTTTGGAAAACGTTCAAAGTTTTGTGAAATCTCTTTTTTGGCATTATATCTATGATTGTTTGTTGCAAGAAATACAAAGGGCCATAAAAAAATTGGCCCAATATTTAGTAGTGGAGGCTTTGCAATTTCATTTTTTAGGCCACTCAAGCCGTAGGGGCACATACCAAAAATAGGGAGTTGTGTTTAAGACTAAAAAGGGCTCAAGGTAACTCATTTTGGAAGAGGATTAATATCGATTTTGGATGCAACTAGGAGTTACAATGCTGGAAATGGTGATTGAGAGAGATATCATGTGTTTTAGCCATGATGTGGCATTTTCATTGTGAGATTCTATTTTTTGTATAAGGAACTAATTGTCATTCTATCGTTGTTGGGGATGAGCTTCCATTACATATGTTGGAAACAATATTCAATCTTGCATGAAACCGTGTGATAAGATGAAACTGAATATAACTATGTGGCTTTCAACTTCTGTATCTTATTTTCTATTCTTTGCTTGAATGCATTGATGCTAAAATATGTCAATTATGGTAGGTATCTTGCATGGCATGTTGACTATGATGTCACTTTGAAGAGTGTCACTTATATGTAAATTGGTTTTGGGGAATCACTGAAAATTATGTCACTTATATGTGTTTTTTTAAGTGTGATACTTATGGGAGTCTCATATGGTGTGTTGGGTATAAATTAGTCAAAATAGTATTAAAAAAAATTCCATCATTATAAATTTGCATGGCTTCACCACATTCATAAATATAATTAACAAGCCTAACATCCCAAGGAATATGCATAAAGAGAAATCTTATGTTGTCCCCCTTCGAAAATATGAGGTTAACCAAACTTCAACTTACCCTTCAACTAGGTTTTCTAGATTTAGCCTTAGTCACTATAGAGAAGTAAAAGCTGGAACAAGTGAGACTCTCCAAACTCTTGATAGGGAATCTACCCTAACAAGAAACTTTAACCACCAAATATGCTTTCAAATTCCACAAAACGGAGGTTTCAAAACTATACAGAACAATGGTTTTTCAAGTTCTATATCAATATACACCAAGAAACATCACCAACTTGTAATACAAGGTTAATATCTTGTGTTTACTTACATTTTCTAATTATAAACTTAAATTCCAGCTCACTATGTTACTTTTTAATGAAAAACTCTTGCTATTTTTCATTATATTCTCTCCACCTTCTCATATTTATTTTTACACAATTTTTTAAAAGAAAGAGAGGCATGCTGACCTCTTATTAGCATTGGGGATTGGTAAATGGAAGGAAGGAAGTTCATTACATATTTTGTCAAATATTGTAGCTAGTGTGTACCTTGGTCAATTTATATTGCACATGTTACTTATAGCGTTTTTGTTTCTTCAATTGATTGATACTTAAATATGTCACTTATGGTAGGTATCTTATGTGGCATGTGAACTATGTGTATGAATTTGAATATTATTACTTACATATAATAATTAAGGGGAATCATCAAATCATAACATTCATAAATAGAATAAAAAAATATAACATTCCATGAAATGTGTGTAAAGAGAAATCTTGTGTTAACCTCTTAGAATAAAATTAGTTAACTATACATCACCTTCACCATCAACTAGGTTTCCACCCTTATCCCTAACCACCATTACTTAATACAATTTGGCACAACTTTGTGTCTCCAAACCTTTGATTGGGAACCCATCAATGTAATAAAACATAGCCACCAAATAGGAAATTCAAATTTCATAAAAATAGGGGTATCGAATTGCACATTATTAGGGTTTTCCAATTCTACATGACTATGGTCAATGATGTGTGTTTACTTACATTGTCTAATTATGAACTAAAATTTCAATTCAACATTTCACGACAGTATAAACAAAAATCAATTGATATTAATTGTAAAAATCTCCCATGGACCTCGACCAAACACAAATGACAAATATTATGGAACCATTTTCTTCTACTTAGTTTGTATTTTATATCCCAAAAAACATTTTTTGCAATACGTCCCTAGATGGATTTTGGAAGTGGCTTGTAACTTGCAATAATTTTGAAAATAAACATAGATTAGAGGGCTTTCAATTTTGTTGGAATCCTTGCACTAGGTTATAGCTATGGACACCCCTCTCTTACGACTCCATGGGTCAAAATTTGATTTATTTGAAGATATTTAGATCTATGCTTTTGTTCAATAAAGATCAACGTGAATTTTGGACAATGGGATTGATTTTGAAAACCAATAGTTGGAGCAATTGTGGGTAGCATACTCACATGGGGCTTAGTAAAACTTAAATGTTGAAGCTCACAAAACTCCTTTTCTCTACTCATTTTTGCTTTTATATGGAATAAAATTACAATATGTCCTTAAATGGCTTTTGGAATTTACCTACAACTCACGATAAAATTCAAACTAGGACTTGTGTATTATACCGCTTACTATCCTTAAACCATAATAATAGTATAACGAGGAAGTTACTTTGATTACTTGACCTCCAAAGTCCCGTTATGGAAATATGTTCTAAACGTTTTGACCATTTTCAATTTCCTCAAAATATAAGATGGATGACATCATTGTGTTTGTCTCATTACACCTTTACATCGATATAAAATTTTCCTTAATTTGAATCCTAGATCAAAAGATATGGTTGATCAAATTCTGGTCTGTTAGGTCTTGCCTTGTCATTTGACCTGCCATTTGGTGCCCATGGTAGTTGTCAACCAATTCACAAATAGTGTTTCATTATGTGAATTTCTGACCTATTCATGTTGTGTTACAACCTTCCATGACCCTGGATCATAACACACCCATATAAGCACACACAATCACACACACACACAAACACACACACACACACACACACACACACACAGATGATATATATATATATATATATATACATCACTATCCTTCATGAGCTTAAAAATACTAAAGAAAGGTCCAATAACTAATATTTAGCTACATAACAAACTTAGCAGAGATTTTTCCATTCATTTATACTTAGGCCCACTCGACCAATATCAAGCTCATAATAGTTTAAAGATCTATTGGTATCCTAGGTTGATAATAACCACAAAACTAGATCATCAACGTATGTAGGGATCTTTTCATTCACGCCAATAACTGCATAGGAATTATACAATCATTAAGCGTACAGTAAATCACATTCTACATTGTGTCATAATTATTGTACTAGTACATTGAATCAATACCAAGACAGTCTTACGCCACACATTAAATATATGATTAGAAATCAATGTACAAATGGTTAAGGATACACTTATCTAGTAATACATTCTCAACAACTTATATTGAGACTTCAACTCTCCACCCAATATTAAACACTCTATATCCAAGTCTTTCTTGTAGTAGTCATCCCTGATATAGATTCTATGGCTTCAGGATGAGTGCTTAATGGCTTAACAAATTTTTCCAGTTGAAACAAGGAATCTAGAGGACCATACACCTCCACCCACCAACTACTTCATGCAGTAAATATCTCATTGGGAAATCCATAGGCCCACCACTTCCACCATTCAATTACCTCAATAAGAATTGTGGTTTTATCATTACAAGCTAAACCATGTAAACAAAAGGTTCACCTCCACCCAAAATTGAAAGGGAATACAAAATTTTAACACCTACACTCTTAACAATTTTCTCACATAGTGGCTCCACCCAATACTAGGAATACAAGGCCCATTGTAAAACTAGAAAACAAGTAGAGGAGGGCTAAATAACTCTCCTTACTAGTGGTCCAAGGAACAAGACTCCAACCAAGTCATCAAGGAAATCCACTGAAAACAATCTCGAACCTCTAGTCTTATATAGAATCTATAGACTATTATCCTCACCTAACAGATATTCTTCCATCTTTGAATGCTCAACTGAATGATTTCTCTACTTCTTGCATTTTGGTGGAAACCAAAATAATTTCTCTCTTTTCCTTTTGCATTATTGTTTTTTCTTCATATAGAGCACACTCATTTCCTTCTCTCTCATATTCCTTAGAGTTTCTCCTGTTTTCTCCATTTTTTTCTGTGTCTAATGGTCTTCCTCAATGCATAAGAATGCCTTTAGCGAATGTTGTGTTCTCAAATTTTCTATACTAAGGGAAACATTCCTTCTCCATAGGTCCTTTTACTATCGTGTTGCAAGTGCTTTTTTTTGCATTGTCAAATACTCTTGTCACCTTTCCTTGAGCTCAACCACAATGGTTCTACCATTTCTGAGTTGTGGTGGGGATGATTTTCTACGAGCTCTCCTCCCCACTCCGCTTTTGAATTCAACTATCCCATCTACCCATCTATCATGTACTCCATAAATTGTTATCCTTTATTCCTTATGTATTTATACAAGGAAACCATGGTTCCTCTACCATCTTTCCCAGCTCCATTAACCAATATTATCAATCCAATTTAAATCACACATGTCATTCATTCATGGCTACGATAAAACAAGTCAATCTTCCTTCAAATACGAAGCACTCTCCTTCCTCAAACTCTGAATTTGTTTCTGAATTTTCAGGCCTTTTTAGTTATAACAAGATATATTAAATATTTATAATGAAGGGGAATTATCCTAGGGTTGTAATAAATCCGTCCCGCTTGGAGGAACACTGTACTCATGGTTCTAATCCTAAACACAATGAAAAACATGCTTAATCCCATCATAAATCACTATGAGTTTTATAATGCAACTTACTTACGATTACATTATATATATCTATCTATATATATATAATTTTATTCCTCAACAACTAAATAGACATGAAATTGTTCTTCAATCAACCACTTTCTCTAACTCTTTTGTACTTTTCTTAGTGTTGTTTCCAAACCTATTTTTACCATGCTAGTTTTTGTTTTCCTGAAGTGTTGCTCAACTCTATATTTTAGCATTGATTTACTTAGTGCACCATATTCCTTTATTGAATAGTTCTCAACCCATTGCTTCCTATAACACCCCATTGTTCTTTTGATACCAATCATCCATGCTCATGACACTTTTCAAAATCAAAATTAATTTTCAACATCCCCTTATCTTCTTCCCAATCCTTTGGGTGATTAGATCCCTCTTCCATGTTTTCATTCACTTTCAAAGTTAAATCATCCCCTTCTTTGCTTCGCATTCCCTTGTGCGATCCATTCCTTGGCAAGGCTTCCTTGCATCTAAAGGATTTCATAACCAAGGAAAGTCCATGTGTCAACACCTTCATATCCGTCATAGAGTGCTTCATGGTATTCAATGCGAAAAATTAGGTGTTAATGTCCCATAATGGCCCTATTCATAAAATATCTCCAAGCCTACTATTGCATGCTTTAATTATTTCATTGTTGCTGCTATAAATTTTAAAGTTAGCTTCGACCACCTAAACCATGCAATTCCATGCTTCCTACATCATAACACATAAATCTCCATGAGTTTGATCATAAAGAAATTGCAATAATTGAAATCATAACTCATTAACAACTTATCCATGAGGTGACATTTGTATTTTTATTTTTGTTCCTATCATAATGATTGAAATTAGCTCATAGATCAAATCATCATAAACCATTATATATGAAATCATGTTCCTAGTTTGAAAATTTTCAGGAATCAAATGGAATACTGATACTTATCTTTGGATTTCTCTTTGCTTATTTCTCTACACACACTAGATTGGTTTCCCAACCTTAAAATCATCTAGTGGCCTCTTCTCTTCCTATACACACAATGGATCAATTTCCAAACCTAGCAAACACCTATGATTTTCTGTGTGTGATGTATATATATATATATATGGTTTATATGTCACTAACCTTTGAATATGAGACTACCAATCACGGTATTCTTTTGTCAACATAATATTATCGTTGGGAATCAAAATTTTATCCCCCCTCCACCCAAAAATGACACACACACATGAGCCTAGGAGGTCCCATACCTTCTTATCCCAAACACATAACATAACACATGGGCCCAAACAGTCCCATAGCTATCTACCCCAGCACATTACACAACACATATACATATACATTGGGCACAATACAACATACACATGGCATAATAGAACATGTACACAACACTACAGCTAAATGAGAGCTCATAGTATAATATCAACAGGAATCAAGAGAACCATTAACTTCACCCCAATTATAGGAATTTAGAGGCCAAATACTCTGTACCCACATTACGCATCAGGAATCAAAACCTATTGTATCCACCTATATCTTGCAAGAATCAAGAGTACATAGCCATTTCACTTGAGGGCCTCCATGCGAATTGAGAGATTTGACCTCCACCTATTCTCAAAAGAATCAAGAAGCCATAACCCTGTTTGAGATCCACTTGATACACAATAGGAGTCTAGATCATTTTCTCCACCTACATTCATTATATTCATTGTTCCACACACACCCACAACCCAACACTTGGGTCTATAGTTCCTTCAGCTTGTCCATGCTTGTCCCAGTATGTTGTAGGTCACACTGCTTTCATTATGGTGATATATCCTTCAATATTCCATGCCATATACATTCGGATTAAATTAATATAAACCATCATTATTTCAAAAGAATGAATTCTCACAAAAATTGCTTGTCACAATGGCATTCATATATGTATATAAACATTTGGCATGATCATGAACATATTGCAAATTTACATATTTAAATTGAGTTAAAGTCAAGAGAACCTCCTTTGTTCTATTTACATGTCTTCCATATTACTTTCCATTATCACATGGACTAAACTAATCCACTTGGTTGTCATATTTAGGAGTGATGCTCCGATATACACCAGCAATGGCCCTTCCATACCCATTTCCCAAGCCCAACATTTATCATTTTTGTTCATGTTTCTAAATTATTTGTGAGGTCTCTTTCAGTTCATTTTCCTTCCATTCATCCTTAACTATCTTACTAGAGTCCCATGGTTTTCCTTCCACACCTAAAAAGTTTCCTTGGTCTAAACCATTGAATTCAAAAGTAAAAATTTGAAATGGGAAATAGGGACAACCAATATAAGATGGGTAATCACAACAAAAATGATAAAAATTTAAACATAATTACATGGCATTGTGTAAGTATATAATCAAAGTGATATCAATCAATGAATTCAATAAATTGAATCCATAACACATAAGCATTAAAATAAAGAAGTCCCCAAGAAACAATTCAGACCCCATGAGTTGAACGTTCATGTTACTTTCATCCATCACACAGGTGTGCATATGTGTGGTGTGTGTATTATATATATATACACACACACCACAAATATGCACAGCTATGTGATGGATGAAAGTAACATGAACGTTCAACTCATGGGGTCTGAATTGTTTATTGGGGACTTCTTTATTTTAATGCTTATGTGTATGGCTTCAATTTATTGAATTCATATATATATATATACTATATATATATATATATATATATATATATATATATATATATATATATATATATATATATATATATATATATATATATATAATATATATATAACCAAAGTTAGTTGAAGACTTCTTTACAAGACTCATAACAACCTTGACGTATTAATTTCCTAGAGATACTATGTAGGGAAGTCTTTTTGTTGGCTTAGGTTGGGCTGACCTAGGTTCAATTCTTTATTGCACAGCAATAAAAACCCCAATCATTGGCCCTTTCAAAAATAGCTTGTAAGTAGATTGTAGTATCACCCGAAGTGACTATGGGAGGATGCAGAAACAGGTTTCTACAACCTTGAGGGGTGGTGCAATGTGGTATTTTTGTGTTTTCTTTTATCTTTAACATTCACAAGTTACTCTGCATTCATACATTACTCCACCATGTTACATTCATCACTTAAAACATATTATATACATCCATAAAACTTAACTATACTAAAATATATGCTACAGTACAATATATAATAAGAAAATAAACACATGAAGGTACAAATTTTAATGTGGTTCATTCGAATGTGGGATTATGTCCATAAGTACTCTTGCTTATAATAGAGAATTTGTACAACAAACAGTTCTTGGCCTATGCACTCAATTGTAGACTTAGACCTCTACATACTTAGGCCTCTACGCACTCAACTGAACAGCCTCACCTTCTTGCTGAAAACCACAATTCAGAAAGATACAACCATTTGCTACATGATGTGATTCTTCAAGACTAGGTTGTCCCCTTCCTTATTATTCATCCATATATATACTATTACATCGAGGTATATATCATCGCAATGCCATTTTCCATGTACTATGGATTCCTATAATACAAATGGACACCCCTAATACAAGATACTATGGTCCACTTTGGCTTCATCATTTACAAAATAGTATTCCTTTTAAAAAATGGTGAGGCTTCGACCCGCTCTGAAGATCATATACCACATATTATATCTATTGTGCGGTCCACTTTGGCGCTTCGCTACTCTATTGCACAGTCCAATTCGTGCTTGGCTTTATCTTTTACTTTGCACCCCACTCCCCAAAATTCAGAGTATTCATCAGAATCTAGGCCAAGTTCGGTTGCACACAACAGGTCCCCAACACTCACATGTGATTCATCCCAAGTCACTCAGATTCTTTGGCACTGATTTTTGTTGTCATGTTGTTGTAGGCTTGGTTGAACTATTTTTGAGTTTATGTCACCTGCTTGTCCTTGTTGCATGCTTCCTCCAAGAGTGCCCTTGTTACATGTTATGCATCCTTCTACACCGACATTGTTTCCCTTTGTCGAAGGTCCTAAAGCTTATCATCGACTGCATGTGCTAATTGGAGGACATCATCCTGCCAAGGTTAGGTCCTCTCTATAAAAATATTCTCCTCCTTCTTTAGTTTCTCATTGTTCTTCTAGAGGGCTTTACTGTCATTGATATTCATGAGCTTCTTCGAGATGGGTAAGCTCTTTGTAGATGCCCAAATTTCTTCTAATTGTTGCTGCTTCTGCTGCATTTCTTCCTACAAATTCTGTACATTTGGATCTTCCTACAATGAAGTCCAAATTTGTAAACTTTCATCTAACAATTTCCCACAGTCTACTAATGTTGCAAAGATGAACACTCAAGCTCTCAATTCAACAAATTTCTTAATTTGGGTAGAAGCTGGCTAGTTATAACAATTCTGGAATTTGAACCCCATCATTATATTTGATTTTGCCTAGATTTCGTTCAGATTTACTCAGTAATTGCATATCTATCCTTAGATCTTGCCAATATGTCCTCATAAATGAAACTTTCTGTGTATTTTTCCCTTTTAATGGTCATATTTCTGTTTTATGTCGAACTTCAATGCATTTCACACTATCATGCACATCTCGTCATATGTTTCGGCTCTTATGAACTTTGACATACTCTAGACTGTAGCGAAGAAACTTCCTATGTCGAAGCTCTCTATAGCATAGTTTATAGTCTAGTTCCCACTTTCAACTGCAAGTGGCAATAAAACTTTTCTCCTTCCTTCCTTAGAGCGAAGCTGTAGGGGAAGGGTTGTCCTGGTACAACTTTAACCTATTACCATATACTTTCCCTTGAATCAATTCTCCATTTAACTTCACTAACTAAATTGTGCCTCCATAAGTAATATACTTGATAACATATGGGCCTAACCAATGCTTTTTTAATTTTCTTGGGAACTTCACAAACTTATTGTCATAGAGGAGAATAAGGTCTCCTACCTGGAACTTATTTTGTTTAATATTCCTATCATGTTAAGCCCTTTCCTTTGCCATTTGCACTCACTGATGGAATCTTGCTATAAATTTATCTTCTTCCAAACAATCAACTGCGACATTATTTCCTTCATTATGTCAACATTTTCCATATTTGTAAAGGAAGCAATCCTTAAGCTATGGACAATGTATTCCAATTCTATCACTTTTCTTAGTATTTCTTCATCCCAATAATCGCATATAGTTGCAAACTTCAGCTCCTCTTCTCACGCCATATTTACCTTTTTTGTCTTTCTTGGCTTTATTATAACTAGCATCTTTAGCTTAGGTCCATTTACTTTGCGATTTCCTTTTGATTCTACTATGTCAACGTTGTGAGGGTATTCTTCTTCTTTTGTAATAAGGTTATAGCATTGTAGTGCTTTTTCTATCTATGTAGCCAAATCATGTTGCTGCCATGTCCTCGGAGTTGTATCCTCAAAGGTCTTCCTCTTAACTCTATGAAGGACTGAATCTCTATATGGAAAATCTTTGATGTTGAATGTCAATATAAACCCATCAACCATATCTTCCCACCTCGCAGTACCATGAATGAACCTATGTAAACATTCTTGTTGTTGAATCTCCTTCCATGCTATAGTACATAACCAGATATGCTCCATGGGACTGGTTTCACCGTCATATTTCAACTCCATCTCTGTGTGTATCTGACCAAATCTTATCCACATAAACCTTTGACATTCCTTCCAATATCCTATATCCTTCTTATGTGTACCCCGCCATCTAGCAGTAGTAGACTTTAGGTCTATATCCTAAGCTAACACTCTTTGAATTTCTGGAACTTTTTATTCATAATCATCACAAAAAATATTCATATCACTGAAGCCATCATAAGAAAGCATATCACATACCTCATATGTCATGCAGCAAACTGAGTTAGTATCTCTTGCACAACACCTTGTAGATACTTCATGTAGCATTTTCTGCCAATTCTCCAATTCTTCCTCTATGTATGATGTGCAATAACTATCATGCTCTCAAGTTAACTTGCCCTCTTAAATAGGGTTAACAATATCTTATTCCTCTGTTGTAAATCAATATATATTATCTATATCAACTAAATAATATTCTTCTCAAACTGGCTATGTATACCTCACTAATTCTAATGGATCCAAGGGAAGAATTACCCTCATATTATTCCTTTAAAATATCATATATCTCTTCTTTAGATTAATTATAGCCATGTTATGAAATTCTCAAGCAAGTCCAAGCAATGCAAGATAGGGGTTATTTCAATCCATAATTTCCATTACTTCAAAATCCATTGTAGTGTGAACTCCCTCAATATCTATTGTTACACCTAGCAGTCTTCATAAGGGTAAGATCTTTTGTTGGTTTTCCATCCTTAGCTGAATAGGTGACCACTATAACTTCAACTTACCCGTTAATTCCCATGTCTTCTTCGTCACAACATTAGCCTTAGATCCCATATCTAAAATAAAGTGATCCATCTCATAGTCTCCTATCTATGCACTAAGCCTCGTTTCTCTCCATATTCTCTTATGTTGATGCAAATTGTTAACCACGTGAAACTCACTTCATGGTATTTCTTTAGATGCAAATGAATCTATCAATTCCTTAAGTCCTTCTACAACCTTTTGATATCTTAATAACTTCATAGAAATTTGTAGAAAATACTTTAGATTACCACCTTGGTTCACTGATTCCTCACCTTATGTCAAAACTTGTTCTTGTGTCGAAGTTGATGCTATGTCATAGTTACTATCTATTTCAGTATTTCACTAGATGTCTAAGCTCAAACATCTATAAATCTTCACTTGGCTTCCATAAAAACTTATTTTTCCTTCTGAATATCAAAGAGAGTATATTTTTCGACAATATTTCTAACCCATGCAATCTTAGATTCTTTCTTTTAATTTACTTTGTCATCAATGGTTGTAGCTCCACTTCTTGTAACAATTATGATTCTGGGATCATTAGTTCTTGTTTTAGCAGTCATCATCTATATCTTCTATGTCGGTTATTCGTTTCTCTTTTCTTTCATTTTTTCCATAGGTACTGGACATTCTTCAATTAAATGATCAAACAATTTACAGTGATTACATGTCATTGTGGGATTCTGATAGTCTCTTACAAAGTGTCATGGCTAGCCGTAGTTATAGAAAATAATCTATCCACATCCTCGACCAAGACCTCCACCTTGACCTCTTCCTTGATAATCACCTAGACTATCACGATCTCCATTATCCTGATGTCCATGTTCTTCTTCTTGCATTTTAAAAGTTTCAACACCCCACTCCATCATTAGTTCGTAAGCTCAACAATGGTTCTCATCATGCCCTATTGATATACAAAACTTACAATATACATTCCTAGTAGTCTTCACATATTTTTAAAATGAATAACAATCTTTTGCTTGATGTGCACCCCTAGTTTTTCATATCTCGTACCATAAGTTGGATCCGACATTCAAAGGATTCAGTGCTCCACTGGCCATGATCTAGGATTGTTTTTCTATGGATGCGTTATTAAAAAATATAATAGAGAACTTAAAAAAACATGGAACATAATCATGCATGAGATCAAGACACAAGGAATTTATTATGGAGTTCATCCAATTTGGACTACATCTTCAGGCCCTACTCAATAGTGGGGAGGCCTTCATTCATTAAATCACATGAAAACAGAAGAAGAACAAGAAAATTTTACATATCACCATTATACCTCCAATCTAGAAGATATATGAAAAATGGAGAGCCAAAGTATAGAAACAGACAACACCATTGACTTCCTAGCAAAAAATTGTGCAGAATAGCCTATCCGAACACATAATTCAGATAATCGTGATTTTGCACCTTCTCGGAACCTTCTGATTTCTGAGGTAAGGTTTCACCACCTGCCAGGAGCAGGTTGTACTACTATGATCTATAAATATATGTTTCTCTTTGCTGCTCTCCCCCCTCTCATTGTGCAGATAGCCTAATTTATATGTTGGTGGGAAGGATCCTTTACAATTGGGGAAGTTTCAAAAAATGTCAAGTTTACTAGGTAGGCGGTTCCAACAGAGATTCTACGGCCACTAGTAAAAAACCTGTCAAACATATAAAAACTACCCTTGACACCATTTTCACATGAATCAATGTATACACTAAACCTGACAACTTTATCGACGCGGATAACACCATCGAAAATCACAATCAGTCAAAACAAAGAGGTTCCTCCATAATGGTCAATACACGATGCGATGTGCGATGTGTGATCTGGCAAACCAGATGAGTTTCCAAAAACATGTTATATACCATATCACATCTAGGAGTATCAGAAAATTGCAATTAGCGGGACTGACAGGTCCAATTGTTTTAGGAACATGTATTGTGCGATATGTGCTTGCGATAACACCTTGTGATATCACAATCACAACCCTGAGTGTCAGCGGCCGATTCTGTAAGCACATCCCTTTGCAATTGCAATATGTGATTATCACGTCGCACCCTAACTTTGCTGGGGGTCGATTCGTAAAGCACTTCCCTTTGCAATTGTGATATGCGATTATCACATCAGATCCTGACTCTGCTGGGGACAATTTTGTAAAACTGATTCACCTCTGCTCTATGATTGTGATATCACAATCACAACCTAGTAGTGTTGGAGTGGATTCCTTAACTACAAACCTTGGCCTTTTGTAATTAGTGTAATGTGTGGCCAATGGCACCCTGCCACTTGGTGCTTCCCCATTCATTGAGGAATTTTTCCATGTCATCTTCTCCTGCCACCTTTCCAAATCAAACATATCTTTGACTTGCCCTAACTTCTTCATATGAGCTTGAATTTGAGTGCCATTCTCATCGTTGGAAGTAGGATGATGAGCACTTCGGTATGATGCTAAGCTTATAAAGTTTCTACCACTTTGATTTTTGAGCCTTTTTACCATGCCACTATTATTTTTTAGAGATCCATCTGTATCAATCCTCTTGGATTATCCTAGGTCAATCCTCCTTGATCATCCTGGATTAATATCCTCCTGTATTAATCCCCCTAGGTCGTCCTAGAATAATCCTCCCCACTAGGAGAAGCTTTTTGTCTTCCAAAAAAATTAAATAATCTCCAACTTCTTTGTACATTGTCTGCATCACAAGTTTCCTAACAGGTAATTCTTCCTTCTGCTTCACCTTTTTCCTTTACTGCCATAAGCAATGAGCTGATACCTATATCCCCTATAATCCTGTAGTACAAATTCTTGGAAATTACATGTTTCACTATATGACCAAAAAAATGAGCCACGAGTTTATAACACATACTTTGTGGTCAAGTTTGCACAAAAATGGAAACAATACTCTAGCTATCAATACAACTCCAAACATCATTGTTGCTTCCCCAAATTATGGAAAACGCCTCATCACTGCAACACATGATTTACAAAAATAAGGCCAAACATTATTGTTGCTTCAACAAGTGATAGAAACACATCAACACTTTAACAATTTAAAATGCAACACAAAATAAGGCCAAACATCATTGTTTTGGCAACAAGTGATGGAAAACACATCATCACATTTATAGTTTAAAATGCAACACATGATTTGACAAAATAAGGCCATGACATTCTACCACACCTAGAAGAACCATCTCTCACTTATAAAAGTGACTGGGTCATCTCCTTGTGGTGCATTCACTGGTTGAACAACCCTTTCACCTAGTTCATGCACGGATGCTTTGTCCTTGCCATGCTTCTCTAGAAAGACTGTCCAACACATGGCTCTTTAATGAACACCTCTATCACAATAAATATAATAAGCGTTCTTCTCCAAATATTCTTTAGCTTCTTCTTTGACTGCTATTGAGAGGGTCTTTCACAACTCATTCTTTTTCATGCTACTATTCTCCTCTAGCATCAAAAAGCACATGGTTATGGAATCCAAAAAAACTGCAAGTTCTTCTGTGCCATGATTTCCATTCATTATTAACAATACCATTGTAGTAAAAATGAACCCTAGAATACTGTGATTGGTTAAACCTTTCCTGTTGTTCTCTAGTATGATCATGGAAATGAGAGTTTTCCTTAGCTCTTTCTCAGCAATGCATACTGCCATAGGTTGATGGTGATTTGTTCCCATCATCCTCTTTCCTCTCAATAATTTCGTCAAAGCTTCTGACATCTTTGAGCAGTGTCCTTCAGTGCACCCCAACCTTGCAAATTGAGGTCTTTTCTCACCTCCAATAGCTGATTTATGACTTGGTCGTTAACACCAAGTCCTTCTTCTTCCTTTTAATTCATCATGGTAAGGAGCCTCGTGCTTGTCCTTGTAATTGGTACTTCCACAGTTCGAACATAAATTATATCATGTGAAGACAAAATTGAAGAGAAATCAACATATTTTACCTCCACTATCTATTTGGAAAGAATTGATGAAGGCTTCTCATCATTTGTCATTGGTGGTTTGTTGGCTGTTTTGGCACATTCCCCAAGCTCCTTCCTCACATATCCAAGTCTTGTATGGTAGGTTAATTCCTCTACTTAGACAGGTTTTATGATGCCCTAGTCATTAATGTCGAGGTCCTTTCCCTGATACCCCATACTCTTTAACAGTGTGGACCCATTTCTTTTAGTGTGTTTTTTAAAAATAGTGAAACCATCATCAGGAACAATACATGGAGTTGAATAATTTCTTTTTACCTCACAAGGGTCACATTGCATCTTTTCCAACACCTCATTCTTAGCTTGTAGCTCACATAGAAACCTATGTTTCTCCTCTTTCTCTTCTTGTAGAAACCTACTTAATTCAACAAGATCTACTTGAAGCCTTTGGTCGTTGTGATTCAACTCTTCCAGGGCCTCATTTGTGGCTCACAACTCAAGTTGTAATTGATGCTTCTCCTCTTTCTCTTCTCACAATAGCCTTCTTAATCCAACATTCTTTTTTTGAAGTCTTTGGCTAATCTCCTCATTCGAGGAAGGTGATAAATAAGATGCATAAACAATGGAAGATGTGAATGACACATCACTCTTCAATCTCTTTGTCTCCTCCTCTCTTCCATTCTCTTCTCATACCCACCATACATGATGTCCACCATTTTGGAAATTCGCAGGAAGGTCTCATGCATTTCTTTATCATTCTCCATGGTTACACACTCGGTCATTCATGCTCACAGTTCTTAATAGTAATAAGACATATTCTCTTCCCAACAAGTTTCAACATTTTTCATGTCTCCTCTTCATGATGCACGTCCTTTGAGGCTTATTTCTAGTTAGTGTAGTCATGCAGTTCGCTTCAACTAATCCCTACTCTGATACAACTTGATATAGTATTTTTTTTCCATTGATGCATTATCAAATTACATATAATAGAGAAATTAAAAAACCATGGAATATAATCATATAAAATGAAGATAAAAGAGGCATAATTATGTAAGAGGCATAATCATGTAAGAGATCAAGATAGAGAGAATTGATTACGGAGTTCATCCAATTTGAACTACATCTTTGAGCCCTGCTCAATATTGGGGAGGCCTTCATTCATTAAATGGCACGAAAAGAGAAGAAGTACAAGAAGATTTACATAACACCCTTATACCTCCAATCTAGAAGATAAATGATAAATGGATATCCCAGGTCTACAAATAGATAGCAACACTGACTTCCTGGCGAAAAACCATGCAGAATCACTTATCCGAACACCCAATTCAGATAAGCGGGCTTTCTGCACCTTCTCAAAACCTTATGATTTCTGAGGTATGGTTTCAACCATTTGCTAAGAGAAGGTTCCACTACTCTGCTTTGTAAATATATGATGCTCTCTGCTACTCTGTCCCCTCTTGCTGTGTGGATAACCTAATTTATATGCTAGTGGGAAAGGTCCTTAACAATTCGGGTAGTTTCAACAAATGACAAGTATAGTAGGTGGGTGCTTCCAATATATATTCTCAACCCACAAGTAAAAAACCTATCAAACATAGAAAAACCACCCTTGACACCATTTTCACATGAGTTGGCATATACATTAAGCTGAACGGCTTTATTGGTGCTGATAACCCCATCGCGAATTGCAATCGGTCAAAACCAAGGCATTCCTCTATAATGGTTGCTTCAATATGAGGTGTGCTTTGTGTGATTGGGTGGACCTGATGAGTTTCCCGGACCACACTTTATACCATATTGCATCCAGGAGTATTGGAAAATCATAATCGGTAGAACCAGCGGGTCTTAATGTTCTAGGAATGTGCATTGTATGATATACAATTGCGATATCACAATAACAACCCTGACTTCTAGCGCTCGATTCTGTAGACACTTCCCTTTATGATTTCGATATGAGATTCTCACATCGCATCTTGACTCTGTCGAGCCCAATTTGTAACACACTTCCCTTCGCAATTGCAATCTGTGATTATCACATTGCATCATGACTCTGTCGGAGTTGATTCTGTAAAATTGATTTACCTTTGATCTACGATTGCGATATCACAATCACAACCTGGTAGTGTTGGGTCTGACTCCTTAACCACAGAGCTCTGCCTTTTGTGATCAGTGAAATCTGGGGCTAATGGCATCCTCCCACATGGTGCTTCTGAATTCGATAAAGAGTTCTACCATGTCATCTTCTCCTACCACCTGTCCAAGTCAAACCTATCTTTTACTTGATCTAAATTCTTCATATGAGCTCGAATTCAAGTGTTGTTCACATTTTTAGAATCAGGATGACGAGCACTTCGATTTGATGCTAATTTTATAGAGTTTCTGTGACTTTGAGGTTTGAGGCATTTTACCATGCCACTAGTATTTTTTAGAGATCCATATAGATAAATCCTTCCGGATCAATACTCTTTGATCCTCCTGGATCAATCCCCTTGGATCCCTCTGGATCAAGGCATGTAATGTCTGAATAGAGGGAAATGTTCTTTAAAGTGGCCTTTTGATTTTGACTTCGTACACCACACTTCTTCTCTGGCCTTTTAGCTTTTCTTTATATCTTGTAACTACAAAATAAAATTTTCTAGTTGACTCTGAATCTGTTGCATATCGCCAAATCTAAAGCTTTGACTTGAGTTTTTATCTTCTCTTTCATCAAAGGCAATCTGATATGTGGCAGTAGCGTAACTATGAACCATTCCTTATGTTGTTACAGAGATATGCAAAGCTCACCTTATCCAATAATACCTTGAATCCCTGGTCAAATTTCAAAGCAAACTCAATATGCCTTTGTTTGATTTCTTTTAAGTCTGTGATACACTGTGAATCAGGCTTTAGTTTATTGAATTCCTTAACCAGCACTGTTTTAATATCTACAAATGATCTAATCTAATTTCTTGAATAGTTCATGTACCACATCAACGCTCTATCTTGAAATGTCATGACACGTTGCTACTTCTTTATATTTTTATCATGGACCTGCTTCACTATCCATATTGCTTCCTATAATTGTTTCTGACCCTCCGATCTTGCTCGTTTAAAAAAAAATAACTTAATATCATCAGCCATATTTGTTCTTGGAGGGGGACGAGGAGGGGGAGGAGGATTCGTAAAGGGAGGGGGAAAGGGGGTAGGGGATGTAGGGTGGATAGAGGGATGGGGAAACCATAATTACCCTAATTATTACTCGATTATGGCTTCAGGGAATTTTTAGGCTAGAAGGGTGAATACTGCGGAGTTACTTTGAGCTTTTTAGGGAGTCTTTCTTCACTTTTAGATTCGCTTAGAAGAGGGCTTTAGTCATTTTATACGAAATTCTTTGAATCTTGGCCACAACATATATTTCTAGTGTCTATTCTATATATTGTTTCACTTCACATTTTTCCAGTCTCTTCTTTGGATCTTCTCCCAAACATTAGTAAAACAATAATTTGATTGCATATGTAAAACTCCCTTTTCACACAAAATGATCTTAATCTAGAGTTTCAGAGATCTCAAACACTTACCTCATGGTCCTTTGAAAAGTTATCATTCTTCTTTGTTGTAGGACACATTCAAGTCTACCACAAACATGGTAATGAATCCTCCCAAGATGTAGTCGATCCAGAAATCAACATCTATTGAAATCGTATTTTTGGTGTTCTTGAGTTGTTGTATCAATTCAGGAGTCTCCTCCCTAGGTACATCTTCTTTAAAACAATCCTTTCTTTTAGTCAACCTTGATATCCACTCATACAACTCAACATAAAATGAACCGAAGAAATTTTTTTATTGATCTTTAGAAATAAACTTTTGTAACCACCTTTCAAGTGATATAAAAGGGCTTCTATTCTCTTGATCTCAAAATATCCTTCCTTATGTTCTACCCAATTTTTAATTTCCTTCTTCGACAAATACCGCATAAACATATACCTGAAATAAATCCTAGTTCAAGCAATGAAGCCATTAATTGGCTTTCAGGTTAGTCTAACCCAATTTGAATTCTTTATTGTGCACCAAAAAAACCCCCAATCACTGGCCCTTTTAGAAACAACCTATAATAAAATCGCAATCTCACGTGAAGTGATTATGGGAGGATGTAGAACCAGGATTGTGCAACCATGAGGGATGATGTGATGTGGTATTTTTATGTTTTCTCTTATCTTTAACATTCATAAGTTACTTTTCGTTCATACATTACTTTTCCACATTACATTCATCACTTAAAAGATATCATATACATCCATAAAACTTCACTGTACCAAAACATCAGCTACGCTACATGTAATAAGAAAATAAACACATGAAGAAACAAATTTTACCATTTTCCATCCCAAAGTTGGATTATGTCCATAAGAACTGTTTCTTATAATAGAGAATTTTTACAACAAACAACGCTTGGCTTGCGCACTCAATTACAGGCAATCTAGGCACTCAGCTACGAACTTAGGCCTTTGCACACTTAGCTAAACAACTTCACCTTCTTACCCAAAACCACAATTCATAAAGAGACAACCATTCAATACATGATGTGATTCTTCAAGGCTAGGTTTTCCTCTTCTTTATTATTGATCCATATATATACTATTACATCGAGGGATATATCATCGCAATACCATGGTTAATATACTATGGACTCCCCTAATAAAAGCTACTATCATCCAAAAACCATTCATTATTTACAAAATAGTATTATTTTACAAAAAGGTAGGCGATTCGATTCACTCCGAAGCCCATATACTACGCAATATATCTACGACATGGTCCACTTTGGTGCTCCACTGCTCTACTGCATGGTTCACTTTGTGCTTCACCGCATCCTTTACTTCTTACTCTGCTCCCCTAAATGTGGAGTATTCATCCAAATCTAGGCCACGTTTGGTTGTGTCCAACGCTTTTCCAATGTACATTTTCATCTTTCAGGGACCATCATGGAATGATCCTTCATTTATCTCATCATTTTGTGTAGAAAATTCATGTCCCTATGGTTTGCAGGGGTTATCTTCCTTCCTTTTCTTCATATGGGGATAATACTCTCTTAAGTATTCCCCTATACAATGCCAACAAAGAAATATTATCTTTTCCTTTTTAGCCTTAATGGGAATTTTCTTGACAATATCATTTTCTCTTTTTTAGGATTGAGTTTGATATGTCAATTTCTCCACATGATTTTGCAGTTTAGAATTCCACTTAGCTAGTTCTTGATGTTTCCTAGTGAGCTCCCTAATTTCTACCTTGTATATATGTAGCTCATATTATAGCATCCTAAAATCAGCCTCCAAATTCCCAAAGGATCTTTTCCTTTGGAGGGGTTTCACTCTTTCTCATTGTTGATTGACTTGGTCCATATTTTGCTACACCATGCAATAATACATGCCTCCCTTTACTACCACTAATTTTTCATATGTGCTTCCACATACACTCAGCTATTAGTTCATTAATGAAATGAAAATACATATTCCAGTGGCCATCTTAGCAATTTAATTCAAACATGTTAGCCTATATCCATTCACACATTCATATATATTCTATCCACCGTAGTTATCATCCCACTACTACAAATTTTAGGATTCAATTATTTATCCTAACTAATAGAACAATTAAAATTAGTCCCTTTATTGATACCACCATTACCATGTTTTAATTAGTATTTAAATCTTTTTAGAGGAATTTGACCTTCTTATTAAGGCCAACTTTCATGGCATCTACAACCTCAAGGGAGTATTTAGGAAGCTACATGTATATATCATACTTATAATTTTTCATAGTTACAAAATGTATCGTATGACCTACATGCAATCTTAATTTAACAAAAAACCATTCCATTAAAATGCTACACCTAGAATTTACTTGCACATGAAAACTATCAACATACAATCCATGATCATCATGTTATAACCAACACATACAACAATAATTTATCGAACCACTCGACTCGCTAGTAGACACAAACATTATGCTTCTAATTCATTGAGGCTCTCTATCAGATAACATACAGACCATGGTATTCTCTCATCCCATCAACATGTGTGTGTGTGTGTGTGTGTAATAAATAGAAGAACTATGTTATGAAACATAAGTAAGGTGAGGATTTCCAAAATTCCCTCATATCATATAAGCACTCACATCTCCATTCATCCCAAGTGTGTAAGAACACAACACTTAAACCATAATTCAAAAAACCATGCAAGTATATTTGGAAAAACTAAAGTAATAACAAGCATCCATGGTCACAACAATAGATTGTCTCAACCTTCAAGACTCCTAATAGAAAACACATGCAATATCATTACATTCTTACATAAAATCAATCATACTAGAACATCCTTCTAACAAACCTACGAATAAAAATCAAATGTTATAAATAACATGCATTCATATCCACAATCAACTACAACACTCAGAGCTGGAGCTCCACCCTAGCTCCAAATATCCCAACATTGGTCTTATTGAAATGTGTAATTAGTTTTGGTCTCCATAGTGTCTATTGCAATTATGATTTTATGTATTTGATGAAAAGAGACAAAGAAATTCATTTTCATTCATGATGCATGGGTTTCATGCTCAAGGTAAATTTATTTATAGGTCAAGCACCCATTTAGTGCTTCAAGTTTTGTCATAGAATCATGAAGTCAAATATTCATTTTCATACATGTAAGATCCCTTTGGCCATCTTGCATTATGTAAAATAAATTTATTTGTCATAAAAGACCCCCCAAGACCTTGTCAACAAGTTAGCCTATATAGAAGATCAAGCCAGACTCATGGAGGAAATTCATACCCATAGAAAACCTATATATATATATATATATATGAAGGAACTATTTGTCATTTGGAGACACACAAGTATGTTTAATTTCCTTAAGAAAGAAGCTGGAAAAAGGATGAAAATCAAGGATAAGAAGAGGAAGACAAAGATCGAAGTTTTGTACCACTGTCTCTCTCTCTTATGCTAGGGATTCTAAAGTTTGGAGGCACGAAACAACTCTGAAGTTGTATCAAAGTTGTGAAGCTAAATCTAGGTCAAGGTTGTGAAGTTACATCTAGGTTGAAGCTATAAAGGTACGTCTAAGTCGAAGTTGTGAAGCTACATCTAGGGTGAAGTTGTGAATATTCTTCTAGGTCAAAGCTATGAAGATCAATATAAATTGTAGTTGTGAAGTTTCATTAAGGTTAAATTTGTGAAACTTCCAAGTCAAAGTTGCTAAAGCTACTAGGTCGAAGTTGCATAAATTGTTGTTAGGGGTCGAATTTGCTAGAGAAGTTGTTCAATGTTCAAAGTGTTTTGCTCAAATTTGTGTAAGGAAAGTTCATCAAGAGGGAAGTTTGAATTGGTTTTGGAGGGGACTTTTTCAAGGGTCTTAGGTCTTGGAATTCATCATTTGAAGATTCTATAAGAAGAGAAGAATTCTTGCGGGTTTTCCTATCAAGAGGAGAGGTTTTTTCCCAATCTAGAAACCTACATTTTGTGTCCTCCCATCATATTGATATTCATAGTTTTTTAGTTCTTTGATGATAATAACACTAATAATAACCAAGTGAAAGAAAAAGCTAATCAAGTTAAGTAAAAATACATAAAAAAATAGTTATCAAAGTAAGAGAAATCACCTAATCTAGTTTATCTAAATTTTTGAACGAGTCCTACTTTGATAACCATGTAATAGGGTACCCATTCATTCCCAAATTTCAAGATTTGAAACCTATGTCTACATTTATTCAACGATAGAACCCATCCTATCTAGGTGTTGGGCCTAGAAGGTTTGATACCACTATGTATCATACCCCCTACTATCCCTAGCCCCTACTGATGGTAGAAGGAAGCAATTACTCTAATGACTCAGCCTCCAAGGTCATGTCATGAAAATGGGGTCCAACGTTTTAGATCTTATTCAAATTCATCAAAACATAAAATGGATGACATTATTTTATTTGTCTTGTGGACACATTTCCAATGATATAAATGTTTCCTCAATCTGAATCCCTGATCAAAAGATATGGCCGATCAATGTCTAGCCTATCAGGTTTCACCACATCTTCTGACCTACCACATGGTGCCCACATGGATACACAAGTCATGGCCCAAATGGTATCTTCTAACCTATTCATGACTAGTGCCACATTATGTCAGTTGATGACCTATTCATGTCATGTTACAACCTTCCATGAGCCTGGATCATAACACACCCATATAAGCATATATATATTATAATGTGTATGGCATGTTGATCGCCCTTGCCATCTTGCCCTAAGAATAAAATCCTAGGATTTTTGCACCCAACATCATAGGAAAATGTTGGGGTTAGGGCATCATGGTTACATGGATCCCTTCATGGACCCCTCTTGCACATGCATCAACACCATTTCTTATGATTTTGTTCTCAATTCTACCCCTACCACATCACCCCGAAATTTTACCTTTGTAATTCATCTAAACCATCAAGGTGACCTTGACCTATAACCTCCTATACATGGCATCACCTTCAATCATGTATCTACACTTGTGAGCTCTGTTATTGCCATATCACCCTCGGAGTAGAATCCTGATGGAATTTCATCCAACAACAATAGAAATCACCAGGGTTGAGGAACAAGGGTGACATCATTGAATTTTATCTTTGGGTGAAGTCACACCCTTCATGTACCTCCACCCTAGGAGTACCATGTGTAACCATTTTACATGCCACTTGACCCCACTAAAACCCAAAATCTATATGACAGGTTTCCTTCCTCCCAGGTCAACATGTCACTTGCCATGCTAGTCATGGGTCCCACTAATATGTTGCTGAAATGGTAAAATGTAGTTTCACATCATTTTAATTTGGGTCCTCCACCTCGAGTATGGTTAATAAACCAACTACTAGCCCCACTGCACCGTGACATCCTGATGGATAAATATTAGGATTTTTGTCCTAGCCTTCCTCTGAAATCTCTAGGAAAGTTACTCCAAGCTTCATTTAATGGTGAAACACGCTTGTAAATGAAAAACTGGGATCACATTTGGAGGATCCCATGTTGATGGGCTCATGACACCACATCACCGTGATGATTAAATATTAGTGGGAAGTGAACTAACCTGTACTTGGAACTTCCAAGGTAATTATTCCAAACCATATGGATGATTTTAATACTCCCTCAATATCCAATGGTTGAATTCTACCCAATTGCCATGCCCTTGGTCGTAGCTCTTGGCCATATGATTGGACATTAGATCTCCCTCTCATTCCCCAAGAAATGAATTCCAACCCTGTAGAAAATTAACATGTATGCTTGAGCACCCTGCCCTTAGTTATTGGCTATAACACCCACTCACATGTGATTTTATGACTCGAGTGGTTAGGTTGTTAATTCTTCAAGGATAAGCCACCACTCACTTCCATACACACAACACACACACACACACACATATATA